>JBCFYV010002312.1:0-87733 GCA_039000515.1 Timema cristinae
AAATTTTATAAATGCAAAGTTTCTTGTTGCTTGACGCTCTTAAAGGGGGGGGACCTCCCGACATCCAGCGACTGAACCCGCCCTGTGCATGGAGATGGGGAAGGGATCTGGAGGGGTTTTATAATGCCCTGGCAAAGGGGGACCCTGGGTTAAAAGAAATAGCTATTGCAGTCGTTAAAAAACACAGCGTTCAAGGCCCCCCAGGGGGTTGGCCACGAAAGGTTTTGTCTCTGTTGATGTGGTTAACGGGGGGATTGGGGGTCTGGGTTCCCAAGCTATGACGGGGGCCCCTGTTGGTTTTTAAAAACCTCCTAGTTGTGCCCACCTGGGAGGTAAGGGGGAAAGGAGGGCCCGGGCTTGGGCCGGGGGCTGCAAGGGGAGAGAGGAAAGGGGCGCATATCAAACAATGCCCCTGAAAAACTATCCCCAACACGTTTTTAACCCCCATCAAAGGGGGTTTTTTTTCCCTCTTGCTTCAGAAATTCTAACACTCTCAGAAAAAACCCCCTATATTTCCCCTGGGGATAGTTTTTTAAAAGCTTCATTTTTCCCAATGGTAAACGGGTGCATTTTATTAAAATTAAACCTTCCCACTTTCCCCTTAAATTAGTGTAATTTTGAAATAGCCTTTGATTAACTTGTGATTAAAGCTTTTTTGCTGGATCCCCTTTCAAGAATACAAATTTTGGGAAAAACACGGGGGTAAATAGAGAAATATAAAAAACTCAACATAACTTTCAAAACATTCTGGTTGCAGGTAATGGCGGCTTTTTCCCTGACCAAACCACCCCTGTTGTCTGCCGGGAAATATTCTACCTTGTCTAATTTTGGACAACTGCTTGGAGGAGATGAAAAACCCCTTTGCCGACTGGTTCTCAATGACAGTCGTCAACGAAGGAAGATAAGAGGGAAAATCGTATTTGTTAGATTTGTGAGAGAGCAACAATGTCAGCTTGTTTCATTTTTGTTATCTTGTAGGATAAGGGTTTTTCACCGGTGAATATTTTAAAAGGGTTTTGCGGCATCTATTCCGTGATTGGCCCTTTTCCCTAATGAGTCATTACTGTCAACCAAACCCCCAAAAAAAGAAAAAACTAGAGCCGGGTTTTATTATGTAATTACATATTTTCATCTGCAGTTAAAAAATGGCCAAATTACTTTTTTGGAACTAAAAATTTCTGGTTTAATTTTACATATTCATGCTTATAAATTCTAATTTTGCAAAGAATTAATAAAATTAAAAAAATTTTGTGTTTTTTAATTGTATTTTTTTTAAATTTCTTTTTGAGGAATGTGTTTTCGACAAAAAAACTTTCTTTGAAAAATTTTTTTACAGTGAAAGGAGGGGCTGAAAAAGTCCAAGTCAAGTACGTGGCTTTTTAAAATTTAGGATTTCTGTTGCCCCGGGAACATCTGTTGCCAGTAAAGTAAATGGGCCCCAGTGCTAGTTTGTAAACAAAAAGTTGGGGAGTTGTAAAAAAAAAATTTCTTGGTAGTTGATATTTTCCCGTTGTTCTTTTGGGCAAGAATCAACCAATGAAATGTAATTTGAAAATGTGTCACAATAATGTATCTGGGGTATGTAATTAAGAATTTAGGGACTATTTTGAAAGTAGTCCCAAAAGTGGAGCGAGAATGTCAAAAACCAAGTTATTCTCCAAAACTTCCCCGGAATTGGTTTTTTAGAAAAATTGTATATTGTCACATTAACTGATTGTTGGTTACGCAAAAATACAAATTGGGCTTAGGATTAAAAGACCTCAAATTTTTTTTACGATCTCACAAAGTTGTGAATACTAAATTTTATAATCAAAAACTGCGTCTCCTTAAAGAAAACTAAAAATTTTGTTGATGTGAAATTATTTTCTTGTAAAAAAATTTTCTATATTGAATCAGCCTTGTCAAATTCAAAAGCTTGAATAAAGGAAAAAAATATTTTATTTTTAAATTTTTTAGATTGAATCTAATTTTTTCAGGCTTTCTTAATGTTTCATATCAAACCCGTGTTGAATGTTTAAAATTTTTTCGTTTTGATTCAATCCTAAAAAATGTTGATAAAAAATTAGCCCCTTTAGGTTTATAAATAAATAATCACACCACCGCTTTTTTAATCGGGCAAGGTTTATTAATATTTAAAAACAGGGTATTCTGTCCCCCTCCCATTCCTTTACGACCTGAACCAAGTCAAAAATGCTCTAAACTCACCACCCAAAAAATGGTTTTATTCATTTGTTTACCAAATATGAATACAACAAATTTTGAACTAACCATCAAAACCCCCAAATTAAATTCAACATTTAGAAAAGAATTTTTTCCCAAAATTTTAAAATTTAAGATTGGAATTTAATAAGTTGTGGTTTCATTCGGGGTTTCACACTTAACTCCCCCACTATTCCTTACAAGAAAAACTTTACAATCTGTGGGTCCCTCCAATTTCCTATTTAAGGTTTACAAAATTTTAACTCCCTCACTTATCTCGCTTAAAGATACTTTACAAACTGTCCTCCCTCCTTCCATTTTAAGGTTTACACTTTCTAAATCCCCTCCCATCTCGCTTACAAGATACTTTTCAATCTGTGCCCCCTCCATTCCATTTAAGGTTTACAAATGCTAATCCCTCACTTTTCTCGCTTACAAGAAACTTTACAATCGTGCCTCCCCCCCATTCCTATTTGAAGGGTTTAAACATTTTTAACTTTTCCCCTACTCTTTTCCGCTTACAAGATACTTTACAATTGTGCCCCCTCCTTTTTTATTTTAAGGTTTACACTTTTCTAAAATCCCCCACCCATCTCGTTACAAGATCTTACAATCTGTGCCTCCCCCATTCCTATTTGAAAGGTTTTACACATTTTTAACCCCCTCACTTTTCTCGCTTACAAATACTTTTCAAACTGTGCCCCCCTCCATTCCCTTTTTAAGGTTTACACATGCTAACCCCCTCCCCTACTCGTTACAAGATACTTTACAATTGTGCCTCCCTCCTTTTCCCATTTGAAGGTTTAAACTGCTAAAAATCCCCTCACCCACTGCTTTCAAAATACTTTTCAATCTGTCCCTCCCCCATTCCTTTTTTTAAGGGTTTTAACACATGCTAATCCCCTAAACTTTTCTCCTTACAAAAATACTTTAAATTGTGCCCCCCCCCTTCCTATTTAAAGGGTTTTCCCCCCTTGCAAAACCCCCCTCCCTATCTCGTTTTAAAGAAAATTTAAAATTTGTGCCTCCCTCCATTCCTATTTAAGGGTTTACAATTTGCTAACTCCCCCCCCCTTCTCGCTTACAAGAAAATTTACAATTTTTTCCCCCCCAATTTTTTCCCCCAACCCCCCACTTTTCGCTTACAAATACTTTACAATCTTGCCCCCCCCCCTTTCCCTTTTTTTAAAGGGGGTTTACCCCTGCAACTCCCCTCCCTTTTTCCCCTTTACAAATCTTTACAATCGTGCCCCCCCCATTCCTATTTAAAGGGTTTTTACCCCTTTTTCTAACTCCCCTCAATCTCGTTACAAGAAAATTTTAAAAAACTTGTGCCCCCTCCTTTTCCCTTTTTAAAGGGGTTTTCCATTCAAAACCCCCCCCCCTTTTTTCTCGTTTAAACAAGATATTTTTCAATCGTGCCCCTCCATTTTATTTGAAGGTTTCATTTTTCTAACTCCCCCCACCCAATCTCGCTTACAAGAATTTAAAAATTTTTTACCAAAAAATTTTCAAACTCCCTCATTAAACTCGCTTACAAGATACTTTCAATCTGTGCCTCCCTCCATTCCTTTTTTAATTTTTACAACGCAAAACTCCCCTCCCCCATCTCGCTTACAAGATTTTTTACAATCTGTGCCCCCCCCCAAATTCCTTTTAAAAAGGGGTTTACAATGCAAACCCTCCCCTCACCCCTATCTCGCTTACAAGAAAATTTACAATCTGTGCCCCCCCCTTTTTTTTTGGGTTTTTCCCCCCCTCGTGCCTGGTTTCACTGAGGTACAGTGTTACTCTGTCCACCCTCCAAAAAAAAAATTTTTTATCTACTCCTCACACAAAAACCCCAATTTTAAACACTTCCTTTCTAGCGGGGAAAAAAAATCGTCCCCCCCCGAAAACCTTTTTGAAAATACTCATATCACAAAATTAAAATTTTGCACAAAATTTAAAAAAATATCCTGATAAATTTAAAGTGTTTTTTAAAAGGGAAAAAATCGCAAAAAGCAGGTTTTTCCCCTTAAAAATTTTAAATTTTAATGAGCCCCAAGGGGGGTTTGGGGTTTTCTCCAGGCTCACTCCCCGGGGAAAAAAACCGCAATAGTTTTTTTAAGTTGAAATCTTTAAAAAAGAAAAATACTAAAGGGCCGGTGTGGTAATAAAATTTTAAATTTTAACTTGTCAAGATAACACAATTCTCACACAAGGGGGGTTTTTTGTTTTTTTGAATTAAAAAAGAAACCCGATTTCAAGATTTAAAAGGGGGGTTATTAAAGGGTTAAAAATTTTTGGGGGAAAAATTAAAATTTTAAAAAAGGGGGGGGTTTTGGTTTTTAAAGGGA
This sequence comes from Timema cristinae, assembly GCA_039000515.1. Lineage (NCBI taxonomy): Eukaryota > Metazoa > Arthropoda > Insecta > Phasmatodea > Timematidae > Timema > Timema cristinae. The sequence continues at coordinate 4,539 of JBCFYV010002312.1, forward strand.
GGGGTTTGGGGAAAAGGGGGGTAATTAAAAAGGGGGTTTTTAAAAAGGGGGTAAAATTAATACAGGGTTTTGGGGTTTTTTAAATTGGGGGCCTTTTAAAAAGGGGTAAAAAAATAAAAGGGGTTTTTTGGGGTTAAAAAAAAAATTTTTTAAAAAGGGGGTGAAGTATAATACAGGTGGTTATTAAAGGAGTGAAATATAATAAGGGTGGTTTTTAAAAAATTAAAGGGGGGAAAAGGGTGAAGTATAATAAGGTGGTTATTAAAGGAGTTAAAATATAATACAAGGGGTTTTTGGGGGTTAAAATTAAATTTTTTGGGGTAAAAAAAAAAAGGGGGTTTTTTTAAAAAAAAAACGGGGGGGTTTTTTTAAAAAGGGAAAAAAAAAAGGTGAAAAGGGGTAATAAAAAAGGTGGTTATTAAAGGGAGTGAAGTATAATACGGGTTTTTTGGGGGTTATTAAAAAAAGGGAGTGAAGTAAAAATACAGGCTGGTTATTAAAAAAAGGGGGAAAAGTTTGGGGGTTTTAAGTATAATACAGGTTTTTGGGGTAATTAAAAATGGAAAGGGTGAAATATAATACAGGGTGGGGTTTTTAAAGGGGTTTTTGGGGGGGGTTTTGGGGAAAAATAAAAATTTAAAAGGGGGGTTTTCGGTTTTTAAAAGGGGGGTAAAAAAGGGGGGAAAAAGTTAAAACTTTATTAAAGGGGGGGGGGAAAAGGGGTAAATAAAAATTTTTTTTTTTCGGGGGGAAAAAACTTTTTAAAAAAAGGAAATAGAAAAATTTTTGAAAAAGGTTTTTTCCCGTTTGGTGGAGAGGTTAAGGGGTTAAAAAATTTTGGGTTTCCCTTCCAAAACCCCAGTAGAGGTGCTGCCACCATAGGTTTTTCAGCCTCTCGGTGGTAAAAGCGCTGGGGGTGCAACAACTTTTGGCATAACCCTGTGGGCGTCCATGACCCCGGGCCCCCCCCCACCAGGGTTTCTCGGCCCCCGGGGAACCATCCGGTTTTTAGATCAGGGCAGGGAGCAGGGGGGAAACAAACCCCTTGCGGTCCAGTAAATTTGGGGGTCACCAAATAAATGTATAGCTAATGGAGAAGTGCCCTTAAAGGGGTTTTTCCCCGGGGGGTTTTTTGTATCCTTTCAATACAGCAAAAAAAATGGACAAATGAAGGAGACAAGGAGAGATCGTCCCCTGGTTCATCAGTGTGTGGGGGAATTAAAAAGGGGGAAGGGAAAGGGGCTGGTTAAATTTTTAGATTCCCCCTTTAGGGGGTTGATAACGACTACTTGCAGGGATTTTTAAAGGGGGGCAGTGGGGGTCAGAGCAGACAGAAAGCAACCCCCAGGAGAGGTGTGTAAAATGTCAGGGTGGCAAAAAGGAACAAACTGTGGGCCCAAAAAAAAAGATTTAATGCAAATTTTTTTTTAAGTTTATAATTCAAATTATTCCCCAAAAAAATCTTCCCCGGGTAAAAGTGCACTTAAAGACAAAACCCACATTTGTCAATTTTAAAATTTACACCCTTTCCCCGGAAGAAAAAACCCTGGAAACCCTTAGTCGGCAGACAACCCCCCTTTTGGGGTCTACCAGGAAAAAACATCTTGCTGCACAAAAACGGGAAAAAACCCCAAAAAGTTAAAAATGCCAATTGAAAAAACCAAAAAATTCCAATCAGTTTTTAAAAAATTTTAAAAATAAGACTTAAAAAAATTTTTAAAAAATTAAAAAAAAAATATTTTTAAAAATATATTTAAAATTTTTAATTCATAACATGGAAATTAAAAACAATTTTTTTTTATATTTTAAAAAAAATTCCTTAAACACGAACGGGTTTTTTAAGAAATTAAAAAAATTTAAAAATTTTAAAAATTTTGTGATAAAAGTTAATATTAAACAATTCATTTTTTCAAAATTCCCAAAAATTTTAAATTTTTAAAAAATTTTGTCAGTCGGGGGAACAGCGGGGCAGTCATAAAAATCGGGGTTTAACCGAGTCCGAGTTTTCCCCCCGTTTTGGGTTTTGGGGGCCCTTTGGGAAATTTAACACGACAGGAGATTCACTTCCCATCACCCCCGCCAGAATCAAAAACCTTTTCCCTCTTTTTGCTGGAATAAAGATAGAATTACCAAAAGATAATTACCAGTTTTTTTAAAATTTTCAGAAAAACTAACTTTACAAAAAAAAATGCAAAAAAACCCCCTTTTTTGAAAAAAAGAAAAAAGTTTCAATTCCAAAAAAGGGCCCCATAATTCAAAACGGAAGCACAAAAAACTTATTTTTAATAAAAAGAATTTTTTATCAAAAAAACCCCCCAAAAAGGGGGCTGTTGGCCCCAACCGAGATTTTTCCCTTTCTTCATAAAAACCCGGGGTTTGTCCAGAGGATTGGGGGTATTTTTTTTGCCCCCCGGGCTCAAGGTGCCCTTCCCGGGAGTGATGTTGGGAGTGCTGTCGCCCAAAAAATTTTTGGGAAAACCCAAAACCGCGGTTTTGGAAAGGGGTGCGAAACGAAATTTTAAAATATTTTTTTAATTTTTCCCCTTTTTTTGAAATTCAGAATGCTGCACCCAAAAATAGTTTTTTGGACCTACCCCAAGACTCAGTCAAAAAAGTTATTGTCCCCAAAAAAAATTAACCTCATTTTCTAGAGAAAAAAAATAAAAATTAAAAAACCCAAACAGATGTACAATGATGTAGCGTTAAATTCACAAGTTTTTTTAAATTTTAAAAATTTAAAGGGAATTTATTTTATCTATGCTTTTGCTTGTACTATTTTTAAAAATTTTTAAAAAGGTTTATCAACATTTTTAACAAAACAAAAATAACAATTTTTTTCATTCCCCCAAAGTACCAATCTAAAAAAAAATTTTTTTCCCCCCAATTAAGTTAAACTAATTATATTGCATGGTAAAATTTTTAAATACAAGCAAAAATTTTTTAAAAAATTATTTTGGTCTTGACATAATAAAACCAAGAAAAAAACCAAATTTCACCAAATACTAACACTCAGACCCCTAAGAAAAAATTTGTTTAGTCACTTTGAAAAACAAATAAAATTTTAAAAAACCCCCATCAAAAAAACCCCCCAAAATTTTCCCATGAAAAAGTAAAAATTTAAGGTCACGTCAGAAAAAAATTTAAAATTAATAAACACTGGGGAAAACTAACTGCATTTTTTAAGAAAATACCTCATATCAACCCCCTCGCCGCGAAATCTCCGCTGGTAGAAAAATACCTGCCACAATAAATTTCCAAACAAACAATATTTTACGAGCACAGTTACAGCATGTTTTTCCAAAGGGGTTTTTTATCGATTCTACTGGACGAAGCCCGTTTTTTGACTTTGAGCGGAAACAAACATTTACCAAGTGAATAACACTGTACATCAGTCAGACAAACATCATTAAAGGAAAAAAAAATCGTCAGACAAACACAGTTTGGGGCAAACATCAGTAGAAAAAATACCTTTGAAACACGGGTCTCCCCCCTGGAAAAACCCGAAGCCCCTAAAAACCCAAAAAAACTTGGGGGGGGCCCCCAAAAATTTCACAAAAAAAAATGAGAACATTTCAAATCTTTACATTTTGTTGGGACACCTTTTTCCCTTGAAAAATTTTTTTGGGATTTCAAAAACATTCTTTTTTTGGGGGTTGGGGTCTCGATAGTTTTTGTCCTGCAGAAACTCTGGTACAGCTTTATTTGATTATTTTTTCCCCCCTTTTCCCCCCCAGCCAATACAGCGACCCCTCAAAAAATGACGGGGCCTTGTGCATGTCTCGCCTCTGCACCAGGCGAGTCTTCCGGTGTTCTCCGTTGTACCCCCCCACTCATGCCTGAAAAATTTTGGGGCCCCCCAGGGAAAAGCGTTTTTTGAACCAGGTTTTTTCGCCAATCCCGACCCATCTTCAAGTTGGGATTGTAGCCCATTTTTTTTCAGACCCGAATGTCTATTTCCCCCACCCTTTACTCGGGGGACACCATGGGGCCCAGTACCCCTGACTCCAGAACACAAAGCTGAGAACAAGTCTACACGGACAAAAAACACAACTTTTTTAACATTAAAATGTGCTTGCCCAGATGACAGTGAAAACCCAGACCCAAAACGTCTATTGTACCACAATTCACCCTTTCTCTTATTGTAGTTTACACGGAAAACCCCGAGGGGCACGATTTTACAATACCGGGGGGTTTCATAGTTTGAAAAGGGGAAAAAAAAACCCCAAAAAGAGGATCCCAGCGAAAGGGAGATATCTCCAAAACCCCCCTATTCATCACAGCAATCTTCGAAAAAACTTTTTGAATCCAAGTTGCAAAACCCCAAAAATTTAAAAATGCCATTTTAAAGCCAAATTTTAGGTATTTTTTTTTCAAAACCCCAAAAAATGGGGGGGTTGGGGGTTTAAATACCTTAAAATTTTTATGATGGAAGTCTTTTTTCCCAAAAAATACATTTCCGTGACCAATCCACAGTATTTGGTTGGGAAACCCCAAAAACCCCCCAAAAAGTTTTAGCTCTCCCCCAATGGACAGTTTGTAAGTCCCCAAAAATTTAAATAAACAACTTTAAAAAAATATGTTTAATTAATAAAAGAAAAGTTGACCTCAAATTTTTTTAAAATTTAAAATTTGTCTATTTTGGTTGAGAATTTTTTGATTATCTGTTTTGGGGCGAAAGGTAAGAAGGATTTCTGAACAGATTTAAATTCCAGTGAAAAAAACTGGAGTAAAAAGAGGGAAATTTTTAAAAAGAAATTTTAAATATAAACCCGGGTTTAAAGTTTCAAGTGAAAAAATAGTTATTACAAGTAAAAAAAAAATCCAGTTATTCTGGTCAGTAATTTTTTAGGTTTTAAATTTTTTGACCCCGGCTAACAAACAAGAGATATACTCACCACGAGTTGCCCAGGATTCCTCTCACCTTGGTCCATAACAGTCTTCCGTCTGGCATCCACGTCCAAACCCCGTCCACTTTGAAACCGGGACTATACAACACCACATTCAGTTCCATCCTTGGGGGAATTCGCCGGATCCTGATTGAGCGGTGAACACAATCTTCCATGGGGTCACCTGACAATAACACTCAAATATAGATTTTAGTGGAACTAAGCAAGAACATCTAAAAGCTAAACCTCTTAGAAACTTAGATTTACAAATAATCCAAGAGATAAATCTACATTTAGAATCCCTAGATGAGCCTAACAACCATCAGTAAAAAGACATCCAACATCCTGGTGTCCCCAGCTCAATGTCTCCGAGGGGCTATTACAAATTAATACCAAAAGCCAACATCAGAATTGCACAATTTGTCAAGTTATGCAAAAACAGATAATTAGAGACAAGGTGTGTAATTATGCATTTTAAACAACTACTGACCAATAGCACTTGCAAAGACCTCTTTGTCCGCAGTCAAAACCTACAAGATCGCCGCACACAAGACACACAAAACTTTCCCCGGAGTGTGTCGCATATCTGGCACAAGGTCCAGGCTGGCCAAACACTTCGTCAACATCGTCGCAAGTCCTTGCAACATCATCCAGCAGAGCGTACCACCGGATTACAGGAGCACCGGGATCCTGAGGGAACTACCTCTGACACAGCAGGCACAGGAACTCGTGTGGCATGAAGAAACTTCTGCATCAACCATTCATCAAGACTCAGTTAACACTCAAACAGTATACACCCATTAGCTCTAATGTTAGTTTTAAACGCCTACTTTTGTTTTGGTTGCCATTTTATTTTTAAATCTGTTCATCACAGCATGCCCAACTCAAACACCAGAATAACAATTTGTGCACCGTGCTAAGCCTCAAAATAGTCAAAAATAGCCTGTTCAATGTAGTTTGATACTTTCCAAATAATATTTAATATTTCAAACCATGTATAAGTATTAGGAATTTCCATTAATGTTCTGAAATAAATCATGTGCGCGAGTATTCATGTAACTTTACAATCTCAACTATTGTCACATGTTGAGCACGCTCTTAATGCCCAACGAATGACCCGTGTTTAGATTTACATATAATCAAAGTGTATCAGGTTGCAAACGACCTCCAAATTCTTTGAACATGGTTTCAACAGCTCAACACGAGGTATTAAATCTATAATTACATCCCAACAGATGTTTCCACACGCAATATATCAGCCTCCGCGGTTTAAAGATTCATTGGTATAGATCTTACCGCATCTGCCCCCTTCGTCAATTTGTCTCCACTGTCTTTCAATATTGTTGCAGACAGAAACAAAAGGAAGCAATCTCCATTTTGGCCAGGCGAACTCCTTCAAGCGACCTCTATGTAGCCGGTGTTGGAACGAGCCAATGTTCTGCGCACACTCTGGGTGTTCGTCAGAACCGATCCTCACAGCCACAGCATGATCGCACACCCAACTCTGGACGATGCACTTTTTAATTCTTGCATTCAAACTCTCACTGGAACAGTCGCAATCATCTCATCTCTCCATCGGGGACACTCTGCACTTTCCTTGCACCTGGAGACAGGGTTTTTTTTTATATATTTTCACTAATTCAGTTTCCAGGAGGTCGATGAGTTCAACAAGGCGTGTTTGGTGATACAACCCTTAGTCGTACTAGAATTTGGGATGTATTGACCCCAATTAAAAATCTAGGGTCAGTGTTGTAAAAACTATTAACTAACAAAGTTGATAATGTGCAGGAAATGAGGCCGGGAGTCTTGTCGCAAAATGTTTAGTCAAGAGTGTGGGGAAACTCCACCTGGCTGAGTCCGCTAGACAAATGCTTGTTGTTGAACTGCACACAAAAATGTCCATCAGAACAATGCATCGGCCCCATCTTGTCCTGCCATGTGTCTCTGGGACATCGCTGCTCATCAAAGCGTCGGAACACACCACCACACTGTTACAGCGCAGCATCTTGTCCGATACAATGTCCCATTCTTGACATTGGAAGTCTCCAGGCCGCATGTTGCAATGACCTGATAAATATAAACATTGAAAATTGCACAACCAATTTCGTTCTAAGACTAAGTTTTTATTTAATTTGACAAGCCTAAAAGATTAGTGTAGTTTTCTTGTTCAACATATACCTCATAGTCAACTTATCAATTCGATGAGACAAGAATCTCAAACCCTAAACTAAAAGTTAATTTCCTTTTCAACCTGGGTCCAAATTTTACCTTCCCAACCTTGTCATTATTTAAACAAAGGGACAGACTATCCTACTCTAGTTGTAACAAAGTTATAAATAAACTTAAGGCTGTAAGAAATACCCTCCAAAGTAAGTCTGGAATCAATTTGCAACAAAGATTCACATGTCTAGAATTACGACTATACAAGCATATCAACTAAACCCTCACATTCAGGTTAAGTTTTTGCTGTCCAGTCCACAGAACTACATCAGTTACAAGAACATTATAATGCAATTCTCTGAACCAAGGTAAACCAGACATTTAATAATTATGCAAGAGCCTCAAAGATTAAATGGCATCTAAATGTTGACTTTTGATGTTCATACAGATTGTAGGAATCAAATATTTGGAAAAAGATCCAAATATAGTGCATCATTGACACTGATCGAAGAATGAGGACCAATATTTTTGACCTATTTAGCCTAAAAATAGGTACTTACTAAATACACCACTACTAACCTGAACACTTGTATTATCAAACCCTAATTGACAATTACACTTATTTGTAAAAGAAGAACTCTTATAAGTACCAGACTGAAAAGTAGTCCCTACCCTCCCTCTCACTATGTCACAACATAATTCTAATTGGTTGTTTCTCGTATAACCAAAATTTCACTATATAATTCAATAGAGGACAAGCACCCCAACACGAAGATGAGATCTTAACCCAGTCCGCCGTGTTCATGCTAAGTTTGTCAACGCATCCGTAACAACCAGCACACACCCAACTAGACGGAACACAGACACCGTTACCACAGCGGAATTACCGTCAGACACGTTCTGAAACAATACAATCATACAGTCAAGATAAGTTAACATCTCTCCCAAGCTCCGGAACTAGTCAAGCTCTTCAACATTTACCACTGTGCAGTTCTCATCAGACATGTCCGTGCAATCCACAACCCATCACAGCGATAGTGGTCCTCCAACATTCCCCAGAACCGCAACGGAACCAGCCGTCACGATCACAGACTACCACCAGCTTTAGGGCAGTATCCTCATCAGACCCGTCCAGAGCAGATCCCTCACACCATTAGCATTGGAGTACTTGCTCGATACACTCTCCGGTTGTGACACCGAAACTGTGTTCATGCCGCACTCCATTGGGACAGTCTCCGACTCATCCTCCCCCGGCGGACAGTCTTTGACCAACCGTTACAACCTAAAACGTCCACAACGTCGTATGAGACGCTTTGTACCGTTCAAGAAAGAACCATCTCATGACAGCAGGTAGATGAGTAACCAGGGTAAACACTCCCTCCACTTTAGCAGACACACACAGTGTCCAAGTACAACAGGAAACCGTTTCCGTGACAATGTACATGAACAAACACGTCCGTCGGACTCAAGAACCAACCAGACTGGCCACGCACATAACCTGCCAACAACCACCAGTCAGGGTATGTTTAAACACCAGCACAAACCTGACAGTGCCAGGAGACCTCGGACCTCTTACCAATGTCATTGGACACACAAGGCCGATATGACTGCAACCACCATTGTTATGTTGCAGGCTGAGAACTCGTGGTATGAACCCCTCGGAACCGCTGCGAGGGACATCCCTCAATCCCCTCCAGGATATCTATCAGCAACGTTTCCAACATCTCAACTGATCGTCTTTAAACACTCTTAACTCACATCACTGATACAAGTCGCTCGACCAAGTCCTGCTGTCCTGCTTTCCACACTTTTAGATAACAGAGTAAGAATAAATTAAGTTGAATTCAGCTTAATCAAAGATACCTCACAAGACAAATTACTCTCCTCAGAAGAGAAAAAAAGATTATATTAAAAAAGGGACTCTAATTTTACAAAGCTGACACGTACAAAAAAAATACAACTACTTCGACTATCGTGAAGTTACTTATTTTCCCAAGTTTTTATTTGAAGAATTATTATAAGTGCACATATCAAGATGGACCTGCGTATCAGAATGTCCAATGTGCAATAGCAAGAGGGCCCCCCAATTGTGCCGAGAGATGTTTATGTACTCCAGGGTGCTCTTTTTCCCCCATCGCACTGGACAGGAACAACAGCTTCAACAACACAGTTTGACAGTTCCAGAGATGAGAACTCTACCCCGAGACCACTTAAATCTTTCTACGAAGGTTAAACACACCCAGTGCTATCCTGGATAATTAGAGCTGTCGTACTTGTTGGCCCAATACAACGAGGAACGTGCCAATTGGAACAGAACCAGATCCTTACCAGGACTGCCAATGGTTGGAGCAATTGGCCAGCGAACGTAACCGTGTCCTGTCCTTGCCTGAGAAACCAATGACAGTCCTTTGCTCAGACAACCAAACTAGGCTACCACACATCAAAGAGTACCAACATGACACGATTTATTTTCCCTTAGTCGGACAAATATTTGTATTTGATCTCACTGAATAATAACCAACTATTCCTGTAAATACAAAGTTGTCAGTTCATGAAATATGCACATTGGTAACAAACTACACTAAATACTTTACGACAATTATTGAACAGACTTCAATTCTCACACAACAACCAAACTTTGCTCACATCTAGTTATCCACAGACAGTTCCATATTTAACCCTTATATATTCTGGGAAAACAAATGACCTGCTTATTTAAATGCTGAGCAGCTTGGTATCTTTTCAAATAACCACTAAAAAACCCCTTTTAGTAAATTTATAAGCCTAGAAACAAAATATTTGGTAGTTTTACAAAGCAAAAGCTCTAGAAGACCTCAATACATTGAGAAACTTTATTTTATTAATAATTTTCAATTTATAGGAACCTTACATTCAATGTATAAAAGAACATGGGTTTGAACCCTTGATCCAGGTGTGCAATTACTAAAGTTAATTTTCATACAAATATCTTCTGTTTCCTACTCAAAATATCTAAAAGGATTGTGGAATTTGTGTGTGTGGTTTTGCAACCATTTTTCAAATTTCATTAACAAACAATGCTAGAGAAGATAATAAATGTTTAAATGTAACCAACCTCAAACTAATATACACCACACGAAGATTCAGTCAAATCTAATCCTATATTTAGTGATTGATCCAAAATCCCATTCAATAAGTTTGACGAAACAAGAGATTTTGAAACACATATAATTGTAAATTTTCATTCCCAACGGATTAAAATTAATAAGACTAATTACTTCAGATCGTATTCTATAATACTTCAATGGATACCAAGGATTGAAGTGTCGAAAACAAACCATCAGATGCGGTGCTTTCAATTACCCCTCTCCCCGAATCTGCCCAAAAGACTCGGTCAAGGTCATAGTCGTAGCGAGAGCGATGTGAAGGTCCAGTCAGGTCAGATCAATCACATGTGTCCTTTTCACCTTTACCGTCCATGTGCATCTTGTCGATGATGACCTCCGTATCTCTGACCTCTATCGCCACAAAACATCACACTGGAAACATCACATCCAGACTAAATACCTGAACACTGCTCTGCCGTGCAAACTACAGTCTCTAGGCAGTGAACATCATGTTAAAACAGGGTCAACGACCCTATCTTACCCTAGTTTTCTGGAATCAGGGCCACATCATTGGAACAAAACGTCTCCAGAGGGTTGAGCAGACCTGTCCTGTGTCCTGTATTCAACACTCAGGAACCTACACAGTCTTCATCTGTACGCACCAGTACAGATTGTTTACCCCAGGTAATCTGAAAGTTACACGACAAACAACCCTGAGGCAGTCTGAAACAATAAGGAAACCTCTGACAAACTATCAAGGCGACATCTAGATATCCACCTGTCCCCGATATCAATAATACCATCAATATTTTATAGACTAGAATTTATTATATAGAAATGTGTCAAGTTAACCCCTCATCATTTTATACATTTAATCAAAATCAGGAACAACCATTTAACCATAACATTGTGCCAATTGTTGCCTAATTCAAATTTAATGTTAAACCTGGATTAAGGTACTCACCAAAAGTCAGACTTTCCAACGTTGCCAAAGGTTCTCAGTGACCTTGGCTGATGACACGGTTCTTAAGCTCAAAAGAACAGTTTGTTGATTCCAACATCGGTTATTAATGACACGATCTGGAACTATAGAGAAATATTTTACTACCATCACATTTAACTTCTCTCTAGGATGTTATCCTAGTTGTGAGCAACATCACGGGAAGTTACCTTTCAAAGAGTCGTACACCAGACCTCCAATACTTAACTGCGGAATGTTAGTTCCTCTACAAATGTATTTGCCCAGGAACATTGTGGTCCAACAGTAGATCATAGTGACCAGCTCCAACAACACCATTTCTTCTTAAGGATACCCTACAAACAGCATCCAACATTCACAAGGGGATTTGCTAGAACTAGAAACATCAGTGCAGAATAAAGCTCTTCCAAGTTTACACAATATCATTAAATTACATCACCTCTACATGGTGTGCTTGTCATTGTCATCTCCTTATCCTGGGGACAAGCGCAGTTGTAGCTCAGGCCAGGGCCCCACAACACATGTCACTACAGAACCCCCTCCAATACACGGAATTATCACCTTGGGGTGCATGGAGGGGTGAAAATGTGAACGCTGTAAATCGGGTTTCTTCTTTATCTTGAGCACCACAGTGTGTTCTTTGCCATTGAACTTGTTGCAGGATTCAATTCCCTTGTCCTGCCATCCACCAGTAGACTCGATCCTCAAACACCCGCAATGGCGTACGGATATCCACAACTTAACTCCCTCCAGTATCACCCCTTCTATCAGAACCATCAAGCGTTTATCGAAGCGATCTACTGAGAACTTTGCTTCAACCCAGTAGAGGCCTGTCGTTAGGTAGCTCAGAGAGAGGCCCATTGGGCCAGTACAGGCCTTCTGACACAAGGGCCACAGTTCAGATCCATCCATACCCAGCTCTTCCTATCAGTGTTTCTTACCCCAGTCATCCAGAACATCATCCTGAACAACAAAACAACGTCATGGCAGTGACATTCTCGACCAGGAGACTGACTTACAAGCAGGCAAGGACTAACAGGACCCCCCTCGACAGCAACAGGACTATGCTTCCGGACTTTTGTCAATGTCCTCGTTCACTAGAACTGCACACTTCAGACCTGTGTTAGTGCAGCACACCAATGTGATTTATTCTGCATCATGAAGTAGATGTTGTCTGTTATCCAATCAAGCAGCCAAGTCTTCAGGCAACTTCAGACCTTAAAATCCACCAATCACAGGGCCTAGAAGTACTGGCCACTTATCACATTCAGAAACCATGGTCTCATTGAAGTTCATCTCTTACCTGAAGAAACAATCAGCTCAACATTAGAGCCATCCTCTAGGCTCTTAAATTGCCTCTTCTTTGGTCCTTCAGGTTGGTCAATATACATGTTTTCCCAACCGTAGGGCACGCCACCGCATGTCCAAGTTCTCGGGCGACCTTTGTAGTAGACCCGGGATTGCAGGTGGAACACCCTGAAGGTCCTTTTCTTTGAAGCAAAGAGCAGCAGAGCTTCTCCACCTCAAACACAGATCAAGCACACGCTCACAAACACGTCCACATGGGAAACTGAATAGGATAATCAGATGTAAGACAATTACAATTTCACAACTTTTTAACTTTGAAACCCCAGAATGCAAACATTTATAAATATCATTTAGTTTCCACTTTAACCAAATCTCAAGTTATGAGTTTAAGAATCGCCTGATGCAAAGCAGATTCACGCTGAGGGATCAAGTTGGAGAACAATCTGCCGTCACAGTGCACGGAGTACCAACAAAATACCTCATAAAATAGTTCAAAGCTTTCTAACCTGGTATAATATTTGACAGACATACAACAAAGTCTAAATGTTTTTTTGCATCAAGACAAACCTTTCTATATCTAGAGGGGTAGGTTTAGCAAGAACTGCTATTTGAGGCCCCCCACTAGAGCGGGCCAGAGGCGCCCTGATGCCCACTAGAAGTTTTACAGAAGCCCGCAGTGAGAGTTCTGTTCAGAGTAAAACGTCTAACCTTCAGCCTCACACTTGTTGAGCTGCTTGTTAAACTGTAGCCATCAACACAGTCACACTTGTAACTACCGGAAGATTCTTGCAGCGTATGATCACAGATTCCATATTGTTGACATTCATCAATGTCTGCAACAAATCAGGTGGTGGTTCACAAGACGAGGGGGGAAACATGTTATTCAACCACCTGAGGTACAGTCATAGATTGGCACCTCGATTTGCCGATACCGTTAGTCAGGGCGGCAACAAAACACCATTCATGAGCTTGACCAAACATTCCAAACACTTGTTTCAAGTTTTAGTTTCACTTTAAACACAAACTTACACTTAGTTTGACACAATTAAAATAGTTCAAATGGAAACTTTATATTACAAAGTCAATTGAGAGAGTGGATAGACTTGTTCCGAAACCTCTGCGAGATCTGAACTAAGCACCTGTGTTCCAAAGGGAGTAGCTAGTCCTACCTGCACATTTGAATTTGCCGCTGAGGACAACCCCGGGAGACAGAGGCACGTGGGTCCACTTGGCAGGGCGTAACATTCTCCGTCACAGCCATACGTGGAGCACATCAGGTGGCCTGGGACACACAAGCTCACATTGGACAAGGAAACAACGAACGGGCCGAGTTCGATACCCCACAACACACTTGAGGGATCTAATTATGGCTTTACAATATCACCGAGTGTAATATGGAGTGACCATTACCCTGTAATTACATGTCTTGCAGCTTGTAACTTGAAACCAAGTGGTTACAAGCTCCATATTGTCTCCAATCATGGCTAAATTTACAAACCTTTAGAAGCGGCGTCTCCCAAAGATAGAACTACAATAGTTTAACAATCGCCCGAATGTTTGAAACACTCGACAATTGGGATCATCTTTAAAGATATTTAAATATCAAATAAGTTCTAAATTAAGAACATTAATGCTCGTATGTTTACAGTTTTGGAGGTTATTTTCTCCTGCTCACAATGTGATAATTTCCCATGTGCACTACAGTAACATAGCACTTTAGTCCCGAGTGGGTCAGAGAACTAGGGGACTACTTACTCTGGTTTGCACAAAGGACCCTCATCAGAAGCGTCCAGACAGTCTGATGTTCCATCACACACATTCTCCAGAGGAACGCACGACAGGAAGTCTGTGCACTGGAAGTGTCTCTTCTCCAGCGTGCAGTCTTTCCAGGTGGGATCTTGACAGCTGGAGACAATCACACTAAGCGCTCACAACACAGCCTCGGTCCAGACAATAGCTGGACACAATCACACAAAGCGCTCACAACACAGCCTCGGTCCAGACAATAGCTGGACACAATCACACTAAGCGCTCACAAACACGCCTCGGTCCAGACAATAGCTGGACACAATCACACTAAGCGCTCACAACACAGCCTCGGTCCAGACAATAGCTGGACACAATCACACTAAGCGCTCACAATCACAGCCTCGGTCCAGACAATAGCTGGACACAATCACACTAAGCGCTCACAACACAGCCTCGGTCCAGACAATAGCTGGAGATCAAGCATTATCATGGCTCGAGCATCCACACGAGCGCTCCAAGGAACGGAGATTAGCTCAGGCTGTAAGTTACCATCAGTCATTTACCAAAACATGGCTCAACATTATCTGGAAAACAAATGTTGGTCATCTTTATACTCCGGACCCGTAACAATCTCATTGACACCACTCACTGCAGTTCTCTTCGTCTGTGCCGTCGCCACAGTCGTCAACAACCATCACAGCGGAACTTCTGGTGGATGCAGTGATGGTTGCCACACAAAAACTTGTCCTCGTCACATTTCAGCTGCAACGTCACAAACAGAAACCAAGCTATTATCTACTTTACAACAAAAACTGAATGTTGTCATCTTAACTGCCTGGGAGAGGAACGGAAAACCCAGGCTGAGATATTACAACCATATCCATGATAACCAGCGAACATTCAATGGTTTGGACCATCGAGCTCGAGGGCACTAAATTTGTAAATTAAAGTTTCAGAAATAGCAGGATCCAGTTGAACTGGAGCAATACAAGTTCCAGTCAATCCAGCTTTGTGCAAGTTACCAACTAGTCGGGACAACCGCAGAGTTTACCTTGCGCAGAACAACCCAGAAGCTCGTCACTGCCGCCTCACAGTCCCTGTTTCCGTCACACTGCCAGGTCCCGGGGATACAGGCCGTTCCGTCAGTACAGGTCCACTCATCAGCGACACACTCCAGGGAGAAGAGTCCTGGAGGCAGGCAAACAACCACACACTGTATGACCAGCAGTACAATATATATGAAGGTAGAGTGGTCCACGTCAGTGTCTCGATGTTGGGGATGAAGTTTGAAAAAGAAACAAGTTAACAAAAGAGCACGGACAAGACCGAGAAAGTTAACATCAGCACAACCAGGATTCGAACCCCTGTCACTCCACTAGAGGGGGTTGTGAGCAATCTCACATCACACGGCTAACTTCTATAAGTAACTCACGTTCAGTCAGTTTCCAACATCCCAAGATGATTACCTCACAGTCTAGTTCGTCAGATCCATCCAAGCAGTCTGGTTGTCCATCACACAGCAACTTGTCGGAGACACACTGGCCGTCAGAACAGGAGACGGTCCCGCGCGGACAATCCTCGGCGACCGCTGGAACAACAACAACAACAACAACAACCGTAACTCTTGGTAACCAGGCCCAGGCCCTCAAACAGTCTGGTTGTGTCAACTAGGACCTGCACAGATTGTCCATGTTACTAGTATTCATCCGCCGGTCCACACACACTTGCGATGTCAAGTTGAACGGGCCGTTCTAAAGAACTAACTTGTTAGAAAGTAGACGCTCACAAGGGGTCGGGGGAAAGTTATGTTACGAGTCAGATTAAATGTAGCCGCATTTGTTGAAAGAACTACGCCCTCAGTTCCCTGATCAATTCAAATTTCCATTGGTCGTCGTGTCGCGCCACAGACCATGCAACCACTGGCACAAGGATCCTTAGCTACAAATTAGGGTATAGGCCCACAATACGCTACATTGCCCGTTCTACACCAATCTCACACCGGGGGCATGTTCCTGGAGAGAGAGTGGGGAACAACACTAACAGTGGACTGGTCCGGTCCAGAGTTCGACCTCAACTAGCGCGAGGGTTATATAACAAACCCTCAGTAATTGTTGTTAATATATTCCCCTAAGAATGACAATACGAGTGTGAAGTTGTCAACGCTCTGATCAGGTTTCCCTCGCAACGGTTGATCCAAGATGGAGGACCGTACCTTGATGTGATGACAGGATGAGAAGGACCCACGCAGCGGCCCAATTAGACCGGCTCTTCATCGCGACGGTTGTAATGGCCCTGAAAACAAAACAAACACTTGCGTCACGAGGAATACAGCAATTAAACACCGACAAGGAATCTAACACTACATCAGACAGGAGAGCAAGGAAACTTGTTAAATTCACCAGCATTTGCATGGAGGCGGTCATCTAACCTCCCAGGACTATACTAGTCCTCCAGAATAGCCCGTGTTTGGGCGCTGATCTGGACAGAATAACTCCTTCACACGTTGGAATCGTTTAAATAAAACATCAAAATCTCGGACCTTTAAACTACGAAAATATAAATTAATGTCAGCCTCCAACGCTCTTGAGCACAGTCGAGGTCTAACTAGTTTAAACCAATGACTGTACAAAGGTCACTGAAAGTTTAAGTTTACAACCAATTGACAGCAAATCTACGTAGTACCCACAGACTCACATCTACACTAATATTTTAAAGAGGAAAGGATTTGGTTTTTGTTTGTAAAGGATAAACTCAAAACTACTGGACCGATTTTAAAAATTCTTTCACCAATATTAAGCTACATTATCAGCGAGTGACAAATTAAATTTTCAAATAAAATATAGCCTATTCCTCATAAAAATGAGGATAGTTTAACACAAGGTATACAAAATTGTCTAAAATTTGCTTTCTCCGCGTGCGCTGCAAAAACTATTGGTATTACATAAAAAATACAATTGAGTATTGAACTTTCTCACTAAGGTTAGCAAAAGTTCGCGAGACAATATATGTAATTATTATTGTTATGTTACAATAAACTGTTTTTGTTGAAATTAGTCAACTAAAACACGGATGCGAACAAAAAAGATTATATCCGTATCAATTATTTAATCATTTAGGCTGTTTACGTAGGAGTAAATTACTTTTTAAATTATTCAAATCGGTACATTGGTTTTAAAGTTATAACAAAATGAAAATTGTGATAATTACTGCAAACCGCTCTTTGGAACAATGCATGTATGTTAGGTAGATAAGCTGGAATGTTACTATCGCGGGCAGCAGCTAGTAAGTTATATCTTTAATTGTTCAAGCCCAGTCTTGAACAGTACTAAAGTTTAAATTTTAGTTGAGAAGATTTGAAATTTACAAAATGAATGAAAGATTTCAGCTGTTAAATCTAATTCGAATTGTTTCCATTGGAAATGTAGATTACATTCAAGGATGTAGATACTCAGCAAGAATTAAAACAAAGAAATTATTTACAGTTCTCAATTTTTACGATTTAAAGTATAAATATTTTTGTCGAAAGAATGTTATAAATACTCATATACATATGACGATGAAGGAATTGCCAGCTATTTTAAAGTCTAGCATTACCACAGACTTGTTAACTCAAAATCTAATTGATGTGATATCCCGTAACCGCAGTCAACCCTACCTGTAAAGTTTTCCGTTGGCACCTTAGAATACTACCCACCACACAACCAGCTTTGTGTCTGGGTCCACAATACTGGAATGTCAACAATGGTTCCTTCTTTATACACTTGCTCGAACGCATCAATCAAAACAAGAAAGATACTCGACTTGAATACGTCAATAAAATTATCATTTATAAATGTATTATATTTAGAAAAACATTTTTAAATATAAGTTAACTTGCTACAATTTAATTCAAATAGTTGTTTAAGTGATGTTTACATATTTTCAATTTACGAATTCATTATGTCAATAAAATAAAACTGCAGTGTGTTGATGAGATATAGGCATGTTTTGTTTTTTGAAAGTCTTTGGCTAACATGTGTCTTTAACAGCCAATAAGATCGCTCTAAACTCCTCCCTTCTCGCCAGCCAGAAAAAATGATGTCCTGAGCAACCCAGCCAAGTCGATTGGTCATAGTTCAACCGTGCTCGCCCGCAGATAATCTTCCCTTGAATAGGGCGTGAGCTGTTTGTTTGTTGAGGAAAATATTTACTCAATTTAAGAATAGTTTTATCAAAGAGGAATATTTATGTGAAATAATTAGGTTTGCGTTTGAGGAATTAAACCCAATTATGATTTTGAATGGTTTATATAAAACGTGAAAGTTCCGTGTCATAAATTTCACCCGAATTACGACAAGATCAGTGAGGATAAAGGATGAATGGCCTAAAACAGTATGTAAGATTCTAGAAATATTATGTTAGCTCGGTATTAATTTGTTTGTATAATAGTTTGGCTTTGATATCTCCATTGTGTTGTGAAATGTAGTCAGTTTGTTTAAACATATCTAGATCGGAAACATTGTTTGTTGACAATATTAGTGAGTTTAGTTCAAACCCCGGCCTATCAGGTCTCGAACTCGGTGCGTGTAGGGATCAAATGGGCCGTGCATTTTTTCAACTTGTTCTGATGTTCAATAAGAGAAACTTGATAGAACATCGCTTACAAAGTTATAGATATCTCTCCAATACTCTTTTTTATTAAATGTACTATTTTATAGTAATTAGTATATGTTAGGTTTAGGTCCACGGTGCTGGCTCTGTGGGGAAGGTAGGCGAGTGAGATCTTGATAGGGCACCTCCCCAGGTGGTGAATAAGGGGATGCCAAGCCCCGTTGGGGCTCTTTCTGACCCGGAACCACCGGATCCGGTAGCGGCGGGATATCCAGCGGGGTGGGGTACCGGGGCGTAATATATCCGGGGTGAACCAACTAGTTGAACAACAAATGGTAGACGGTAATATATGGACATTAGGTTTAGGCGCTAACATCGATGTAGTTAATAAATAAAAAAGAATTGTGAAATAGGAGAATAGAGTTAAGAAGGGTAGCACGCCCCAGTTTTTTAAATAGGTACTGGGGTTAGGTCTAGGATAATGTTCAGGTTGTCCCTTTTCACTTAGTTTGAATATATTTGTTTTTGTTAAAGTTAGTATTTTAAGAACTGATTTGTTGTTTATCTAAATTGTATTGACTGATTGTAGTACTAATGTTTTATTTTTAACTATGTCTAAATAAACTAAACTAAACTCTAAGACATCAAGAATGTTGTTGGAGGTCAAGCTGAGGTTTGTCCTGTAAACTTGTGTTTTCACAACTATCTAAATGTTACTGTTCCAAGACTCGTTTGTAGCACTAGTTTGTTGGGATGTGTTCGTTGCTAATGGAATGGGAATAGATGGAGACATAATATAGCTAATTGCTCTCCTCTGGGATCGATTCATCGTCAATTGCACTTGAAGGAGTTTTTCCAACCCGGTTTATTGTTCTCCACAAGCAAATGCAGGTGCGTTCCCTCTAAAACAAAATCCAATTAATATCGATCTAATTGGAGACATCACTGCATTGGGACCCAAAGTGGTACTAGGGAGCAGTAAGATGTCTCACCATAGTCAGGATTATGACAGGGAGGTTGGGTTGAGAACCACGTCGGGCGAAGTGAGTGGTTTTTCTTAAATTGTTTCTACTAGAATAACCATAACACGAGCTAAATAAGAGCACACAGGCGCATTAGACGAACGGGAGGTTGAACTCCGGGCTGGAGTTAAACATTCACAATTATAAAAAAACTCCATTCTTCCCTGGCCAGTTACAACTAAACGACCTCTAATATTCTCTGTCAAGTTACCACTAAACAACCTCTAATATTCCTTGCCAAGTTACCACTAAATAACCTCTAATATTCTCTGTCAAGTTACCACTAAACAATCTCTAATAATCCTTGCCAAGTTACAACTAAACGACCTCTAATATACCTTGCCAAGTTACAACTAAACGACCTCTAATATTCTCTGCCAAGTTACCACTAAACAACCTCTAATATTCCTTGCCAAGTTACCACTAAACAACCTCTAATATTCCTTGCCAAGTTACTACTAAACAACCTCTAATATTCTTAGCCAAGTTACCACTAAACAACCTCTAATATTCCTTGCCCAGTTACTACTAAACAACCTCTAATATTCCTTGCCAAGTTACCACTAAATAACCTCTAATATTCTCTGTCAAGTTACCACTAAACAATCTCTAATATTCCTTGCCAAGTTACAACTAAACGACCTCTAATATACCTTGCCAAGTTACAACTAAACAACCTCTAATATTCTCTGCCAAGTTACCACTAAACAACCTCTAATATTCCTTGCCAAGTTACAACTAAACGACCTCTAATATTCTCTGCCAAGTTACCACTAAACAACCTCTAATAATCCTTGCCAAGTTACAACTAAACGACCTCTAATATACCTTGCCAAGTTACAACTAAACGACCTCTAATATTCTCTGCCAAGTTACCACTAAACCACCTTTAATATTCCTTGCCAAGTTACCACTAAACAACCTTTAATATTCCTTGCCAAGTTACCACTAAACAACCTCAAATATTCTCTGCCAAGGTACCACGAAACTACCTCTAATATTCTCTGCTCACTTACCACTAAACAACCTCTAATATTCCTTGCCAAGTTACCACTAAACGACCTCTAATATTCCTTGCCAAGTTACCACTAAACGACCTCTAATATTCCTTGCCAAGTTAACACTAAACAACCTCTAATATTTCCTTGCCAAGATACCACTAAACGACCTCTAATATTCCTTGCCAAGTTACCACTAAACAACCTCTAATATTCCTTGCCAAGTTACCACTAAACGACCTCTAATATTCCTTGCCAAGTTACCACTAAACGACCTCTAATATTCCTTGCCAAGTTACCACTAAACAACCTCTAATATTCCTTGCCAAGTTACCACTAAACAACCTCAAATATTCTCTGCCAAGGTACCACGAAACTACCTCTAATATTCTCTGCTCACTTACCACTAAACAACCTCTAATATTCCTTGCCCACTTATCACTAAACAACCTTTAATATTTCTTGCCAAGTTACTACTAAACAACCTCTAATATTCCTTGCCCAGTTATCACTAAACAACCTTTAATATTTCTTGCCAAGTTACCACTAAACAACCTCTAATATTCCTTGCCCAGTTACCACTAAACAACCTCTAATATTCCTTGCCCAGTTACCACTAAACAACCTCTAATATTCCTTGCCCAGTTACCACTAAACAACCTCTAATATTCCTTGCCAAGTTACCACTAAACAACCTCTAATATTTTCTTGCCAAGTTACCACTAAACAACCTATAATATTCCTTGCCAAGTTACCACTAAACAACCTTTAATATTATCTGCCCAGTTACCACTTAACAACCTCTAATATTCCTTGGCCACTTACTATTAAACAACCTCTAATAATCTCTGCCCAGTTACCACTAAACAACCTCTAATATTCTTGAACACTTACCACTAAACAACCTCTAATATTCCTTACCCAGTTACCTCTAAACAACCTCTAATATTCCTTACCCAGTTACCACTAAACCACCTCTAATATTCCTTGCCAAGTTACCACTAAACAACCCCTAATATTCCTTGCCAAGTTACCACTAAACAACCTCTAATATTCCTTGCCCAGTTACCACTAAACAACCTCTAATATTCCTTGCCCAGTTACCACTAAACAACCTCTAATATTCCTTGCCCAGTTACCACTAAACACCCTCTAATATTCCTTGCCCAGTTACCACTAAACAACCTCTAATATTCTCTGCCAAGTTACCACTAAACAACCTCTATTATTCCTTGACCCGTTACCAATAAACAACCTCTAATATTTCTTGCCAAGTTACCACTAAACAACCTCTAATATTCCTTGGCCACTTACTATTAAACAACCTCTAAAAATCTCTGCCAAGTTACCACTAAACAAGCTCTAATATTACTTGCCCACTTACCACTAAACAACTTTTAATATTATCTTCCCAGTTACCACTAAACAACCTCTAATAATCTCTGCCCAGTTACCACTAAACAACCTCTAATATTCCTTGCCAAGCTACCACTAAACAACCTCTAATATTTCTTGCCAAGTTACCACTAAACAACCTCTAATATTCCTTGCCAAGTTACCACTAAACAACCTCTAATATTCCTTGCCCAGCTACCACTAAACAACCTCTAATATTCCTTGCCAAGTTACCACTAAACAACCTCTAATATTCTCTGCCAAGTTACCACTAAACAACCTCTAATATTCCTTGGCCACTTACTATTAAACAACCTCTAATATTCTCTGCCAAGTTACCACTAAACAAGCTCTAATATTACTTGCCCACTTACCACTAAACAACTTTTAATATTATCTTCCCAGTTACCACTAAACAACCTCTATTAATCTCTGCCCAGTTACCACTAAACAACCTCTAATATTCTTTGAACACTTACCACTAAACAACCTCTAATATTCCTTACCCAGTTACCACTAAACAACCTCTAATATTCCTTACCCAGTTACCACTAAACCACCTCTAATATTCCTTGCCAAGTTACCACTAAACAACCTCTAATATTCCTTGCCAAGCTACCACTAAACAACCTCTAATATTCTCTGCCAAGTTACCACTAAACAACCTCTAATATTCCTTGGCCACTTACTATTAAACAACCTCTAAAAATCTCTGCCAAGTTACCACTAAACAAGCTCTAATATTACTTGCCCACTTACCACTAAACAACTTTTAATATTATCTTCCCAGTTACCACTAAACAACCTTTAATATTATCTGCCCAGTTACACTAAAACAACCTTTAATATTCCTTGCCCAGTTACGACTAAACAACCTTTAATATTATCTGCCCAGTTACGACTAAACAACCTTTAATATTATCTGCCCAGTTACCACTAAACAACCTTTAATATTATCTCCCCAGTTACCACTAAACAACCTTTAATATTATCTGTCCAGTTACCACTAAACAACCTTTAATATTCCTTGCCCAGTTACCACTAAACAACCTTTAATATTATCTGCCCAGTTACCACTAAACAACCTCTAATATTCCTTGCTCACTTACTATTAAACATCCTCTAATATTCTCTGCCAAGTTACCACTAAACAAGCTCTAAAAATCTCGCCAAGTTACCACGAAACTACCTCTAATATTCTCTGCCAAGTTACCACTAAACAACCTCTAATATTCCTTGCCCAGTTACCACTAAACAACCTCTAATAATCTCTGCCAAGTTACCACTAAACAAGCTCTAATATTCCTTGAACACTTACCACTAAACAACCTCTAATATTACCTGCCCAGTCACGTGTTTTCTTCTCATTGGTTCATTGCAGCCAATCACCGCTTGTCTGTTACAGCCTGTATTGATAAGCATCGTTTCAAAGTCTAATAACTTACCAATAAGCCTGATAAATTCACGAGTGAACACTTTCTAACATTCCAGTTAGTATTTCACTAACGTTTCACTCTCTAGTAATTAGCCACCCTCATCAAGCCAATCAAATAATGGACAGGTAGAAACAAGTTATAATTTTTATTCATTCAAACATAATACAGCTCAATGGGGGAGCGGAACATTAACGATTACAAATACCAAGTGCCAGTATTCGCCTGATGGGTGAAGTAACATACAAACACATTTCACGGCCAGAAGGGCGATACAACCATAGCAAGTTAATTGTGGCCTTATAAGAAGGCCTTAGAAATAGCACAGTTAACGGGTGACCCCGATCTGTTGATAAATTGGTCTCCTTACACTCGTTAAACGTTACAATTCTCAAATAATAGCACAGGCCTAGCCTAAACCCTAGCATAGCCCAAAGGGGGTCAAGACCCCATAATTAACTAACACAGCCGAAAGGCTTACCAATAGCATCAAAGTGAATACAAAGTTTCCAAGCCCAACAATAATAAACTCCACCCAATTAAGTAATAAGTTAGACCCCGTTGGGAGATTTATGAATTAGGTGGCCCGCGGTCCCACTATTTAGAACCCACAAACTAATATTTGCCAAACATAACAAACTATATATTATCTCCCTAACAATCCTAGGTATATAAACATATCAAAAACGGGTATTATCCCGACTAACTAACAACTCCATGTATATAAACATTAAACATTACTAAAAACACCCGTGTTTCTCTTAGATGGTCTGCGGCCCTACATTTATCCACCTTTTTGTTTAGGCAGAAAGAACATAAACATAACTTCCTAGTATATATGCCCTCCAAGACAAATGCACCAGCGTGCGAATATTCCGCGAAGCGGAGATCTGAAATATTAATACGAGAACCCCTTTAATTGCCATAATTAATTGCCATAGTCGTGAAGACGACTACCAATACCCCGCAGTCATGACTATTCGTTAAATAAATAAAAAAATATAAATATCTATAATTTATACGAAGTCCGAAACATTGAATTTTGAAAATATAAATAAGATTTTAAACCAAAGAGAATTTAGATTAATTATGACGAGCCCACTTATGAAGTAAGACTCTTACCTCCTAAAAGCCCTGAGTATAATGCTTGCCAACACATCGCACCACAACACCTTTATACCCTGAAGTTATCAAGTGCTCTCAAAGCAGGGGGGGATTATCTAGAAGCATCCACAGTCCTGGAGCAACAAGCCACACGCACAACATGGCCTGTAGAAGGTTCCATGATGATCCATAATGTTCCATAAAGTTCTGGATGGAAGCGCCCGGCGATGTTCACTTGTTTTCTCGATTGATGAAGGGGGAGGGCCTTTCCGCCCCGCCCATGGCGAACGTCACTTGTAGTGCGCGTTGAGGGTAGTGTCTTGCGTCATGAAGTCCATTCCATGCGAGTCAACAGGGACAGCATAAGGTGAGCGTTACAAGGTTACATCGTGTTAGACTTGTGGTGTGAATCAGTGTGAAATGAGACTTGAGATGGTCAATAGAATTGATACAGATTTCACTGTCTAAAGTCACAAGCAGGCAGGGGCGGCTCGTCCCTAAGGCTCGGAGGTGCGCCCCCCTCCCCTCCCCACGAATCTCCAGTTCCTTTTAAAGTTATTATTCTCACTCTCACGATAATTTTATCTTGCCATAATAGTTTCAAGAAAAATATGTTTTGTTTTTAAGTAATAGAAGGCAATGTTTTTAAAATGGCATGCGGTCGGGCGCGAGGCGGTCAGCGCCTGATATTGTGAAACCAAACCTTCCCTCTCCTTAACCAGCTGTCCCCAGCCTGCTATAGCTAGCATTGCTTATTCTTCTTTTGAAGGCGCCCTAAGGTTGAAAGCTTGTGAAATGTGTATAGCGTGAACCAGCAATAATTGTTGTCAGTCATCCTGCATGCTCCTGCATCTTGAGGATGTGTGTGTTTATAATATTATGTAGGGTTATTTTAGGATAATGTTTATTTGAGTTATATGTTTTAATATTTTTTGTAACTAGGATTAATATGAATAGTTCAATTCAGACGCTTAAGACAACGAATATTGCAAGATTAACTCTTGATCAAAAAAGAGAATTGAATTCATCAGGTGGGCCATGTCCTGAATTTTGTATGGAACAAAGTGAAAACATACCTACCTATATATGTATGCACATTACACAGCTGCAGAGTTTCTACAACACATCCACGTCCTTTGGGGGTAGTTTATTTATTTTTTATCTCCATGTTGTTTGTGATATTAATTTCTGAGTTTAACTAAATGAATATTTAGCAAAACATATTCCGAAATTTGTGTATTCTTTTACATATATTATTTAGAAATAATTTATGAATTAAACAGACTGCGCCCTCCAGCTTCTAAAGTGACGAGCCGCCACTGCAAGCAGGTCCATTTTTATTATAAATCAATGATTATAATTTACAAATAAAATACCTAGTTATTTGAATTTATATTATTGTAGTTACACAAATATTATCACTAATTTAGCCCTATAATATACATTTCATACAAGATTATTTTAATAATTTACCGACAACAAAACAGCTGCTGTTGTTAGAATGTCCACATGACTGAGGTTGGGGAATCCCCGCTCAATGTAACTAGTTGCTGTGCGAATACTGCCAGTGGAAAGTGAGATAGTAAAATATAAATAGTTTATTTGTTTTATTGCTCAATCTTCTTAAGGTACCAGTTTAATTGGGTGGACATATGAGAAGTTAGAGGCCACTTGAATGGAAGCAGCCTTCAGGTCTGGTGGTAATATCTACATACATACACTTCTTGTAGTCTGTGGTGGTAATATCTACATACATACACACTTCTTGTAGTCTGTGGTGGTAATATCTACATACACACTTCTTGTAGTCTGTGGTGGTAATATCTACATACACACACACTTCTTGTAGTCTGTGGTGGTAATATCTACATACACACACACTTCTTGTAGTCTGTGGTGGTAATATCTACATACACACACACTTCTTGTAGTCTGTGGTGGTAATATCTACATACACACTTCTTGTAGTCTGTGGTGGTAATATCTACATACACACTTCTTGTAGTCTGTGGTGGTAATATCTACATACACACTTCTTGTAGTCTGTGGTGGTAATATCTACATACACACACACTTCTTGTAGTCTGTGGTGGTAATATCTACATACACACACACTTCTTGTAGTCTGTGGTGGTAATATCTACATACATACACACTTCTTGTAGTCTGTGGTGGTAATATCTACATACATACTTCTTGTAGTCTGTGGTGGTAATATCTACATACATACTTCTTGTAGTCTGTGGTGGTAATATCTACATACATACACACTTCTTGTAGTCTGTGGTGGTAATATCTACATACATACACACTTCTTGTAGTCTGTGGTGGTAATATCTACATACATACACACTTCTTGTAGTCTGTGGTGGTAATATCTACATACATACACACTTCTTGTAGTCTGTGGTGGTAATATCTACATACATACACACTTCTTGTAGTCTGTGGTGGTAATATCTACATACATACACACTTCTTGTAGTCTGTGGTGGTAATATCTACATACATACACACTTCTTGTAGTCTGTGGTGGTAATATCTACATACATACACACTTCTTGTAGTCTGTGGTGGTAATATCTACATACATACACACTTCTTGTAGTCTGTGGTGGTAATATCTACATACATACACACTTCTTGTAGTCTGTGGTGGTAATATCTACATACATACACACTTCTTGTAGTCTGTGGTGGTAATATCTACATACATACACACTTCTTGTAGTCTGTGGTGGTAATATCTACATACATACACACTTCTTGTAGTCTGTGGTGGTAATATCTACATACATACACACTTCTTGTAGTCTGTGGTGGTAATATCTACATACATACACACTTCTTGTAGTCTGTGGTGGTAATATCTACATACATACACACTTCTTGTAGTCTGTGGTGGTAATATCTACATACATACACACTTCTTGTAGTCTGTGGTGGTAATATCTACATACATACACACTTCTTGTAGTCTGTGGTGGTAATATCTACATACATACACACTTCTTGTAGTCTGTGGTGGTAATATCTAATACATACACACTTCTTGTAGTCTGTGGTGGTAATATCTACATACATACACACTTCTTGTAGTCTGTGGTGGTAATATCTACATACATACACACTTCTTGTAGTCTGTGGTGGTAATATCTACATACATACACACTTCTTGTAGTCTGTGGTGGTAATATCTACATACATACACACTTCTTGTAGTCTGTGGTGGTAATATCTACATACATACACACACTTCTTGTAGTCTGTGGTGGTAATATCTACATACATACACACACTTCTTGTAGTCTGTGGTGGTAATATCTACATACATACACACTTCTTGTAGTCTGTGGTGGTAATATCTACATACATACACACACTTCTTGTAGTCTGTGGTGGTAATATCTACATACACACTTCTTGTAGTCTGTGGTGGTAATATCTACATACATACACACACTCTTGTAGTCTGTGGTGGTAATATCTACATACACACTTCTTGTAGTCTGTGGTGGTAATATCTACATACACACACACTTCTTGTAGTCTGTGGTGGTAATATCTACATACACACACACTTCTTGTAGTCTGTGGTGGTAATATCTACATACACACACACTTCTTGTAGTCTGTGGTGGTAATATCTACATACACACACACTTCTTGTAGTCTGTGGTGGTAATATCTACACACACACTTCTTGTAGTCTGTGGTGGTAATATCTACATACACACTTCTTGTAGTCTGTGGTGGTAATATCTACATACATACACACACTTCTTGTAGTCTGTGGTGGTAATATCTACATACATACACGCTTCTTGTAGTCTGTGGTGGTAATATCTACATACATACACGCTTCTTGTACTCTGTGGTGGTAATATCTACATACATACACGCTTCTTGTAGTCTGTGGTGGTAATATCTACATACATACACGCTTCTTGTAGTCTGTGGTGGTAATATCTACATACACACTTGTGATCTTAGTGGAAGTGTTAACAGAGTAATTCCAAAGTGTTAGGTTCTGCTGCAAGGACGGTAAATGATTCCATTGTTGGTTGTTTAGGATGAGCCAACTTTATAAAGGATGTATTGCCCCTGACAGTTTGAGAGCTATTCTAACTGCAGCGCACACCAGACCTCTGCTGGTTGTACATGTTTCTGGAGATAGCATAAATGTTTTTTTGCAAATTAACATACTTGTAAATATAGGCATGAGGCTATATTGAATACTTACTGCCTCTTTTGATACATATTTCGGTGTTGACAGACACTTAGGCTGCTATTGTTGAGCGAGCTTGATTAGTGCCTTCTTTTAATTCCACAAATTATTCAGTACTGGACTCACTTTGTTAAAATCTTAATTGATTTGGATGTACAAATAGTCATTGAATCAAAAATTGTGATATTTTATGTTCATTGATTAACTTTACTTATTTGTTTGTGTATCACATCTCGCTCTCTGCCATTTATTTATCTAGAAGTAAATTAACTTTATCTGAACCGAGCACTTTGGTCAATTATATTGTTAGAATCTGCACTAGCAATAAAATTAAGATTAGGTTGGAGGAAAATGAGTCAAAAATGGGCTCTAACTCAACTTGATAGCCTACAAGGAATTTAGAGATTCTTACATATTTTTTTGTTAATTTATAAAAGAAAAAAATTTGTTTAGAAAAGTCAACTCTTGTGTTTCGTTATAATGTTGGTTGTGTTTGTGGTACTGTAGATCAGCAACCTGAGATTTGGGGTAGGGGGGGACATTTCTCCCTCTGGACGGCTCACCCCCCTCCCCTCACTTTAGGAGTAAATTTCTCTCCCCTATATATTTTACTCTCCTGTGATATTTGTGGATATGGATCTGAAATATTACATAGCATCAAAATAAGTTTATAAAAATCCACATAAACAAACCTGGCAGGGATTCGAACCCAAACATCCATCTAACTCTGTGTTGCCTGGTTACTGCCATTTTATCGGTTTGTCTTCCCCAAAAATAAACTAACAACTTTTTGCGTTATTTATCTTTTTATATTTAGTTAAGTTATTTAATGTGCACTTACTGAACATACTGACTATATCAGCACATGAAAATTTCTATGAGCGAGAGCAAAAGTCCCTACCAATTTAGCCGGTAAAGGTATGTTCACATACCTTCCAGCAGGTTTATTTGACCTGCCACGATCGACAGGGACCGTGCTATGTATTGACCTTTCTACAGTTGTACTTGCTCCCTTGGGTGCTGATAAATATTTCCACCCCACCCCAGTCTCTTCTCTACTGGCGTCCTTGACACATTGAGACTCTGTGTTTGTGTATGTCCTCGAGTGTGGTTTCAACAGTCCAGTGTTTGTGTATGTCCTCGCGTGTGGTTTCAACAGTCCAGTGTTTGTGTATGTCCTCGCGTGTGGTTTCAACAGTCCAGTGTTTGTGTATGTCCTCGAGTGTGGTTTGAACAACAGTCCTGTGTTTGTGTATGTCCTCGCGTGTGGTTTCAACAGTCCTGTGTTTGTGTATGTCCTCGCGTGTGGTTTCAACAGTCCAGTGTTTGTGTATGTCTTAGAGTGTGGTTAGAACAGTCCAGTGTTTGTGTATGGCCTCGCGTGTGGTTTGAACAACAGTCCAGTGTTTGTGTATGTCCTCGCGTGTGGTTTCAACAGTCCAGTGTTTGTGTATGTCCTCGCGTGTGGTTTGAACAACAGTCCTGTGTTTGTGTATGTCCTCGCGTGTGGTTTGAACAACAGTCCTGTGTTTGTGTATGTCCTCGCGTGTGGTTTCAACAGTCCAGTGTTTGTGTATGTCCTCGCGTGTGGTTTGAACAACAGTCCTGTGTTTGTGTAAGTCCTCGCGTGTGGTTTGAACAACAGTCCAGTGTTTGTGTATGTCCTCACGTGTGGTTTCAACAGTCCAGTGTTTGTGTATGTCCTCGAGTGTGGTTTGAACAACAGTCCTGTGTTTGTGTAAGTCCTCGCGTGTGGTTTGAACAGTCCAGTGTTTGTGTATGTCCTCACGTGTGGTTTCAACAGTCCAGTGTTTGTGTATGTCCTCGCGTGTGGTTTTAACAGTCCAGTGTTTGTGTATGTCCTCACGTGTGGTTTCAACAGTCCAGTGTTTGTGTATGTCCTCGCGTGTGGTTTCAACAGTCCAGTGTTTGTGTATGTCCTCGAGTGTGGTTTGAACAACAGTCCTGTGTTTGTGTAAGTCCTCGCGTGTGGTTTGAACAGTCCAGTGTTTGTGTATGTCCTCACGTGTGGTTTCAACAGTCCAGTGTTTGTGTATGTCCTCGCGTGTGGTTTTAACAGTCCAGTGTTTGTGTATGTCCTCACGTGTGGTTTCAACAGTCCAGTGTTTGTGTATGTCCTCGAGTGTGGTTTGAACAACAGTCCTGTGTTTGTGTAAGTCCTCGCGTGTGGTTTGAACAACAGTCCAGTGTTTGTGTATGTCCTCACGTGTGGTTTCAACAGTCCAGTGTTTGTGTATGTCCTCGAGTGTGGTTTTAACAGTCCAGTGTTTGTGTATGTCCTCACGTGTGGTTTCAACAGTCCAGTGTTTGTGTATGTCCTCACGTGTGGTTTCAACAGTCCAGTGTTTGTGTATGTCCTCGCGTGTGGTTTTAACAGTCCAGTGTTTGTGTATGTCCTCGCGTGTGGTTTGAACAACAGTCCAGTGTTTGTGTATGTCCTCGCGTGTGGTTTGAACAACAGTCCTGTGTTTGTGTATGTCCTCGCGTGTGGTTTGAACAACAGTCCTGTGTTTGTGTATGTCCTCGCGTGTGGTTTGAACAACAGTCCTGTGTTTGTGTATGTCCTCGAGTGTGGTTTGAACAAGTCCTGTGTTTGTGTATGTCCTCGCGTGTGGTTTGAACAGTCCAGTGTTTGTGTATGTCCTCGCGTGTGGTTTGAACAGTCCTGTGTTTGTGTATGTCCTCGCGTGTGGTTTGAACAGTCCAGTGTTTGTGTATGTCCTCGCGTGTGGTTTGAACAGTCCTGTTTTGTGTATGTCCTCGCGTGTGGTTTGAACAGTCCAGTGTTTGTGTATGTCCTCGCGTGTGGTTTGAACAGTCCATGTTTTGTGTATGTCCTCGCGTGTGGTTTGAACAGTCCAGTGTTTGTGTATGTCCTCGCGTGTGGTTTGAACAGTCCAGTGTTTGTGTATGTCCTCGCGTGTGGTTTGAACAGTCCAGTGTTTGTGTATGTCCTCGCGTGTGGTTTGAACAGTCCAGTGTTTGTGTATGTCCTCGCGTGTGGTTTGAACAGTCCAGTGTTTGTGTATGTCCTCGCGTGTGGTTTGAACAGTCCAGTGTTTGTGTATGTCCTCGCGTGTGGTTTGAACAGTCGAGTGTTTGTGTATGTCCTCGCGTGTGGTTTGAACAGTCGAGTGTTTGTGTATGTCCTCGCGTGTGGTTTGAACAGTCCAGTGTTTGTGTATGTCCTCGCGTGTGGTTTGAACAGTCCTGTGTTTCTGTATGTCCTCGCGTGTGGTTTCAACAGTCCAGTGTTTGTGTATGTCCTCGCGTGTGGTTTGAACAGTCCATGTTTGTGTATGTCCTCGCGTTGGTTTGAACAGTCGAGTGTTTGTGTATGTCCTCGCGTGTGGTTTGAACAGTCGAGTGTTTGTGTATGTCCTCGCGTGTGGTTTGAACAGTCCAGTGTTTGTGTATGTCCTCGAGTGTGGTTTGAAAAACAGTCCAGTGTTTGTGTATGTCCTCGCGTGTGGTTTGAACAACAGTCAGGTTTGTGTATGTCCTCACGTGTAGTTTGAACAGTCCTGTGTTTGTGTATGTCCTCGCGTGTGTTTGACAACAGTCCAGTGTTTGTGTATGTCCTCGCGTGTGGTTTGAACAACAGTCCAGTGTTTGTGTATGTCCTCGAGTGTGGTTTGAACAACAGTCCAGTGTTTGTGTATGTCCTCGAGTGTGGTTTGAACAACAGTCCAGTGTTTGTGTATGTCCTCGAGTGTGGTTTGAACAACAGTCCAGTGTTTGTGTATGTCCTCGAGTGTGGTTTGAGCAACAGTCCAGTTTTGTGTATGTCCTCGAGTGTGGTTTGAACAACATCCAGTGTTTGTGTATGTCCTCGAGTGTGGTTTGAACAACAGTCCAGTGTTTGTGTATGTCCTCGAGTGTGGTTTTGAACAACAGTCCAGTGTTTGTGTATGTCCTCGCGTGTGGTTTGAACAACAGTCCAGTGTTTGTGTATGTCCTCGCGTGTGGTTTGAACAGTCCAGTGTTTGTGTATGTCCTCGCGTGTGGTTTGAACAGTCCTGTGTTTGTGTATGTCCTCGAGTGTGGTTTGAACAACAGTCCAGTGTTTGTGTATGTGCTCGAGTGTGGTTTGAACAACAGTCCAGTGTTTGTGTATGTCCTCGAGTGTGGTTTGAACAACAGTCCTGTGTTTGTGTATGTCCTCGCGTGTGGTTTGAACAACAGTCCTGTGTCTGTGTATGTCCTCGCGTGTGGTTTGAACAACAGTCCAGTGTTTGTGTATGTCCTCGAGTGTGGTTTGAACAACAGTCCAGTGTTTGTGTATGTCCTCGCGTGTGGTTTGAACAGTCCAGTGTTTGTGTATGTCCTCGCGTGTGGTTTGAACAGTCCTGTGTTTGGTTATGTCCTCGAGTGTGGTTTGAACAACAGTCCAGTGTTTGTGTATGGCCTCGAGTGTGGTTTGAACAACAGTCCTGTGTTTGTGTATGGCCTCGAGTGTAGTTTGAACAACAGTCCAGTGTTTGTGTATGTCCTCGAGTGTGGTTTGAACAACAGTCCTGTGTTTGTGTATGTCCTCGCGTGTGGTTTGAACAACAGTCCTGTGTTTGTGTATGTCCTCGAGTGTAGTTTGAACAACAGTCCAGTGTTTGTGTATGTCCTCGAGTGTAGTTTGAACAACAGTCCTGTGTTTGTGTATGTCCTCGCGTGTGGTTTGAACAACAGTCCTGTGTTTGTGTATGGCCTCGAGTGGTTTGAACAACAGTCCTGTGTTTGTGTATGTCCTCAGCAGTGTGGTTTGAACAACAGTCCTGTGTTTGTGTATGTCCTCGAGTGTAGTTTTGAACAACAGTCCAGTGTTTGTGTATGTCCTCGAGTGTAGTTTTGAACAACAGTCCAGTGTTTGTGTATGTCCTCGAGTGTGGTTTGAACAACAGTCCAGTGTTTGTGTATGTCCTCCGCGTGTGGTTTGAACAGTCCTGTGTTTGTGTATGTCCTCGAGTGTAGTTTGAACAACAGTCCTGGTTTTGTATGTCCTCGAGTGTAGTTTGAACAACAGTCCTGTGTTCTAATCTCGAACATTGAGTCTTATCCGCCCCAGACTGGTCTATTTTAGCTCTATAATAAGGGTATGTTTGTTTACTAAGTCCTATTTAATGGGCTATTTATGATAAATTTTTTTACTTTGTCTCACAATCAGTTGAGGTTAAGAGCATGACTAAGGTAGAAATTTAAAAATGTACCCAGATTTGCACAGAAAGGAATGGAAAACTAATTCTTAAAAACTATCCTGTGAGAGCCAAGCAAGATTCCAACCCCAGACCTCTTAATCAGCAGTCCAGACCATTTCAAGAGATTGAGGATAATACCAACTTAAATATTATTTTATTTCCAATAAAATCTTAAAATGAAGGGCATGGCTTTAGGAGAGAAAGAAAAAACTCAGTAGTTATGACAATGTATACAATTTACTAAAGATATATTACATAAAAGGTACATCATATAATCTGTATTTACAAAAAAATAATATAAATTAATAACAATCCAATCATCGTTTTTTAGTTACAAAACGATACTAACTTAGAAACTAAGTGTCGTCACTAAGAGCAGAGTTGTTAATATTGAAAATATTGTTTCTCACACTAACAGTTCAAATATCTGCTGTCTTTAGATTAAAACTGAAGGCATTAAATGATGAATTGTTAAGAATGTCTGGCTTGTAGAATAATGGCCGCTTGCTTACCCTTGTATAAGTTGAGAGAATGTTCTTTCAATTGGTAAATTGTGATCAGTGATTTATGCTGATACAGTATGTTGGTGAAAAATTATTTATCAAAGTGTCAGATTATAACACAATGCTTCCTTGATACCGGAGGGGAGCTAACGGCGCGTCCTTTATACCGGAGGGGAGCTAACGGCGCATCCTTTATACCGGAGGGGAGCTAACGGCGCATCCTTTATACCGGAGGGGAGCTAACGGCGCGTCCTTTATACCGGAGGGAGCTAACGGCGCGTCCTTTATACCGAGGGGAGCTAACAGCGCGTCCTTTATACAGGAGGCTGTCCCTTGCTTTGAGTTGAGCCTCCTCTGTGCTCAAAATGAAACATTGTAGATGCAGCTATAAGTGTCCCTGAGAGGTGAGAACTATAACTAGAGGATCATATTTGTATTGTAAAATATTATACAAACATTGACGGAAAGTCCAGACTCTGATTATGAGAGTAAAGACCACTTATATATTAGTAGTGAAGATGCAACCACTACAAAGCTTGAATCACAGACCATTCAGATACTTGCTTAGTAGATTAGGAATAGATAGATAGATAGGTGCAACTTGAACAATCGGCAGATTAAATAACGCCAAATAAGGGAAAACTCATGAATTGATAAAAATTCAAAGAGATAAAATAAATAACTTGTTTTGCCAGTCCTAACCATTTTGTCTTTAATCCTCCGTGAACGCAATATCGGCAGTTACAAAAACTACTTTTATATATTCATGTGATCAGTTGTGATTACTATGTCACATAATATAGCAACGTTGATTACAATTAATGTATTTGTTTGTTATAAAATGGTATTCCTAACATGTTTTTATTATAATTATTAGTAAAACAATAAAATTTCCCCTCCAGTTTTTTGGCTGTTTGATAATTAAGAGATCGTCCTTCAATTTATGTAATTATAGCCATAAAAAAACGGTCCCATCAAGACTTAAATATAATTTTATAATTGTGTATCCCCACCCCACCCATGAGGACGTCATTATATAGAGCAGTGTGGATAAAAATGTTAAATTATAAAAGGTGGAAGACTTATTCTAATTTTTTTAAAACTTTGTGTAAATTAAGAATGAATTTGATGTACATTATCAGGTCATCGTCTACAAGTTAACATGTGACTGCATATTAAGTTGCAATAAAGATGGTATTCTGTTACTTCTATTTTGGGAATCTCCACACATCTCCATTAAGAACAAAGAATGCCGTGGGTTCCCGGAGCGAATCTGTCACGGAAATGATAGATGCCCCGGCGGTGCCCAGAGCGGTGAATTCTTGGAGATAGCTACAAATAAAACATTTCTCCACACTTTTTAATCATGGCTGCTGTAAGTGGGAACACGATGGCTGAGTGTAAGTGGAGAACACGATGGCTGAGCTGTAAGTGGGAAACACGATGGCTGAGCTGTAAGTGGGAAACACGATGGCTGAGCTGTAAGTGGGAAACACGATGGCTGAGCTGTAAGTGGGAAACGATGGCTGAGCTGTAAGTGGAGAACACGATGGCTGAGCTGTAAGTGGAGAACACGATGACTGAGCTGTAAGTGGAAACACGATGGCTGAGCTGTAAGTGGGAAACACGATGGCTGAGCTGTAAGTGGGAAACACGATGGCTGAGCTGTAAGTGGGGGAAACAAAATGGCTGAGCTGTAAGTGGAAACAAGATGGCTGAGCTGTAAGTGGGAAACACGATGGCTGAGCTGTAAGTGGGAAACACGATGGCTGAGCTGTAAGTGGGAAACACGATGGCTGAGCTGTAAGTGGGAAACACGATGGCTGAGCTGGAAGTGGAGAACACGATGGCTGAGCTGTAAGTGGAACACGATGGCTGAGCTGTAAGTGGGAACACGATGGCTGAGCTGTAAGTGGAGAACACGATGGCTGAGCTGTAAGTGGAGAAAAATGATGGCTGGGCTGTAAGTGGAGAACACGATGGCTGGGCTGTAAGTGGAGAACACGATGGCTGGCTGTAAGTGGAGAACACGATGGCTGGCTGTAAGTGGAGAACACGATGGCTGAGCTGTAAGTGGAAACACGATGGCTGAGCTGTAAGTGGGAAACACGATGGCTGAGCTGTAAGTGGGAAACACGATGGCTAGCTGTAAGTGGGAAACAATGGCTGAGCTGAAGTGGGAAACACGATGGCTGAGCTGTAAGTGGGAAACACGATGGCTGAGCTGTAAGTGGGGAACACGATAGCTGAGCTGTAAGTGGAGAAAAAAATTTGCTGAGCTGTAAGTGGAGAACATGATGGTTGAGTTGTAAGTGGGAAACACAATGGCTGAGCTGTAAGTGGAGAACACAATGGCTGAGCTGGAAGTGGAAACACGATGGCTGAGCTGTAAGTGGAAACACAATGGCTGAGCTGTAAGTGGAGAACACATGGCTGAGCTGTAAGTGGGAAACATATGGCTGAGCTGTAAGTGGAAAACATGATGGCTGAGCTGGAAGTGGGAACATGATGGCTGAGCTGTAAGTGGGGAACATGATGGCTGAGCTGTAAGTGGAAACACGATGGCTGAGCTGTAAGTGGAGAACACAATGGCTGAGCTGGAAGTGGGAAACACGATGGCTGAGCTGGAAGTGGGAACACATGGTTGAGCTGTAAGTGGAGAAACGATGGCTGAGCTGAATGTGGAGAACACGATGGCTGAGCTGTAAGTGGAGAACCGATGGCTGAGCTGTAAGTGGAGAACACGATGGCTGAGCTGTAAGTGGAGAACCGATGGCTGAGCTGGAAGTGGGAAACATGATGGCTGAGCTGGAAGTGGGAACATGATGGCTGAGCTGGAAGTGGGAAACATGATGGCTGAACTGGAAGTGGGGAACACGATGGCTGAGCGGAAGTGGGGAACACGATGGGTTTAGCTGTAAGTGGAGAACACAATGGCTGAGCTGTAAGTGGAGAACACGATGGCTGAGCTGGAAGTGGAAACACGATGGCTGAGCTGGAAGTGGGAAAAACGATGGCTGAGCTGTAAGTGGAGAACAAAGATGGCTGAGCTGGAAGTGGGAAACACGATGGGTGAGCTGGAAGTGGGGAACACGATGGCTGAGCTGGAAGTGGAGAACACGATGGCTGAGCTGGAAGTGGAGAACACGATGGCTGAGCTGGAAGTGGAGAACACGATGGCTGAGCTGGAAGTGGAGAACACGATGCTGAGCTGTAAGTGGAGAACATGATGCTGAGCTTGTAAGTGGGGAACACGATGGCTGAGCTGTAAGTGGAGAACACAATGGCTGAGCTGGAAGTGGGAAACACGATGGCTGAGCTGTAAGTGGGAACACAATGGCTGAGCTGTAAGTGGGAAACATGATGGCTGAGCTGGAAGTGGGAACAGATGGCTGAGCTGTAAGTGGGAACATGATGGCTGAGCTGTAAGTGGGAAACACGATGGCTGAGCTGAAGTGGAGAACACGATGGCTGAGCTGGAAGTGGGAACACGATGGCTGAGCTGTAAGTGGAGAACAACGATGGCTGAGCTGTAAGTGGGAAACACGATGGCTGAGCTGGAAGTGGGAACACGATGGCTGAGCTGGAAGTGGAAACACGATGGCTGAGCTGGAAGTGGGAACACGATGGTTGAGCTGTAAGTGGAGAACAGATGGCTGAGCTGGAAGTGGAGAACACGATGGCTGAGCTGTAAGTGGAGAACACGATGGCTGAGCTGTAAGTGGAGAACACGATGGCTGAGCTGGAAGTGGGAAACATGATGGCTGAGCTGGAAGTGGGGAACATGATGGCTGAGCTGGAAGTGGAGAACACGATGGCTGAGTGGAAGTGGAGAACACGATGGCTGAGCTGGAAGTGGGGAACACGATGGCTGAGCTGGAAGTGGAGAACACGATGGCTGAGCTGGAAGTGGAGAACACGATGGCTGAGCTGTAAGTGGAGAACACATGGCTGAGCTGAAGTGGGGAACACGATGGCTGAGCTGGAAGTGGGAACCCCGATGGCTGAGCTGAAGTGGGGAACACGATGGCTGAGCTGGAAGTGGTAAACACGATGGCTGAGCTGGAAGTGGAGAACACGATGGCTGAGCTGTAAGTGGAGAACACGATGGTGAGTTGTAAGTGGAGAACACGATGGCTGAGCTGGAAGTGGAGAACACGATGGCTGAGCTGGAAGTGGAGAACACGATGGCTGAGGGGGGAAGGGGGGGAACACGATGGCTGAGCTGGAAGTGGAGAACACGATGGCTGAGCTGGAAGTGGGAACACGATGGCTGAGCTGGAAGTGGAGAACACGATGGCTGAGCTGTAAGTGGAGAACACGATGGCTGAGTTGTAAGTGGAGAACACGAGGGCTGAGTTGTAAGTGGAGAACACGATGGCTGAGCTGGAAGTGGAGAACACGATGGCTGAGCTGGAAGTGGAGAACACGATGGCTGAGCTGGAAGTGGGGAACACGATGGCTGAGCTGGAAGGGGGAGAACACGATGGCTGAGCTGGAAAGTGGAACACGATGGCTGAGCTGGAAGTGGAGAACACGATGGCTGAGCTGGAAGTGGAGAACACGATGGCTGAGCGGGAAGTGGAGAACACGATGGCTGAGCTGTAAGTGGAGAAACACGATGACTGAGCTGTAAGTGGGGAAAACACGATGGCTGAGCTGGAAGTGGGGAACAATGAGTTTTGAATGGAAAATGTTAACTACTGTATGCTGGCACTTTTTATTGTTTTATTTTATGACGTTTTGTTCCAGTTCCAGCTGAATAAATATAAATAATTTCAATCAATGACCTTTGATCTCGCAGATATCTTCTAAAACAAAATTATCATTTATTAATTGAATAGCTTTATGGGTTTTTAAATATAGTAAAGTAAAAAAAATGCCCTATGAAGTTAAAATTGCACGTTTTATTTTACTGTATGTTTTGTGGCTCGTCTTAGATCAGCTACAGTCGTTTGTCAGACACACACTCGCAAGACATGTTGCATTTGTTTTAAGAGTGTCTACAAGTAAATGTCGGTAGAAGCAATTTCAACCAATATGATTCCATCAAAGTTAAAGTTTATAAATAAGACTCTAATTAATAAGTCTATACCTAAACATTATTGTTATCAGCCTCATGAGGGGATACTTGAATAAACAAGTAGCAGTTCCAGTCTAGAAAACTGAGATTGACTGCTGGAGGTGCATTGTGCTGACTACATGACACCCTCTATCCACAAATGTCGGCACTATCTTGTTTAGTTAAAAAACACTAGTTCACTACTACTTGTTTCCGATTGGCTGACTACATTAATGAAGGCTGCGGTGTCGACTCAACTTGTTCCAACTTTTTCCGGAACTCCCCTCCTAAAATTATGCCCCACCCTTCCCCCACTCCCACATATGTTTTTATTTAACTTTATTTAGATTTTAAAACCTATTATTATTCATAAACAAACATATTAGTTACATTCATAGCGATTAATAAGGAGAAGTATAATATTACTAATTAATATTTAAGGAACACCCAATAAACAATAACAAAAGGATCTAAAACTTAATTCTAAATGAAAAGATATAATTGATATGAAATATAAGGAAAATTAAAGATAGAAACATTTTTTTTAATTACCAAAAGACATACTGAGTAACGCCGGCAATCCAACTCGGGACCCTGAGCTCAATCAGGCAGACACGCAACTGTACGGACTAAGGTTTCGGATTGTATTACATCGTAATTTACAAATTGTGGTATTCATTTATGTTTCCCGACTGTGATCAGGCATCTGACCGCCGGCGTGGTACCCGTGTTCTTTAAAAGAACACCTGATTTGGTCGGGCCGACAAGTTGTGGCCCGGTCTCACCTAGCTGCAAGATGGCCATCACGATAGATAACTGGCACAGAGTGTTTATTCTAATGTGGATGGGTTCCTCTCTACAGTACGTAGATTGTTTTATGATTCTTATATACCATACCTTGAGATGGATGGTAGACACCTGGAAGGAGATGGACAATTTTCTTTTCTTTTTGAAATAAAACTGCGCTTACGTGTTCTACTAATACAATACAATATTAATCGTGCAAGTTTGACGAGTACGACTGGTTGCGCTGGAGCCATTATGTGTTACGTATATCCAGGGTGTTCATGTGCACGCTATTATAACTAAATAACTGTGGATACTTTGTCTCATATATTACAGACAGGTGGGAAAATGGTGAGAAATGGCCTCAGATAGTTAATAAAATAGATCACAAACCGAACGTTCACTTTGTATTCTTGCATCATCTCGGCCACAAAATGAGATAGTTCTGAAGTTGGATAATATCCCAAGATAAGAATTTCTTTCAAATTTGGAACGTCTGCACATGCTTCGATATGATGTTGTATCATCGGTAGTCCAGCAACTGGGAAAAGCGGTTTGGGTATGTCCAAAGAAAGTGGTCGGAATCTGGTTCCTGAAATTAAATGTCAGTATATTAAAATAGATAAAACATATGTAAATATTAACTCAATGACAGTTATAAAAAAAAATACAATATAGTACCTTTCAAAGGCCCTCCAATTAAAATAACAGCTTTCAACATATTGATAGAAAAAATCTACGTTTATTACAATTTACTGTGTAATAAATATCTCACTGTTAAATACGTCTAAGCAGAGATAAGTGTCATCCTAGAGCCACGTAAACGATTATTTACTAACAAGAGACGTGTTTAAACCCCACCATAGACCAAAACACCAACCCACGGAGCAATTGGAAACTATATTTTATTAAACTCTTGTAAGATTTTTTTTTTCCCTTTCCCAAAAAGCTGCTGCAACGGCTAAAGTGAGAAACTTTTCAGCACTGGTCTAGGTGGCTCAGTAGATCAAAACCTACCCATCAAATAATTACCCTCAACTGTTTCCAGCTGTGGCAGGGGGGTCAGTTTAATAAAATACCTCCATCTTCCTCTATCATTCCATAATTCATCACTTTCCTCTCACTTTCAAACACTTTGCTATCTGCTCCTACCATCTCTATTTTGGTCTCTCTTGCGGTCTTTTTTCTATATTCCATAACTATCTTTGGTATTCTCTCCTTGGTTAGCAACATGGATAAGAGATGAAATTGATGTATTCTTACCCTAAGTGAAAATTCTGATGAATGTAAATTCTCTCTCAATGATTTAATCAAGCAAATTGAAGAGGGTGGTCACCCCTATTTACAAACAATCGAAATTCGCTTGTTACTGAAGTACGACGATGATTCTTCTTGTTCAAACAATTAATAAACAACCATTTGTATGCGTACGGAATAATGAATATAAAATAATTAAGAACAGCGCGTGGGAGGGAGAAAAATCAGACCAACTTGAAGAAAGACTACGACTCGTTCGAACCGCAGCTGCCATCATATTCGAAGCCATACGATCACAATTTTACAACAAAGAAAAATATCCTCCTTCAGAAAAATATATGCGAGATCTCACTGCCATAGTTGAGAGTCTACTTTAGTTTTGTTGACGTAATTTTTAAAAAAAAATTAATTTGGCCTCCTGTACGTCTACTTTACTTTTGCTGATGTAATTTTTTTTAAATAACTTGGCCTCCTGTACAATTGGTAGAAAAAACTCACCACTGTGCCGCACGCCACCATTTATTCAGTGAGGATTCGCTCTATTTTATTGCTATTAAAAATGGGACTTGGTGCATTTTTTTGAAAAAATTCTGAACGAGCAATATAATTAATGTTTTGTTAGCATTTAGGTACTCATCTACATACAATGATGCAATGTTGTTCAAAATATCCTGTATTATGCGTTCATGACATGAAATCAATCCATATACATTCTCTCAGTTCGGATTTTACAATGCTGATTTTAATACCAACACTCTTGATAGTTTAGTCCTTTAATACTTTTCATACCATGGGTGGTATGCTATCCATTGTGTGACTACCTACACTGATATTTTTACAGATCAGAATATTTCACATCTTTCTAGATTTCCGCCAGCAAAAGTATGGCAAGTATGGAGTCGTTCGATCAAATGTTTTCAAAAACCAAAAGACTTGGGTTTGAAAACTATTACTATTGCAAATATCGAGAGAGTCCCTACGCTTCCTAATAAGGTATCTCTATCAGCTTTTGACATTTTTGGCTATTTGGAAACTGATTGATCTCCCGTCGATACCTGGGCGTAATGGCTTTATGGAGGAGGCAACATTTGTCAAAACTTGGGAAAAATCCAAGCTATTATGTCACCCTATCATAAACGTTCCACCCAGTCACTATGGCACTGTCTATACATCTCTTCTTTCCGCTGCTGATAAATATAAGGCCTTGAATCAAAACGAATTATTTTTAAACATTCGTTCAGTCATTTTTCATGAAAACTCACAACATCATTGCAAGTAGTGACATTCAAAAAATTGTGCAAAAGTGGGACTGCCAAAGAGCAAGAATGGACCTACTTCAAGGGTTTTCCCAGTTTATCTTTTATAAATGTGAGATTAAATTCGGTGCATTTTGTGGTTGTATGACAGCGGGCATAAAATGCTTTATTATCAGCGTCTATTGCAATGGGAAATCATACTAAAACGTGCCACAGATATTTAACATCTTTAAAGAAGACGAAGAAGTAAAATCAGAGAGCATCGATGAGACATTACTCTGGTGTGAAGACGACAAAAAATTATGGATCGTACGAAAATCACAGAAGCAGTGAAAAAATATGTTAGTCAACCTAGACCATAAAAACAGAGCAGATTGCAATAGTCATAAGATGGATTGCAGCGATGAATTAGGCCTATTGGGTTATACCACCAAAAAAGCACGTGAAGGTACCTCGTAGTAGTGTGGAAATGAGTTGGTTGTCAGTTTATTTATGTTGTAAAGACTCGATATGCAATGAATATCAATTGATAATCTTAAAACATTAGGGTGGAAACAAGTGTTTTCGAGAATTCGTTGAGTGTTCTTCTTTTTACACCAATAGAGACTGTAAACTATTTGATCAACAAAAAAATGTTTTTGACCTAGGTTGTAGGAAATGGTCTCTTTTATAGGTGAGCTTTCACGATTTACATTGGTTACGTCTTGGTATCGAGTGTAATCGACCAAGTGGATCTGACCCATGTAGAGCGCGAATCGTCTTTGAATTCTTTTCGTAAACAAAAATGGTGGGTTGGGTAGAGTAGATCTAACAGCTGATACATTACTTAGGTCTGAAAATGTTTATATAACAAAATTCTCAAAGTGGTTACAGATTGTGTAAGCAGCCTAAAAATAAATAACTATTTAAAGGTAATTTAGTAACCTTTAGTTTACTGAGTCATTGAAGCTGTATGGTAAACGTTACCGCACAACCAATCATCAGCACCTTCGCGAGGAAAAAGATCATTCAAAATATTTAACACATAGGCTGTATCCGAATAGTCCAAGGCTCCCTGGTCGGACTCTTGAATTTGAGATTTGATGCAGTCTTGATGATTTAACACCTTTCGCGCTGTTCATAACGAAGGCTGCATCAAACTATTCGAACGGCTACAACTGTATTTAAAATGGTGGAAAACGGATGTCAGTGCTCTAGCAGACGAAATGATCATACTAAAACAATTGCCAGTCAAACACCGCAACCGACACCGCGAGGACAGCGCACGGCTGGTAGCCTTCGTATCCATGGTGACCAAGACCCGAGAAGACTGCATATGTATCGTTCGCGACTATTCGGACAGATCCACCCTTGGTCACGTGATTACCCATGCAGCTATCAAGGGTACTAGTCAAGGCGACGCCGCATACGTATACAGCAAAAGTTTTCATATATTTCTTAAGTATTTGATCCGTGGACAAGTGCACGCCTGGACGGATAAAATGCCTATTTTTTAAAAATTTGGATACAGCGAAAGTTTTCATATCTTTCTTAAGTATTTGATCCGTGGACAAGTGCACGCCTGCACGGATAAAATGCCCATTTAAAACAAATTCTTGTGCAGTTTATTGAAACTTAGTAATTTATAAGTTAACAATCAAAATATTTGATCTCCTTGAGCGTAGTAAGGAGGTTGAACAGATGGTATCAGAAGTTGTGTCGCTCCTGGTAACTGTGGCTTCCTCAGTGGCAGGAGGGTTAGACCTGAAGTTTAATTTCAACAATGACAGGTAAAAAT
Source organism: Timema cristinae (assembly GCA_039000515.1). NCBI lineage: Eukaryota > Metazoa > Arthropoda > Insecta > Phasmatodea > Timematidae > Timema > Timema cristinae. The sequence goes on from JBCFYV010002312.1 coordinate 49,328, forward strand.
CAGAAGTTGGGTTATTCAGAGATGTGCGACGATTTAGCAACCATAATCATAGATCTACTAGGATCAAAGCCCGTAATGGTGTCCAAGGAGGATTGGTCTGAGTTGGCTATATGTTATTGTGATTAGTTATTTAAATATGATACAATGGTATTTTAGAAACAACGGGAACAAAAAGGCAAACCTTGAGTATTTAATTTTTACTTGTGATTTCCATATTGTAGCGTCGAGTGAAACTTGGCTCAAGTACCAAGATAATTTTGCTGTAAATAATTTTAGAATTTGTAGGTCTGATAAACCTACCCGGACGGGAGGTGTTGCGCTGTTAATTAGGTCAGACATTCGATCAGGTAAAATAACACCAGACTATTTTCAATTCTTTTGTAGTGACAAGCACTGACTGTGAGCAAGCAGTTAGGGGAGAACGTTATAACGGGACAATTCTCCCTCCCCTAGTGCTCACCAAGACAGAAGGGTTGGCGACAGATCCGGCAGCCGGGTAGTGTGAGCTCTGGACTTAGAGCGGCGACTAGGCTGGTACTGTACGTGTTAAACAAACATTACACTTTCTGTGGAAGTTTCTAGGGTTACAAATATTTTCCTCAGGTAGGACATTTTCAGTTATAGCTTTGTACAACTCTACACCAGATTAGTTCGATATTAGTTTTATAAGAACAATTTGTCGGTTGACTACCTTTACCGGTTATTATCTGCGTGGATATGAATGCGCACTGTACTGTGAAGCTTCCTTTACATAGATCTTCTATTTGAACTCAGAATTCAACAGCAACTTGGTTAATTAAAATCTAGATAGTGAAGTGAATGATGGTGATAAGGTTGTTCAGCTTATTAAAACCAAATTAGAAATAACATCCCAAGAACATATTGAATCAGCCACAGGAACTTATAGGGAAAACTACAATAGTCCTGTTTCTTTGTTTAATTCACCATTCAAAGGTGTACGGTTTGTTTCAAAATATACCATCAACATCCAAACAAACTCATTTTCTAACCCAATCAACCTTCACCTTTAAAAAAAAACACTATATTTTGGGCCTCACATCACAATCACTGGCAAAAACAAAGGAGGAAAATTTCATCTGTCATAACTTCAGAAGGCTAGAAAAAGTGTCGTATGAAGAAAAAGGATGAAAAAATAGGAAGCTTGATCAAAAATAAGAACAAGCAAAGGCTAGGTTAAAAAAAATGTAAACAGCAAAACCCAATGATTTAGATAGCTCGGAAGAGGAATATATAGAAAGTGGGGATAGTTTTGAAGATGTGAACATGTTTGAAGAGTCTGAAAAAGAAACTTGTGAAATCATACAATGCAGTGTTGGGGACTATGTATTAGTAAAGTTTAGTGGAGGCAAAGAAATGTTTCCTATCCTTATGTGAGTGTTGTTAAAGTATATCTCTAAATAGTGAAGTTGAAGTAATGTAACTGAAATGTACACGTGATAACAACTCAATTTTTAAAACGAATGAACCAGATTTATTTGTAGTGACTACAACTGTAATCCGGGGGAAGTTACCACCTCCTTTACTTTATGGATCTGGGAATATGATCACGTAGCATATGTGTTTGTAAAAACTGTGGATATTTTTGAAAGCAATTAAATATTAGCTTCGTATTAGCTTCATATTAGTCTGTCGCCATTTGTGTAAATATAGGCTTCAATGACCATTACTTAAATACCCCGTGTCTTTATGTAATTCATTTTTGTTTAACAATTTAAAGTTTGAAAGTGTATTAATACCCTTTGATATTAAGTGATTTATTATAGTATTGTTTTACATATAAATATATTATGTATTTGAAGGGAAACCATGTTTTTTCACAAAATGTTTCAGACTTCAGTGTCAATTGTCAATAAAAATCACACTCAAAATTTTTACGTGTCAATAACTGATACAGATAACAAACAGACTTTAAATAAGTAAGATAAATTTAGTTTTAATAATTTAATGTTATAAAAGTTAAAGCTTAAGCTATCTTTTGTTCCCAAGTTTGATTGTTTATGATAATTGTTAGATAGTCTTATAAATGTTTTAGTTAAATATTATTGTAGTAGTGTCAAAGAATGATTTTTTACCTTAGTCTATTAATCTGTACTGTACCAAATTGTTTTTTATTGTTAGGATAATGCGTGTTTTCTATGTTTTTGTGCTGTGCACCCTGTTTTCAAACTGTACAAGACTCTCGGTGTATCCGAATATTAGCTAATTATGCGCTGTCACCTTGATCCTTGACAGTTGCATCGGAAGTCATGTGACCACTGCTTGTCCGAATTGTCACGAAGGATGCTGATGCACCCTTCACCCAACCTTGAGTCCAAGGATGGAAGCAATACGTTGTAGACACGTCCTTGGTGCACACTGTATTACTGGCAACTGTTTTTATTATTAATTGTTCATTTTCTAGAGTTCAGAACTTTACTTCGTTCACCATTTTAAATTATACGGGCTACTAAAACAAACAATTCTTATAATATCAAGTTCGTTATTTTGAAAAATTATTTAATTAATTGATGCATAACTTTTTTTATCACCGAAAGTAAATTGTTTATTGGGACGCTTTAATTTTCGTAAAACAATGGGAACACAGTCACACCACACAACAAAATGGTGTCGATATTAAACGCCGTAGGCTATTTATTTTCATGGGTCTTGACAGCTGGCGTTTGACATAGTTTCTAAGATCATTGATAGGTGGTAGCACTGCGGCCCAAGGCAAGGGCTCATTGCCGTTCTAATTGGCTGATGTAATTTATATTTGAAGTGAGTGTACAGTGTGAATTCATCAAGTTTAAAGCTCAAGGATCCTCGAGATTTCGGACACAGACTATGTGTTTTCCTCATTTGTTCTAGATTTATAACTCTATTCATGAGCACAAACAAATGTTATATTAAAGGACATCACAAATAGTCCTATATACTGAAAGTAATTGATGAAAGGTAAATGGAGAGTTAACTAATTGAAATTAGAGCCAACAAATAAAATTTTGCAATGCCAAGAATAAAATGAACAAGATGATTATTTAATTTGGGCAACCATACTAATATGCACAGAGCAGTAATTTCACTGGAGATGAAAGGCATGTTCTTATTTCCTAGTATCTTTATGCTTGCTTATGTCACGTTTAATTTTTGATGTCTTCTGTCCGAGTGTTTTTTTCCCCTTTCCGACCGTAAACTCTGAGAAGTGGCTCTGAAAGTTCACCTGAGAACTTCCCTTATATTGTCTCCATTTACATCCAAACACTTGCTGGTTCGAAATTGATAGGTTGTCTTTCTTCGCACTAGTTGTACCCTCCTGATGGTTATGATGAGGAGAAAACATGAACTTCAGGTTTCTAGACGAATCTAGTTTTACTTTATCTACCGAAGGTGACATCAAGAAAGGTTTGTGATGCTCGTCACTTTCACTGAAAATGATCTATTCAACAAGAAAGAGTCGACACGGTTTATTTGTCTTAATTGAAGGTCATCATGGGAAGTGGCTTTATCCGTGTCTCTCTTTCTGCCTTGATTTATAATTTCATCTCGTTCTTTACATTGTTTGTGAATTGTGTCGTAAAGAGAATTAATCAAATCTTCTTTTTCTCGATAGTTAACTTTCATTTCTTCAACATTTTTGAGCAACTTTGTGTTTTGTGTACGCAAGATCTGTACAGTTCTATCAAATCTCTCAATGTCATCATCGTAAAGCATACTCTTCATTTTCAGTTCTGTTTCCATAGCTTGGAGCTTACACAAGTCACCACTTGTCTGCTCGGCACGACCCGGCTTTTGAATTTGTAACTCTCTGTCGATGGTTGTGATGTAATTCTTTATTTCTTTGTGGTAGTCATCAAATTTCTTCCCCCATACTTGATTTATCTGGAATTTCATTCTTCTTCGTTTATCAATCTTTCCTGCAGTTTTTCTTTCAAGATTGCTACCTCAGTTTCATATTCTATTTTCCTTTTATCTTCTTGCTCCTTAAGTTCATCTTCTCTTTGCCTCAGTAAATTATTCAAGCCATCCTGTTCCTTTAGAAGTGCAACTTTCTCAGATTTATATCTATTCAACATTTCATTTTCTCGTTTGGTTGTTTCTTCCAAATGTTTGTTGAAGTTTTTTTCTTGTTCTTCATATTTCTTTATGTTCCCTGAAAGAGTGTCGATTTTAAACTCTAATTGCTTGCATTGAAATAAAGATTTACCTAATTCCCTTTGAGTGTTTTGATAGTTTTCAAAAAAATATATATTCTGCTCCTGTAAAACACTTATTTCTCCTTCTTTCGCTTCGAGTTGAGCTTTCAGGCTACAAGTATTTGATTCTAGACTATGGATAAGTGCATCTTGAAGTTTTTTACTGTGCTCTTCATTTTGAACTCTATTTCTCAAAGCGTTAATTTCTTCGAACTGGTTTGATTCTAATTTTAGAGTTGGATCACTACATGGTTTGTTGAGCTTGCTCAAAACAACCTTCATTTCACCATCTTCACTCGATACACCTGGGAGTTGCCCTTTGGATGGTTTTAAAAAGGGATTCCCCTTTTCTGACTTTTCTGTTATATTTGTGATAGGTCTTATTTTGTTGACATTCTTGTCGTTTTTCAATACAAAAATTAAATCGTCTTTAACACACAACTCATCTTTAAGCTTAGAGTAAGTTATGGATAATTGATCGTTGATTTCTTGAAGTTTCTTAATATCTTCAGCATGTTTAAGGGTCATTTTAGCATTGGCTGTCCTGAAAGTTTCCAGTTTCTCTGGCATTTGGCTGTAGTCTTTTAACTGACTTTGTAGCAGTTTTATCTCCTTTTCTAACCTCTGAACTTCATGATGGACCAAATAGGAGACACCGCAATAGTGGCAAACTGTGGCATCTCGTGGACAATCCACCAAGTCTTGTGGTAATGGATACCGTGGACTGTGTTTCTCCATCAGAGACAGGCAGGAAATTAGTTTATAACAGAACAATAACAACTCAGAGTTTCTTGACAGATAAAATATAAATAGTCACAATAGCCTTTCATACGTGCATGTTCAAATGGATAATATTACTGCGGGTATACCATGTAGAGTTCATGTCTATATTCATCCAATACAATTAGAGCTCAAATAATTTAGTATCTTCTATAATGAATCTTATTTGATTACTTTCCAAGGAGAACAACTTTTAGGTGGATTAGTTCCATGCCAATAGTTTCTCTGAGTAATTTCATGGACCTGTGCTAATACAACGAAGTTTGAAGAACACTTGAGTAAATTACAGCGCAGATGCACGGTGTGAATTTTAGGGGAAAAGCACGTTATTATTTAAGCTATTTGCCTTGCATTTATAAATACTAGTTAGATTCAGTGGCGGCTATTGAGTAAACTTCAAGAAAGGTTGATTTCTTAAAAATTGTCAAATTAAGTAGACAACAGCTTAGCTTATACCATCCTATACTTAACTTACAAATTAAATTAAATAAAAAAAAATTAAAAGCATAAAGTTAATAGGAGTAAATAAAATCTATAAAGTTTTAATAAAAGTTTAACGATTCACTAAGTTTGAAGTCAAAGACTGTCCATTGTGAAACACACAGTAGCTGTAGAGGAGCAGAGTGGCTGTAGAGGAACACTGTGAGTGTAGAGGAACACTGTGGCTGTAGAGGAACCCAGCGAGTGTAGAGGAACACTGTGGCTGTAGAGGAACACTGTGGCTGTAGAGGAACCCAGCGAGTGTAGAGGAACACTGTGGCTGTAGAGGAACACTGTGGCTGTAGAGGAACACTGTGGCTGTAGAGGAACCCAGCGAGTGTAGAGGAACACTGTGGCTGTAGAGGAACCCAGTGAGTGTAGAGGAACACTGTGGCTGTAGAGGAACCCAGCGAGTGTAGAGGAACACTGTGGCTGTAGAGGAACCCAGTGGCTGTAGAGGAACCCAGTGGCTGTAGAGGAACACTGTGAGTGTAGAGGAACACTGTGGCTGTAGAGGAACACTGTGGCTGTAGAGGAACCCAGTGAGTGTAGAGGAACACTGTGGCTGTAGAGGAACACAGTGAGTGTAGAGGAACACTGTGGCTGTAGAGGAACACTGTGGCTGTAGAGGAATCCAGTGAGTGTAGAGGAACACTGTGGCTGTAGAGGAACACAGTGAGTGTAGAGGAACACTGTGGCTGTAGAGGAACCCAGCGAGTGTAGAGGAACACTGTGGCTGTAGAGGAACCCAGTGAGTGTAGAGGAACACTGTGGCTGTAGAAGAACACAGTGAGTGTAGAGGAACCCAGCGAGTGTAGAGGAACACTGTGGCTGTAGAGGAACACTGTGCTGTAGAGGAACACTGTGGTGTAGAGGAACACGTGGTGTAGAGGAAACCAGTGAGTGTAGAGGAACACTGGTGTAGAGGAACCCAGGAGTGTAGAGGAACACGTGTGTAGAGGAACACGTGGTGTAGAGGAACACTGTGGCTGTAGAGGAACAGTGGTGTAGAGGAACCAGGAGTGTAGAGAACACGTGGTGTAGAGGAACACTGTGGCTGTAGAGGAACCTGATGTAGAGGAACACAGTGAGTGTAGAGGAACCCCGGTGTAGAGGAACACGAGTGTAGAGGAACAGTGGTGTAGAGGAACACTGTGGTGTAGAGGAACACGTGGTGTAGAGAACACTGTGGTGTAGAGAACCCAGTGAGTGTAGAGAACCGTGGTGTAGAGGAACCTGGTGTAGAGGAACACTGTGGTGTAGAGGAACACTGGGCTTAGAGGAACCGTGGGTAGAGGAACCAGGAGTGTAGAGGAACACTGTGGTGTAGAGGAACCAGGAGTGTAGAGGAACAGTGGTGTAGAGGAACACAGTAGTGTAGAGGAACACTGTGGTGTAGAGGAACCGTGGGTAGAGGAACCGTGGGTGAGGATAGAACATGGGTAAGACACGGCTGTAGAGACGGGGTAGAGAACAGTGTAAGGAACAGTGATGTGAGAACGTGGGGCTGTTAGAGAACTGTGTAGACGTAGTTAAGACAGTGCTTAGAGGACGGAGGTAGGGACGTGGTGAGAGAACGGTGAGAACACGTGAGGACATGGTAAGACGGTGGAGACGTGTAGGAGTGGTGTAGAGAACGTATGTGAGACATGTGTGTAAGGACAGTGTGAGGAACGGGTGTGAACAGTAGTAAGACCGTGTAGAACCTGTGCTGAGAGACGATGAGGACAGGTGTAGGGAACAGGAGTGTCGAGGAAAGTGTAGAGACAAGGCGGGTGTAAGGAACCTGTGTGTAAGAACGTGGTAAGAACCGGGGAGACAGTGAGTGGAAAGGTGTAGGGACGGGTGTAGAGAACGGGTAGGAACGTGTGTAAGAACAGGAGGAAACGGGTGTGAGACACTGTGTGGGTTGAGACGGGTAGAGGAAGAATAGAGGAACACTGGGCTGTAGAGAACCAGGAGTGTAAGAACCAGGAGTGTAGAGGAACACGTGGTGTAGAGGAACACGTGGTGTAGAGGAACACGTGGTGTAGAGGAACAGGAGTGTAGAGGAACACTGTGGTGTAGAGGAACCAGTGGTGTAGAGGAACACTGGGTGTGAGGAACCCGGAGTGTAGAGGAACACGTGGGTAGAGAACCGTGATGTAGAGGAACACTGGCTGTAGAGGAACAGGGTGTAGAGGAACACTGTGGTGTAAGGAACACGGGTGTAGAGGAACAGTGAGTGTAGAGGAACAGTGGTGTAGAGGAACCCGTGAGTGTAGAGGAACACGTGGTGTAGAGGAACACTGTGGTGTAGAGGAACCTGGTGTAGAGGAACCGTGGTGTAGAGGAACACGTGAGTGTAGAGGAACACTGTGGCTGTAGAGGAACAGCGAGTGTAGAGGACCTGTGTGTAGAGGAACCAGTGAGTGTAGAGGAACACTGTGGTGTAGAAGAACAGTGAGTGTAGAGGAACCCAGCGAGTGTAGAGGAACACTGTGAGTGTAGAGGAACACTGTGGCTGTAGAGGAACACTGTGAGTGTAGAGAACACTGTGGTGTAGAGGAACCAGTGAGTGTAGAGGAACACTGTGGCTGTAGAGGAACCAGTGAGTGTAGAGGAACACTGTGGTGTAGAGGAACCCAGTGAGTGTAGAGGAACACTGTGCTGTAGAGGAACATTGTGGCTGTAGAGGAACCAGCGAGTGTAGAGGAACACTGTGGCTGTAGAGAACACTGGGCTGTAGAGGAACACTGTGGCTGTAGAGGAACCCAGTGAGTGTAGAGGAACCAGCGAGTGTAGAGGAACACTGTGGCTGTATAGGAACACTGTGGCTGTATAGGAACCCAGTGAGTGTAGAGGAACCCAGGAGTGTAGAGGAACACTGTGGCTGTAGAGGAACCCAGCGAGTGTAGAGGAACACTGTGGTTGTAGAGGAACACTGTGGCTGTAGAGGAACCCAGTGAGTGTAGAGGAACACTGTGAGTGTAGAGGAACACAGTGAGTGTAGAGGAACCCAGTGAGTGTAGAGGAACCCAGTGAGTGTAGAGGAACACTGTGGCTGTAGAGGAACACTGTGGTGTAGAGGAACACGTGGAGTGTAGAGGAACACTGTGGTGTAGAGGAACCCAGTGAGTGTAGAGGAACACAGTGAGTGTAGAGGAACACAGTGAGTGTAGAGGAACACTGTGGCTGTAGAGGAACCAGGAGTGTAGAGAACACTGTGAGTGTAGAGGACACAGTGAGTGTAGAGGAACACTGGCATGTAGAGGAACACTGTGAGTGTAGAGGAACACAGTGAGTGTAGAGGAACACAGTGAGTGTAGAGGAACACGTGGCTGTAGAGGAACACTGTGAGTGTAGAGGAACACTGTGAGTGTAGAGGAACACAGTGAGTGTAGAGGAACACTGTGAGTGTAGAGGAACACAGTGGCTGTAGAGGAACACAGTGAGTGTAGAGGAACCCAGCGAGTGTAGAGGAACACAGTGAGTGTAGAGGAACCCAGCGAGTGTAGAGGAACACTGTGGCTGTAGAGGAACACTGTGGCTGTATAGGAACACTGTGGCTGTAGAGGAACACAGTGAGTGTAGAGGAACACTGTGGCTGTAGAGGAACCCAGTGAGTGTAGAGGAACCCAGTGAGTGTAGAGGAACACTGTGGCTGTAGAGGAACACTGTGGCTGTAGAGCACCCAGTGAGTGTAGAGGAACACTGTGGCTGTAGAGGAACACTGTGGCTGTAGAGGAACACTGTGGCTATAGAGGAACACTGTGAGTGTAGAGGAACACTGTGGCTGTAGAGGAACCCAGTGAGTGTAGAGGAACACTGTGGCTATAGAGGAACCCAGTGAGTGTAGAGGAACCCAGTGAGTGTAGAGGAACACTGTGGCTGTAGAGGAACACTGTGGCTGTAGAGGAACACTGTGGCTGTAGAGGAACCCAGTGAGTGTAGAGGAACACTGTGGCTATAGAGGAACCCAGTGAGTGTAGAGGAACCCAGCGAGTGTAGAGGAACACTGTGGCTGTAGAGGAACCCAGCGAGTGTAGAGGAACACTGTGGCTGTAGAGGAACACTGTGGCTGTAGAGGAACACTGTGGCTGTAGAGGAACACTGTGGCTGTAGAGTGTAGTGTAGTCTCAAGGTCAGTCTCGGTCAAACTCATCTCACAGCACCTATCAATTATAGCAACAAAAATGGCCGCAAATGATTGAGCGCGCGTCAGAGATGATCTTACGAACAGAATATAATCACACAACGGCCTTGAGTGAGACTATAGAATGTATTCACTCTAAACAAGCACTAAATGTTGATTAAAGGTACGTTCCACCCTAGCTGCAATCTGGTGCTCAAACCGAGCGAGAGGTAGACCGGGGACCGCCCCTTGCAAAAGTTGGGAGGTGGAAGCGCCGTGGTGAGATATAGAACTACTGCTCCATGACCGTGTTGTGCCCACTTGTACCCATCACACCAATGTGTCAGGAAGGTTTCATTCAGAAGAAGTGCACCCGACCGGGATCCAACCCCATCTACCCCGTCTAATCGTATCATATATCATATTATGAGGGTGATGGTGAGTATGAGGGTGATAGTGAGTATGAGGGTGTGGAACCAGCAGAAACTCATAAATCTAAGTAACCAAACCATGGTGACCATTGGGGTAACTCCCCTTTAGAGAAAAAATACCCAAGGTACCAAGCGTTAATTGAAACCGGGACACCAAGTTTTGTAGCCAGTGCTGATCACTTTACACAAAAGAAAAGCTAAACAAATTTTGAAGTTTTGTTAATATCTTTAGATGATCGAATCCTCGCGGAAGATATTCTTCGTTCGAGTGTGGATAGTAAGCTTTGCTCGCGAGCTGGACTCGGTCATATATCACCACACACGTTCTACCACTAGGTCATATGTCACCACACACGTTCTACCACTCAGTCATACGTCACCACACACGTTCTACCACTAGGTCATATGTCACCACACACGTTCTACCACTAGGTCATATGTCACCACACTCGTTCTACCACTCGGTCATATGTCACCACACACGTTCTACCACTAGGTCATATGTCACCACACTCGTTCTACCACTAGGTCATATGTCACCACACACGTTCTACCACTAGGTCATATGTCACCACACTCGTTCTACCACTCGGTCATACGTCACCACACACGTTCTACCACTAGGTCATATGTCACCACACACGTTCTACCACTAGGTCATATATCACACTCGTTCTACCACTAGGTCATATGTCACCACACACGTTCTACCACTAGGTCATATGTCACCACACTCGTTCTACCACTCGGTCATACGTCACCACACACGTTCTACCACTAGGTCATACGTCACCACACACGTTATACCACTCGGTCATATGTCACCACACACGTTCTACCACTAGGTCATATGTCACCACACTCGTTCTACCACTCGGTCATACGTCACCACACACGTTCTACCACTAGGTCATATGTCACCACACACGTTCTACCACTAGGTCATATATCACGCGCTGTCGGTTGATTATTCGGATACAGCTCTAGTCCGCTTCATGGCTATCTCCCCAGCTACACCGTACCTGGGCTCTGCGGCCCCTAACAGTGCAACCAGTGATACCCACCGGGACCGGTTGGAGGGAGGAGTTAGCTCCTCCTAGTGATCGGCCATCACGAGGAAGCCAAGAGCTCAGCCTCCGAACAGTCGTCTCCTCAAACCTAGGTTCTCAAAAGCCCCAGTACTTTCTGTCTCCCAACCTTGGCTGGATGTTTATAGATCCGTCAGTACGGGAAGATGGTAAAGACAGTCTAGTGCGCGTGCGCGGACCGCCGGACGTTGGGCGGGTTGCCTTACTCCTGAGCCCACCCCGCTTCCCTCTATTAGAATAATCTTTGCTACGAATTTGCTACAAAGTCGGCAATTTACAGCACTCCTCTAAAAACTTTGTCAAAAACTTGGCACTGACCCTGTCTGCAGTGTGAATACCTCGTACCCTCCACGCACGTGCGAGCTACAAGTAGGCCCGTCGTTAGTGACACATTCAACCAACAAGCGCTGTAGTAATTATGAATGTGATAACAGAACTAGGGTCTCTTATTGTTTTAATATAACTCATTTAAAAATGTCAAAGTCCTTGATAAATTAAACGGAGAGTTAAATTTGAAGCTTTGGACTTTTGATTGCATGCGTTTCATTAAAATAACTGAAATTTTCTTCAAGAAAAAATGAGTAGGTGGGTTGCAAAACTGTCTCGTTCATTATTAGATTTAGCTTTAAAATATGACGTTTTCTGCAAAACTGTTCTTTTCCAGCTCCCTGTTAGGTGCAAAACTTTCCTTCTCCCAACCTATGGTTTATTAACAAAACTCTCCTTTTCCAATATTCAATATGGCTATTGATGCTGTCTTATATTCAAAACAATCTTTCTCCTTGGCTGCATAGACTATGAGCTTATTACTCCTTTTTATTGCTTTTAACCCCATTACAAAAGTGACATCGGAACCGACTTGCCAATCCTAAAGAGGAGTGACTGTAGGCAACATGGTACCTGATCATCTGCCAAACATAGTTCCTGTAAAAGAAGTAAAACTAAAATATGTGGATAAACTTCTATCTAAGCACTTTGGTGAAGGGTGAAAAGACATGGCTAACCTCAACTACTTTAAAACTGTTATTGATTCTCAATCTGAAGATGTACAGCATATTGAAGTGAACAAAGACGAAGAAAAGTTTGAAGAGATAGGTGATCTGGTTAATATAAATCTGTTTTAACTCTTGATTCACAAATTAGTCTTCTTTTGATTGAATAAATATTAGTAAATTTGTACGAATAGATTGTTATACCTAACACTTATGTTTTATTTCAAAACCGCTATATTCTAATGTGTGTACCTGCAAAACTGTCCTTTTCCAAAATATAGTTCTAATTATTATCCAAACCGTATTGTCAATATTTGTGAAATTTACCAAATTGACCCAGGTTGATATACTTTCATACCAGGTAAAGTTTCATAAAAATCTAAACATAAATAAACATATTACAGGTTTTTTTGATTTCCTCAAAATTCTACCATAATGGATAAGGACCGTTTTGCAACTCACCTACTCAAATATATTTTCCAAAACCCTTCTTTTAATAATAGCACGACTCACCGCTAGAGCGCTTCGTTTCTAGACCGAACCGAATTGAGCCGAACCATTACGAATGTTCTGTGAAGCGTAGACTCCTCACTTATAAGTTGTATTATTTAGTTGTGTTTGGACTTTGGGGAGATAGGATTATTGCTGGAAATAGTGACAAATAGATTCAAGACGGCTAAATTTAACGTCTCTGGTGATTTTATCATTTTACTACAGTGATTGGAGTCATAAATAAGTAAGTAATACAAACATGTTATCCAACAATCGCTTCAGTTAGCTTAAATTGAAAGTAAACTATTTTGAATTCCTTGCAGTTATTCCCCACCGGTCTTACAGGAAATCTTTAGACTAGGAAATTTTTAGGTAGTGGTTCTTTGTCATTGCCGCCCATTTTGTTTTTAAATTTCTTTGTCAACATCACTTTTTTCATTTCTTTGTCAACGCCGCTCTGAAGTTTTTAGGAAATTTTTAGGTAGTGGTTCTTTGTCAATGCCGCCCATTTTGTTTTTAAATTTCTTTGTCAACATCACTTTTTTCATTTCTTTGTCAACGCCGCTCTGAAGTTTTTAGGAAATTTTTAGGTAGTGGCTCTTTGTTAATGCTGCCCTTAGGAAGTGTGAGCGCGCGTGTCTGTGTGTCAGAACAAATAAAAACTCATTTACTCGTGTATCTTTTCGGACGGTTATTAAATTGATTGCCTGTATTTAGTTTATTGTTAGTATGGATAAATACTGCCTATTCAGGCCTTGGGAAGAGTAGCCAACATCAAAAAGTCAAGATTCTCTTTTACACGAAGATAGCAGCAGGGAGTATTTTTATGAACAGTTTATAAATAATAACTTAATTATTTATCATTTGCTTGCTCAGCGATGGTGATAATATTAATCTAAATATAAAATGACCCAAAATGTAAAGCTTTTTATTTATTTTATTTAGGAAAATCATGAAGCTTCGACATTTATCAAAATCTAAAGTTCAATTTTTTGACGATCACAATACTGTCTCTCTCCAAGGGGTTGAGAGAGTAAAAAACTCCAAAGAGCTTCTAGGGCGGTCCATATTTTTTTTAAATGTTAAAGACTTCTTTAAATAAATTCTTAAGTCTTACGGCATTCGATTTTATAAAATATTCTAGAGGAAGGACTTTTCTAAATAACTTATAGAGGCGTGTGACTACTTTATAATTATATAATATAATTAAAATGTTATATATTTGTATTTGTGTTTAAATTTAAATCTCATTTATGGGGGGTGCCAGAGTAAAAAAGGTGTCAAATATTTAAAAGCTTTTGACATAATATGCTAATTAATTGTCTTTCTTTTTTCCCTTTTAAGATATGATTAAAAACACTTGTATTGATACTGTGAAGGTTTTGGTAAATATAATATATAATATAATAGCTAGGGTGTGAGAGGTTTAATAGAGAAGTATTAATATCCTTGGACGCGAATTTCCTAATCAACATCGAGATTATTAGACCGCTGTTCGGTGTCAAAGAGATGCCGTTCTTTTGAGTGCGTGTCGATGCTGTACTAGAGTCTTTCTTGCATTCAGACTAATAATATCCTGGACTAACGATTCGTTTTCCGCTTACACCGGCGGTTGGTTTACATTCTCAGGGGCTCTGCGGAAATATAACTTACAAATAAGTAATAATGGCTTCACTCGTGAATCGTTTCGGCCTCTACCTCAAAATTAATAACGAGTAAAGATACGATGTAGGTATCGACGAAAGCTCGAGGTTTCTAGCTTAGCTTTTACCACAACAGTGTAAATATTTTCAAACTAGCGCATTCCATTCTAGTGAACGCATAGCTTAGTTTGTTTACAAGTCGTCCCACCAAAAACAATACTCATCATAAATACATTACTAATACCAACACTCACGACCAAGATAGACATAACATTTTCCCGATTATTTTAATCCTCACATTAAAAAAAATAAGCGTGTAGAGTTTAAACCTCTAGAATTGCTGGATCTAAACATATTACGTGCCCCGAATATCTGAGTACACGGGGCCAGCCACAGGCTTATGAACATCTTCGTTCCAGATTTAACAGGGGTCCCCGGCCCCCCAACCCTTTAGCGTGGCCCAACACTTTTTAATCAGCTGACACGTCTCCGACCACAATCTTAGCAGGTATGCTGTTCTCATGAAGTGGGGATCCCCTCCTAACCAACACCTCCATCACACTCCTATTCACCTGTTCTCATGAAGTGGGGATCCCCTCCTAACCAACACCTCCATCACACTCCTCCTCACCTGTTCTCATGAAGTGGGGATCCCCCTCCTAACCAACACCTCCATCACACTCCTCCTCACCTGTTCTCATGAAGTGGGGATCCCCCTCCTAACCAACACCTCCATCACACTCCTATTCACCTGTTCTCATGAAGTGGGGATCCCCCTCCTAACCAACACCTCCATCACACTCCTCCTCACCTGTTCTCATGAAGTGGGGATCCCCCTCCTAACCAACACCTCCATCACACTCCTATTCACCTGTTCTCATGAAGTGGGGATCCCCTCCTAACCAACACCTCCATCACACTCCTCCTCACCTGTTCTCATGAAGTGGGGATCCCCCTCCTAACCAACACCTCTATCACACTCCTCCTCACCTGTTCTCATGAAGTGGGGATCCCCCTCCTAACCAACACCTCTATCACACTCCTCCTCACCTGTTCTCATGAAGTGGGGATCCCCCTCCTAACCAACACCTTCATCACACTCCTATTCACCTGTTCTCATGAAGTGGGGATCCCCCTCCTAACCAACACCTCCATCACACTCCTATTACCTGTTCTCATGAAGTGGGGATCCCCCTCCTAACCAACACCTCCATCACACTCCTATTCACCTGTTCTCATGAAGTGGGGATCCCCCTCCTAACCAACACCTCCATCACACTCCTCACCTGTTCTCATGAAGTGGGGATCCCCCTCCTAACCAACACCTCCATCACACTCCTCCTCACCTGTTCTCATGAAGTGGGGATCCCCCTCCTAACCAACACCTCCATCACACTCCTCCTCACCTGTTCTCATGAAGTGGGGATCCCCCTCCTAACCAACACCTCTATCACACTCCTCCTCACCTGTTCTCATGAAGTGGGGATCCCCCTCCTAACCAACACCTCCATCACACTCCTATTCACCTGTTCTCATGAAGTGGGGATCCCCCTCCTAACCAACACCTCCATCACACTCCTATTACCTGTTCTCATGAAGTGGGGATCCCCCTCCTAACCAACACCTCCATCACACTCCTATTCACCTGTTCTCATGAAGTGGGGATCCCCTCCTAACCAACACCTCCATCACACTCCTCACCTGTTCTCATGAAGTGGGGATCCCCCTCCTAACCAACACCTCCATCACACTCCTCCTCACCTGTTCTCATGAAGTGGGGATCCCCCTCCTAACCAACACCTCCATCACACTCCTCCTCACCTGTTCTCATGAAGTGGGGATCCCCTCCTAACCAACACCTCCATCACACTCCTCTTCACCTGTTTTCATCTTATTAATACAGTAAATAACATTTTATTTTCTCACCGACTTGTTTAACCACCAACCCCCACCCAATACATTCCCCTTGGAATATTAAGGGTGCTCTAAGTGTCTTGAATGTGCTCCACCTCTAGTTCAGGGACTGTACCTCTAAACCAGCTGATAGTCACAATATTTATAATAGCATTACAGGAATCCAATGACACTTCATTCGAGATTATTAAATATAACTTTGTTAAAGTGACACGGAAACAAATAACCTGGAAGTTTCATATCAAAATAAAGTTATAGTGTATTAATCAGTTACCTTTCCATCCTAACTAAACCTAACCTTCCACTAACCTTGCTACCGTTCCATCCTAGCTTAACCTAACCTTCCACTAACCTTGCTACCGTTCCATTCGCTAGTGAATTAAACTCTCCATGAATGTTGACAAAATAAACTATTTGAAGTTTGTAGTGTCGCTATGAGAAGGTAGGGTTCATGGACCGCACCAAATGTTGGTCGAGTACCTGTTGGACTGGTAGTGATAGTGTTAGCTCGCTAGTATCAAGTGGAATACAGTGATAGGTGCTCACACTGTTCCTGGTAGAAGGACACGCCTTGACGCTCTATTTTAAATGAAGGTTGTTGTGGCTGGATCTTGCGCTCCTGATACGTATGTTGTCATCTCAGGGGAGAGTGGAGGGTGAAGAATCAGTGACGGTCTAGTTTGGAGGGTGAAGAGGCAGTGACGGTCTAGTTTGGAGGGTGAAGAGACAGTGACGGTCTAGTTTGGAGGGTGAAGATCAGTGACGGTCTAGTTTGGAGGGTGAAGAATCAATGACGGTCTAGTTTGGAGGGTGAAGAATCAGTGACGGTCTAGTTTGGAGGGTGAAGAATCAGTGACGGTCTAGTTTGGAGGGTGAAGAATCAGTGACGGTCTAGTTTGGAGGGTGAAGAATCAGTGACGGTCTAGTTTGGAGGGTGAAGAGGCAGTGACGGTCTAGTTTGGAGGTTGAAGAATCAGTGACGGTCTAGTTTGGAGGGTGAAGAAGCAGTGACGGTCTAGTTTGGAGGGTGAAGAGGCAGTGACGGTCTAGTTTGGAGGGTGAAGAGGCAGTGACGGTCTAGTTTGGAGGGTGAAGAGGCAGTGACGGTCTAGTTTGGAGGGTGAAGAGGCAGTGACGGTTTAGTTTGGAGGGTGAAGAATCAGTGACGGTCTAGTTTGGAGGGTGAAGAGGCAGTGACGGTCTAGTTTGGAGGGTGAAGAAGCAGTGACGGTCTAGTTTGGAGGGTGAAGAATCAGTGATGGTCTAGTTTGGAGGATGAAGAAGCAGTGACGGTCTAGTTTGGAGGGTGAAGAATCAGTGACGGTCTAGTTTGGAGGGTGAAGAGGCAGTGACGGTCTAGTTTGGAGGGTGAAGAAGCAGTGACGGTCTAGTTTGGAGGGTGAAGAGGCAGTGACGGTCTAGTTTGGAGGGTGAAGAGGCAGTGACGGTCTAGTTTGGAGGGTGAAGAATCAGTGAAGGCTAGTTTGGAGGGTGAAGAGGCAGTGACGGTCTAGTTTGGAGGGTGAAGAGGCAGTGACGGTCTAGTTTGGAGGGTGAAGAAGCAGTGACGGTCTAGTTTGGAGGGTGAAGAGGCAGTGACGGTCTAGTTTGGAGGGTGAAGAGACAGTGACGGTCTAGTTTGGAGGGTGAAGAATCAGTGACGGTCTAGTTTGGAGGGTGAAGAAGCAGTGACGGTCTAGTTTGGAGGGTGAAGAATCAGTGACGGTCTAGTTTGGAGGGTGAAGAGACAGTGACGGTCTAGTTTGGAGGGTGAAGAATCAGTGACGGTCTAGTTTGGAGGGTGAAGAGACAGTGACGGTCTAGTTTGGAGGGTGAAGAATCAGTGACGGTCTAGTTTGGAGGGTGAAGAATCAGTGACGGTCTAGTTTGGAGGGTGAAGAGACAGTGACGGTCTAGTTTGGAGGGTGAAGAATCAGTGACGGTCTAGTTTGGAGGGTGAAGAAGCAGTGACGGTCTAGTTTGGAGGGTGAAGAGACAAAGACGGTCTAGTTTGGAGGGTGAAGAATCAGTGACGGTCTAGTTTGGAGGGTGAAGAGACAGTGACGGTCTAGTTTGGAGGGTGAAGAATCAGTGACGGTCTAGTTTGGAGGGTGAAAGAAGCAGTGACGGTCTAGTTTGGAGGGTTGAAGAGGCAGTGACGGTCTAGTTTGGAGGGTGAAGAATCAGTGACGGTCTAGTTTGGAGGGTGAAGAAGCGTGACGTCTAGTTTGGAGGGTGAAGAGACAGTGACGGTCTAGTTTGGAGGGTGAGGAGACAGTGACGGTCTAGTTTGGAGGTGGAAGAAGCAGTGACGGTCTAGTTTGGAGGTGAAGAGACAGTGACGGTCTAGTTTGGAGGTGTGAAGAATCAGTGACGGTCTAGTTTGGAGGGTGAGAGACAGTGACGGTCTAGTTTGGAGGGTGAAGATACAGTGACGGTCTAGTTTGGAGGGTTAGAAGAATCAGTGACGGTCTAGTTTGGAGGGTGAAGAACAGTGACGGTCTAGTTTGGAGGGTGAAGAGACAGTGACGGTCTAGTTTGGAGGGTGAGGAGACAGTGACGGTCTAGTTTGGAGGTGAAGAAGACAGTGACGGTCTAGTTTGGAGGTGAAGAGACAGTGACGGTCTAGTTTGGAGGGTGAGGAGACAGTGACGGTCTAGTTTGGAGGGTGTGAAGAACAGTGACGGTCTAGTTTGGAGGGTGAAGAGACAGTGACGGTCTAGTTTAGAGGGTGAAGAATCAGTGACGGTCTAGTTTGGAGGGTGAAGAGACAGTGACGGTCTAGTTTGGAGGGTGAAGAATCAGTGACGGTCTAGTTTGGAGGGTGAAGAAAAGTGACGGTCTAGTTTGGAGGGTGAAGAATCAGTGACGGTCTAGTTTGGAGGGTGAAGAGACAGTGACGGTCTAGTTTGGGGGTGAAGAAGCAGTGACGGTCTAGTTTGGAGGGTGAAGAGACAGTGACGGTCTAGTTTGGAGGGTGAAGAAGCAGTGACGGTCTAGTTTGGAGGGTGAAGAATCAGTGACGGTCTAGTTTGGAGGGTGAGAGACAGTGACGGTCTAGTTTGGAGGATGAAGAAGACAGTGACGGTCTAGTTTGGAGGGTGAAGAATCAGGTGACGGTCTAGTTTGGAGGGTGAGAGATCGTGACGGTCTAGTTTGGAGGTGAAGAAGCAGTGACGGTCTAGTTTGGAGGGTGAGAGACAGTGACGGTCTAGTTTGGAGGTGAAGAAGCAGTGACGGTCTAGTTTGGAGGGTGAAGAATCAGTGATGGTCTAGTTTGGAGGTGAAGAGACAGTGACGGTCTAGTTTGGAGGTGAAAGAATCAGTGACGGTCTAGTTTGGAGGTGAAGAGACAGTGACGGTCTAGTTTGGAGGGTGAGAGGCAGTGAGGTCTAGTTTGGAGGTGAAGAGACAGTGACGGTCTTGTTTGTGGACGGGATCTTCTTGTTTTTGTCCCTTCAAATGATGCGATATTGGTCTGTGGTGGTGAGTACCTGATGCGATATTGGTGCGTGGTGGTGAGTACCTGATGCGATATTGGTCCGTGTGGTGGTGTGAGTACCTGATGCGATATTGGTCCGTGGTGGTGAGTACCTGGCGCCCGTTGCTGAATATGCACCATAGAGCTCGAACCAGCTGTCTCGAGGTTCCTCTTGACCTGCAGAGATCGAGATAGAGCTTGGGGGGGGGGGGGGGGTAGAGTATATACAGGAGGTGGCAGAGCTCGCTATGGTCTGAGGGGGGATGTTAGGAGAGATGATAATTGGCTGTTTATTGAGTTGTCGCGAGCAAGCTAGGCAATTTACAGCACTGTAACAGATGGGGACAGTCGATTATCTCAACTGTGCTTTGTAATCGGTTATACTTGATTTCTCCGAATTTATTCGAGTAACTTTGCTCGACCAATCGGTCCTTGTTACATTTTTATTTTCTATTTTCTTATCAACCAAGCGAGAATCAACCTTATTGACTAGAGTCCTCACCATGCAGTGATATGGCGTGCGGTGACTTTTCTCCAACAGGACTAGGTTCGAAAGACACCTTCCATTAAGGGGCTAAAGTGGAATGCCCATATAATGTACAATATGTAGCTATCAATATACACTTTTACAGGTTATAGGTTACGCAATTTAGCTCCCTTCAACCGATTCACAATATTTAGGCATAGAATAAACAAACAAACACAGAAATAAAGATATAATTAAAACAAAAGCATGAATAAAATAAACAAGTAAATAAAAAATGTAATAGTGTAATTTGCCTTATGTGTAAATTAGTGCGATCCTTTGTCATCTTTCTGAATGAAATTGTCGATAACAGCGTCCTTAGAATAAGTTTGACTCTGCAGTTCATCTACAAGCTTTCTCAACTGACAACAGAGAAAGTGTGAAGAACCTCCTATTCTCACACTGGGTGGGTGTTACGCACAGTCGTCTTAATACGTTTCAAGCAACAGTGGGTGTGCTCACTGGTATTGTTGATAACCAAACATCATTTATATGTTTCTTGGAACGATTCTTCTGATAAGTCTGTTTCTCCAGGAACTTAACTTCATAATTTCAGTCACATCCTTCTCTGAAAACCTTGATAGTCTGTAAACTAATTCACTCCGAAAATTGCCAAATTTGAATAGACAACAGTAGCTTGACTGAAGTGACAAAAATAAACTGTTAGGAAATCTAGATTAGAAGCTCTGAATGTTTTAAAATCTAGCAGCTCAATAAATTGCAGCTCATTAAGATCTTGAAACCTCAGCTCCATTTGCTCAACCATGGTGTCAATAATTTCATTATAAAGACGGACATATTTATTTATTGGATTCAACATCTTCTCTACGTCTCTTCTTAGGAGCTTCCACGTTGTCATCATCTTCTAATTTTCTCTACGTCTCTTCTAAGTCGTTTCTAACATCTTTGAGGTGAGAAATCGTCTCTTTTACTTTATCGATGCAGTATTTCACATAGAAAGTTTTGTTATTGTAATGTTTCTTTAACACGTACATTACCGTACTCGGCTGCCGGGCTCTGTCGCCAACCCTTCTCCTAGGGGAGGGAGAATTGTCCCGTTATAACGTTCCCCCCTACCTGCTTGTTTGCAGTCAGTGCTTGTCACTACATTATGAAGAATTTTTAATGTGTCGGCGAGAGAAAAAAAGTTGCTGAAAACCTTCAGTAGAAAGGTGAAATTGATATTTCTCAATGATTGCGCATACCCTTTAGCAGTCACGAAAGCAGCAGTATCCCGACTATCTGGATTTTCAGCAATATTCTCAAAAAACTGTACGAGCTCTGTTTTATTTTCATTCACAGTGTTCACAATTCTGGAATTGTAACTCCACCTTGTACTGAAAACTGTTAGAAACAGCTTCTTTACATCAGATTGTTTAAGAGCGTCAATGCGTTTCAATGAATGTGAAAAGAAATTTGGAATGCCATTCAATGTCTTAAAAATATCTTGCATTCTGTTGTATGATTCACAAACTGAGAAAGAACTAGATTGAGTTTGTGAGCATAACAGTGGATGAAGAGTGCACCTGGGCACTTCTTTTTCACAAGCGTTTGTACACCATTTAAATGTAGCTGCATCAGTTCAATGTAGTTTCCCCGGTTAAGGGGATCTTTCCTGTTCGTCGTGACCTCTGAAGGGCGGCTCTTGTTTAGCCAAATAATAGACACACCAATTAATAGTTTCATTAGTTCATTGCTCACTCGGTGTGGATAGGTGTGAGTGAGTCTTTTCACGGCGCATCTTGGCTTTGGGAAAATTGCTATTATTCCACACTACCTGGCTTGGCTCGAACAACAATACAGCCTGTTTCTTGATTTGCCTGCAGTTACCTATTTTGAAGAAGTATAAAAATTTTGTTTTGAAATGACGTGTATAGTCTTTCAATTTTGTTTTAGAAGAAATGTCTGGAGTTGTCCTGCCTTTAATTATTACTTGCTGCTCCAAACGGAACTGCGAATAATAGGTTGAGAGCACAGCATTGCGAAAGATGATCGTTACTGCTACATCCCACTGAACTACCTTCACTAACCCTGTAATGATATGAAATTATACGTATCAATATGTTATTATTCAAATCTGTATTCAAAATTACTATATTTAATATTCGAGCGGGCTGTAAGATTTATTTGTGTAGAACTGTCGAGTTGTAAGGTGTGGTGAAATCCTTCTACGTCTCTATTTAAAAAGACAACGCACTTTCCGTGGAAAGAGACGCACCTGGATGACCTCACCCCTTTTCTTCTAGGAAGCTTCGAGAAGGAAATGTCGCTTGATATACCCCTTCAAATGCGCACATCTGCTCACTGCTGGTGATCCTTCCTTCTCGACAAGAACACGTATAGCTAAGATTCATTTAACGCAATAGTCGGGCTTTTATCAAAATATAAAATGCGTGTGATATCTAGCTAAAAGTAAATAGTTCATTCATTTAAAATAAAAATAAAAGACTATAAAAAAAACACCAGAACTTTTAATTTATAAAATAATATAATTAATTATTAAAATAATATCACCCTTACGATGGCGTATAGACATTTCTTATCAGACTAGCGTTTTAATTATTACAATAATGGCTTCCCAACGTGGAGGGCCTGATAAGCTGAGTTAAAAAATATTATATATATATATATACATAAATTCAGTTCACAACCCGAGAAAGTGAAAGTGAGTGCTCAAAGAACAGTGAAAGTGCCACAAACAGCTTAAGTACTTTAAAAACAAAAAACAACAACAAACCAGGTGACTTAAGAAGAAGAAGTTCCAAAGCAGGTAGCTTCACAAGAAGGTCAGAGCTTCTAGACTACAGGTGAGGTACGCAGGGAGAATCTTACGTAAGTCAACAACAACAAAATTGCATTAAATATGGAAGAAACGGACAGTAGTAGCATTGAAGATAACCTTCCCCTAGCACAATATTCCCAACCAATAGTAAAAGAACATTCTTGTTTAGAACTATCTGATCAGGAACAAAGTGAACAACAAATTAAGAAGGTAGTTGAACCAATAGCTCATAAAGAAGAAGACTTAAGGGGGGTGGAGAATGTTTCAAAGGTAGAAGGTATAGTAGCTCAACAAACCACCTCAGCAAATGACCTCAATGTAGTATTAATGCAGTTAGTGCAGCAAATGAAAGAGAGTAGTGAAAAGTTGAGTCAGAAAATAGATCAAAATAGTCAGAAAATAGATGAGAGGTTCGACGAAAATAGTCAGAAAATAGATGAAAGGTTCGACAAAAATAGTCAGAAAATAGATGAAAAATTCAACAGGTTAGAACAAGAATTACAGAGTAAATTTCAAGAAGTACAAAACGACTTTGACACAAAATTACAGAAAGTACAAGAACAGACTAAAAGTGACCAAATGCAGGTAAGGGACGAACTACAGACGCTTAGGGAAGACTTTAGTAAGTCAGAAAAGCAGACGAATGAGCAGATAAAAGAACTCAAAAATGCAAAGGAAAACTTGAAGTTTAGACAGGACTCTTTAAATTCTAAGGTAAAAACTACTCAGGAAAGTTGCGAAAAAAATAAAAATGAAATTCTAGAACAGGTGCAAAAATTTAAAAGAACGGTTTGCGACTGTTGAAAAAGGGCAACAAATATATAGTGATAACCTTAAATTCCAAAATGACCTCTTTGATGGACACACTGTACCAGATGTGTACATAAAGGAAATAGTTGACCACCAATTGGACAAATTTAAGGACAACTTGACAGAGACTGTGGACAAGACGTCACAAACAGTCAAACAAATGCGACAACAATTAGAACAGGCTAAGTCAAAATATGACGAGGTAGTAGAAAAAGGGACGCTAATTACCACTGGTGCCTTAGTATTACCCAGTACAGGCATACAGAATCAATTAATGGAATCTGTACCCACCTTCAGTGGAAATAATGATAGGGTACATGCTGTACAATTTTTGAAAAAGATGGATAGACTTTTTGAAAATAGTTAACTCACTGAAGCACAAAAAATAGCATTTTTTAATTCAAAGTTAGTAGGTGACGCTGAAGCGTGGCTGAATAATCACGAGGCTGAATATACATCATATGAAGCAATAAAGATACCTTTTCGTAAAAGATTTTGGTCCGTGTATAAGCAGGACAAATTAGTAAATGATATTTTTACAGGCCGGTATGATCCACATCGAGGGCCTATGTGTGACTATTACAATAGATATGCCATGCAGGCAGGGAATTTGGACATCCCTATTGACGAGGAAAGATTAGTAAATCAGTTATTGCATCACTTCCCACGTGAAATACAAGATGCTCTTATAGCTGCTAGAGTAAAAACTAGCGTTGAAATGAGAGAAATTCTAGAAATATTTGATGAGCGCTCTAGGAGAGAAAGGTCAAAACCACACATGCAAGATAGCTCATTTCAAAATGGAGGAAACCATTTAAATAGGGAGAGTAGACATAACCAGGAACGACCTATCCAGAGATCGAACCAGGAGTCGAGAAATCGAGCTTGGGAAAATTCCAATAATCAGGGAAACAATTTTAATCCTAATTACACTAATTCTAATCAAAAGGGAAATTATTCTAATCCTAATTACAAGGGAGATTTTTCTTGACCACCAGGGGATAGAATAAACTTAATCCAAAGAAAAGAACACAAGGGTAACGTTAGTCAACAAAGAAATCAGCTGATGAACACAGACCTTGAAAAAATAGAACCACACCCACTAAAAACCCATGTCATTGTTCATGAAGAACCGGGACCAAACTTTCAAAAAAATGGTCAGACAAGTCATTGAGTTGCCCGACAATGACATCCACTCAAGTTAGAGAAAGGGCCGATACTTTAGAAAACTGTCAAAAAAAATATTTGTAAAAAAAAAAATATGGGGGGTTAGGCTATGTTTAGACGCTAGACGAGCATATCAATATTAATATATATATTAATGTTGTCCATTGATTCCACAATCGCCTGGCAAATTTCATTGTTATGTCAAAATAAAGAGAGTTTCATATCATATAATTTTAATATTTAATAGGTGTTCAGAATTGAACCCTAGGTCTGTACACAAAGAAGAAATGCATTTACTTTGTAACTAAATGCGACTTAGGTCTGTAGTTACTAAAAATCCTACGCAGATTTGTAGCGTTGAATGTATATCAACGTTAGTAGTTACTAAAAAATACGATGAATATTTCCTAAGAAAATGTATTGTTACAAAGCAGAGAAAGAAAAAAAAGATGGAGAATAACCCTTGTCCATCATATTCAATTCTCAGAGAAAAGGATTTCTTTGACAAAGAAATGTTTAAAGTAAACAACTATAATGGCCAGTAAGGCAGGTAGCATTTTTCTACATGAAAGTAAAAAAAAAAACTTTTTTTTTACCTATCTCTCACATATCTCTTTCTCTTACTATATTGTAATAGAACATAGTTTTTTCTATGTACATGTCTTAAATTATATCATAAATTTTGTAAAACTTTAAGTATAATTTTAATGAGATAGGGATAATAAATAAATTAGTTCAGGGTTCTATGAATATTAAATTCTATGTATTCTGTATATTATATTAAGCAAAGATGATTAATATTGAATTATGTGTTGTACTACCAATGTGTTAAGCAAGAATGATTAAAATGGAATTATTTGTGTTGTATTATTTCAATGTTACTATATTAAGTGTGTCATCTTTACTAGACAAGCTGTGTTTAGATAAATAATAATAATTTATCAAGGGTTTATCATAGAAAAGTAGTGTATGTAATTCATTAAAAGTGCCTTAAAAGTAATGATATTCAAAAGATCGATTCATCAGTAACAGTCGGGAAATTTTAAAGATAGAATTTAAATTCAGTATCAAACAAGGGTCAAGGTATGAACCTATTACAAAACAATAAAAATGTTAAAATTTGCAAGAAATTTTATAGGCCAAAGAAATGAACGAGTATTAAGAATCTTTGATACAGAGTTAAAAAAAAATTTTGTTTGACCAATCTAAATGATCGATATGAATTAAATATATTTGTTTACGACATCCAGTAATGATCGTTCATGGTAAAGTACCATAATAAATGCAAGATGTCTAAAGAAAAGGAGGTTATGTTTTAAATTCGCTTGGTATGGATAGGTAGTTATGCAATGATATTATAGTCGTAAGTTTAATATCTAGTCTTTGTGGAAGATAACACCAGTTGAAGGTGAAGAACTCGTCGTTGATCCTAATTGCACCAAATAAGGTGAGCTCCGTCGTTGATCCAATATACCTTAAGGTGAGTTAAGTCGTTCAAAATAAATATAGAGATATATGGGAGGAATTGCCCCATAAAATCTATTTATGTGAGTCTACGTCATTGAAGAAAGGTAAGATAATAGTCGACGTAATTCATTTTGTTTAAACCTATACCAGGGAAGGAATTAAAGTTGTTTGATGAGATTTTCTGGTGTGTTTCGTAAACAAATTAAAACAATATAGTTAATAACAAAACTAGATAAAAGTATTCAACGGTGAAGTAAAGGAGAATGTCAAATATTTTGTCTTGGGCCTATAAAATAAAAAAATAGCTGGAGCAAAGACTGATTTAATTAAAGTTCTATTAAAAAATAAAATAAAGTTAACTTAATTAAAATCAAATTGATTTGATTAAAACATTGTTAAAGAACAAGGAATAGTAGCCACGGGATTAAGGAGGATCGATCAATGAATATTGAGATAGATAATTTAAAACATTGTGTAATAAAACAATTAAAAGGGTTTTATCTACATTGTATAACATATTATATTAAATATGTCAAACATATTGTATTAAGTAAATAAAATGTAATTTTGGTTAAATATTTTAGAACTAAGATTTTCTGAATAATGCTATTGGATTAAAAAAAACATAATAAAGAAAACAAATTATTTTAGTGTGACACTGTTAAAAAAAACTTTTCTGTTTTGTTGTATGTAACAAAGGAATTTCAAGAGAGAAAGTATGGTTGAGGACAAACCTTAACTCAACAATTGTACTTTAAAATAATTTTGTTCTGTATATTCAATTTTAAGTGTATTTATAAGAGACTTGTACATTATGTAATTGCTGTTAGATATCACACACGTTCAATCTTTCCAGCAATTAGGGGGGTAACTGTAATGATATGAAATTATACATATCAATATGTTATTATTCAAATCTATATTCAAAATTACTATATTTAATATTCGAGCGGGCTGTAAGATTTATTTATGTAGAAATGTCGAGTTGTAAGGTGTGGTGAAATCCTTCTACGTCTCTATTTAAAAAGACAACGCACTTTCCGTGGAAAGAGACGCACCTGGATGACCTCACCCCTTTTCTTCTAGGAAGCTTCGAGAAGGAAATGTCGCTTGATATACCCCTTCAAATGCGCACATCTCCTCACTGCTGGTGATCCTTCCTTCTCGACAAGAACACGTATAGCTAAGATTCATTTAACGCAATAGTCGGGCTTTTATCAAAATATAAAATGCGTGTGATATCTAGCTAAAAGTAAACAGTTCATTCATTTAAAAATAAAGACTATAAAAAAACACCAGAACTTTTAATTTATAAAATAATACCATTAATTATTAAAATAATATCACCCTTACGATGGCGTATAGACATTTATTAACAGGCTAGCGTTTTAATTATTACAACCCTGCTACTTGTCTCAGATTCCTTCCCCAAGCTTTGTTGTGAGGGAACAGTTTCCAAATCAGAGTCCCCTTCCATAGTTCACACTTTCAAACACTTTCAAACTAAGTTGACAATCGAACACTTTAACACTTCTCAAGAGCTCTTTCATTAATGGGAACAATTCAATAAGCTTAGCAACCACAACACTACCACTTATAAAGGTGGCCATTCATGATCGTTCCACTCCAAAAACTGACCGTGAGTGTGAGAACCCGACGTAATGGAATGATGACGTGGCACGATGGTGAATGCAGACATTTACTTAACCTTGATCCAGCGTGTTCTGAACTCCAGCCGAGAGAGGAAGTAGACTCGTGTCGGGATATCACCCCCAAACGTTGGGGAGATATTGCAGTGACGTATTTCAGTTCTTCATAGCTCATGCATGACGCCAAGAAACGAAGGGTTGCAGATAGTCTTTCATGGGCACTGGTGCTCTGCCGCATATTTGTGTTTTCCCTTTCTTTTCAGTGATGTTAGTATTTGCATAAATTTGAAATAGGTCTCTTTATCCATCCTCATTAGTTTCTGCAATTGAATGGTTCGCAGATTAACTCATTCATCAACGTAACGGGCCCGTATACGTAGCCATTTTTTGGCCATATATTTTTGGGCTTCCGGCTCTTCACATATAGGCAAACAATCGCACACATCAGTAGGAATTCGTCGTCCATGTCTAAGCTTGTGATGAATAAGCTCTCGAAACAACCAAGTACAGGACACTTTCCACTGGTGCGAGGAATGTGGAGTGAAGTAATCGCGAACGACCTCCTTCACATGTCCACCACTCCACTCCACTCCACTCCACTCCACTCCACTCCACTAGATTCGGAACGATCATGAATGGCCACCTTAAGAAGGAAACAAAAATTACATTTACTTGTGTCAGAACGCCAAGCGTTAGCGCATATTTTACTATACAGATGGACAAGGATGGCTTCAGCTGGTCCTTTCTCCGGGGAGAGCCGATAAGACTCGAGGACTTCCGATGCTAGGTGGGAGAGGGGAAGGGGGCCGCGCAAATAGCGGGAATATCACTGTGCCATGTTGTTTCTATAGCTGGACTTGTTAGTTATTGTTTCAAAACATACCTTGTTATATGTCTATGACTCTAATCATTTTTTAAATTGTATCTTCTTTGTCTTCTTTGTTTTGTTAACCGTCGGCATTTTTGTGGCTCCGATAAAAAGTACGAATTAAATAGTGTTTAAGTACGACACTTCTTTATCTTTACTTAAGGCCATATGTACAGGATTTTTTTTTCCGCCATTCAAAAGAGTTTTCTTCTAAATGTTACACACCATAAATGTATTTTTATCTATTTTTATTCAAGAGCTATGAGGATAAGAAACTTCAATTTTTACGTTTTCCGAATCTAGTTTTAGGCCACACTTTTTGGAATAAAATTTTGAAAATTTAAATTTAGTATCTTTAATACTATACCTATTTGATAAAGCTGAGATTTTAGCATAGGTATAAGCATACTCTATATAAATATACTTAAAGTTCCCTTAAAACCAACACAATTCAACAATTGTTTATTAATACTAATTCATCTATAAATATTAGTATTCATGCGATGTATAGATGTGTATATTTAAGATTAAAAAAATAATGTATATGGAAAAAATAGTTTCACGATCTTCAATTTTGTGAAAACTGCAATTAATACCGTCAATTAAATTATCTATGTTTTTATATGTATTTATATTTTAATTAGAGGTAAGAATATTTATACTGTCAGTCTGACTTAGATCTTGGTTCATATGGGATTACTTGCATGATACATTTTATTGATTAATTACATTTTAATTAACATTAAAATTTCGTGATTATCTACATTTTAAATCATCTGGATGGTTTTCCTCATTAGTTAGGCCTAGCCTATAGGTAAATATAATGTGTGCATAGATGGTGATTATCAAAGCATTAATATATACATGCACTTTACCTTAAGTAGCAAACCCAAGAAGTCAAGTGGTTACAATTAAATTGATTATATTGTTCAAATATTTGATAATTTTAGGAATACGGCAAGTTTCCACAGTTAAATAGAATTATTGAATTCTAAGATGTATACAACATCCAGTAGAAGGCCGAGAATGGATCAAATAATAAATACGCCCCTATCAGAAATCGAACCCGAAACCCTTTGCACTGTAGACCATCCCGCTAGCGACTGAGCTAACGTGTCTGGCTATTATACTATAATTATATCACTTTTATAACCTGTATTTTCTTACGTTCTCTCCCACAACTGTCAAACTGTTAATTGAGTGGCCTCTTGAAAATATGCTTGATAAGAAATAGATTTTTTATTCACCTTAAAAATTGTGTGAATGCAAGAATCTACGTTTAAGCTTGCAATTTTTTCAGTATTTTATATGACTTAAATTTCGAAAACTATTCTTTTAGAATATTCAAAATTTCTCTGTTAATCCCACCTATAAGGTTATAATTAGGTCAAGTTAAACGTTGTTCCTATATAAGTAGTCTATAATGATGTGCCATTTAGTGAGATACCCTGTTGGGCACCAAAACAATATAGGAAGGTATAGTGTTAATTATTTATGTATTTTTAACTCACTTAGAGAGTAATTTTAGGCCCAAGTATGATATTATAGTAGTAATTGATGTTTTCATTTACAAGTGTGTGAGCACTTTGAATTTACTTCAAATGAAAAACCGCTATTTACTATTGTAACGACAGTCCTTCTACCAATTTTTTATTACTTTTTTTGCAAATAAATAATGTAGTAAAATAATTATTTCATTCACAAAGGAATGTATTTTATTACATATGGCTCATAAAAAAATATCATGTGTGAGAGAGAGAGAAAGAGAGAACGATTTTTATTTGAATTAATTTAATCATAATAACTGAAGTATTCTTATCCAAATAAGATGTAATTTTTATATAACCGCTCTCCAATGTTTTTAGACACTTTGAATTATTTAGTTATTAGGTTTTGAGGTTTGAGTTATTCTA
Source organism: Timema cristinae (assembly GCA_039000515.1). NCBI lineage: Eukaryota > Metazoa > Arthropoda > Insecta > Phasmatodea > Timematidae > Timema > Timema cristinae. Next base: position 80,118 of record JBCFYV010002312.1, read on the forward strand.
GGGTGCAAGGAGAAGAAAACACAATTTTATAGTAAATGCACCCTATTTACTTGGAGAGTGGATTGGAAAACTATAGAAAGAGAACACATGTGGAAAGCCACTAAAAATATGTAAAAATTATATATCTTTTTATTTGTCTAGGTAAATTATTAATAAACCTACTTTTTTTTTTTGCAAACTCGAGTTTATTGTTGCAAGTTACTAGTAATTTTTTGAATACATATGTAACGTATAGCTGTAGTGACTATTCTGCGAGTGCAGTGAGTGTACCCACCTCTGTAACTGGAATGTGGAAAGAGGGGGTGGGGGCGACAGCTGCAAATAGTCAGGTAGCAGTTTAGTTTTCCTGTGAGTTCGTTTGGGACTGGTCGTGTTAAACTAGTGTTGTGGACATGGTGTCCAAGTATTAAACGTGTATATATTGATGTATGATAGTTGTATTAAGATGTGTACCCTTAAGTGTAAATATATATATATCATTTGTAAATAGAAAACACGCTACAATTGGTGGCAGTGGCGGTTATTGTGAACTCAAATTAAAATGGCAGAAATGTGTGCAAAACCAACAGTATACACGGGTTCTGGTGATTGGTGCGAGTGGCTGTTTCAGTTCCAACTGGCGGCAGAAATCAATGGTTGGTGTGATGAAAAAAAATGTTTGTTCATGGGTATGTTCCTCTCGGGGGTAGCTCTGAGTGTGTACAGAGACCTGCCAGATAGCGAGAGAAAGGTATGGGCAACATTAGTGGAGCGGATAGGGGACAAATTTAATCCACGTGAAAGAACAGAACTTGATAAATTACAGTTCCAAAACCGAACTAGGCAGGTAGGCGAATCGCTACTGGAGCTTGCTACGAGCTTAAGAGCCCTCGCGACTCGCGCATACCCGAATGTAAATAGCGAAGCTAGGGACGAATTATCGCGGGACCGGTTCTTGACAGCTCTCGGGAGTGATATAAGACTTCGTGTGCGGCAAGAGCGGCCTAAGACACTGGACGCTGCCGTGAGTTTGGCTCTTGAGCTGGAAGCTATAGGTCAAGTGGAGGCAGCCGATCCGGTGTGTCGAGTATCCGCAGATGATGAGTTAGTGCAGCCGATAAAGACGAGTGACGCTTGTGTTGTAACTCAAGAGCATCACAAAATTGAACAAATGATGAACATGGTGATGCAGACAATGGATGCCGTCCACGATGTTTGTGAATCATTGAAAAATGTTGCAGGTACCATTCAGACAATGAAGCAGTGTCAACGCGGACGAGAAATAAAGTGCTACCAATGCGGTGAACTGGGACATGTTCGGGCAAAGTGTGGTAAGAATAAGAAACAAAAAAACTAGTGCACGCCGGTGTGCCCGAAACCACACCGGCAGTAAATTCTGATTCAAAACAGTACTGCGTTGTAGTAGGAAGTGTGGACCCATTCTCAGCCGTGTTCGTGGAGGGAAAATTGTGGGACGAGCCTATAGATTTACTGATAGACACTGGAGCAGCTGTTTCCCTCATAGATGAGAAAGTTTGGCGACGAGCGTCAAATGGCAAACTTCAGCCAACGAACAGGTCAGTTATAATTGCAAGTGGTGATAATATGACTGTGCTTGGTACAGTGAGTGTACCCGTTAGAATAGGAAGCTACTTTGTAACACAGGAAATGATTGTTGCAAAGGGACTGACACAGATGTGCCTTATAGGCACTGACTTCTTACGCAGAAACAAATGCGATGTTTTGCTTTCGAAAGGAATAATGCGGGTGGGTGAAGGGGAAGTACCCCTAAATAAGACACAAGGGGAACCACAGCCCGGAGTGTGCCGGGTGTCTTTGAAAGAGACAATCGTGATACCGAGTGGACATGAGGTGGTGCTTCAAGCAGCAGTCAGTGCGGACATGGGGATGGGGGTACTAGAAACAAATAGTCACCTTTCTGAGAAGCATGGAATTTTCGCGGCCCGCGTTGTAGTATCTTCCAAGGACAAGGTTATTCCAGTGAGATTGCTAAATCCACACCCACATCCAGTGACTTTATATAATGGGACAAATATCGGATCACTGATGCCATGCGTCATCGCAGGGACGGTAGGGACTGGAGATAAAACTACCCGGGGCGAGAAGGCATCTAGCTTATTTGATTTAGATACAGCCAAGCTTTCACCTACCCAACGTTCTATAGCAGAAGCCATGTTGAACAATTTTCCAGATGTGTGTTCTTGGGGCCAAACGACCTTGGTCGTACTAATCTAGTCTATCACGAAATTGATACGGGTGGAAGTACACCCATCCGCCAACCACCGAGAAGAGTACCATTCCACCGTAGGGAGGAAATGAGAAGTGTTGTGAAAGAGATGAGCGAAAATGACGTCATTCAACCCTCAACCTCCCCATGGAGCTCACCCGTTGTTATGGTGAAGAAGAAAGATGGCGGAACTAGGTTTTGTATAGATTATCGGCGGCTGAACGATGTTACAAAGAAAGACGCGTATCCCCTCCCTCGTATAGACGATCTACTGGACTCTTTAGGAGGTGTGAAGCTATTTTCCACAATCGATATGGTGAGTGGCTCCTGGCAGCTGGAGGTTGCTCCTCAGGATCGTGAGAAGACCGCATTCACAACAGGAGATGGGCTGTGGGAGTTTAAGGTGCTTCCCTTTGGAGTTTGCAATGGCCCAAGCACTTACCAAAGATTGATGGATCTAGTTCTATCGGGCCTCCAGTGGGATACGGCATTGGTGTACCTGGATGATGTAATCGTGATTGGGAGAACCTTTGAAGAGCACATCAGTAGACTACGTGAGGTGTTCAAGAGGTTACGGGAAGCTGGCCTAAAAGTGAAACCATCGAAATGTAATCTATTTCGAACAACTGTGAAGTTTCTGGGACACGTTATTTCAAAGGAAGGTGTGGCCACTGATCCGGAAAAAGTTCGTGCAGTGGTGGACTACCCCATACCTAGTGATATCACTGAACTCAGGGCATTTCTGGGGCTATCTTCATATTACAGACGTTATGTAAAGGGATTTTCAAACATCGCGGCACCCCTGTACCAGCTCACACAAAAAGGAGAAAGGTTTAGGTGGAGTGAACAGTGTGATTGTGCTTTTAAACAGCTGAAACAACGTCTCACATCTGCTCCAATTCTTGCCTATCCAAGGATGGACACTGAGTTTATCTTGGATACCGATGCGAGTGGGACAGGCATTGGAGCTGTTTTAAGTCAAGTACAGGAGGGAGAAGAACGCGTAGTATCCTACCTTAGTCGAGCGCTAACAAAGGCTGAGCGTCGCTATTGTGTAACTAGAAGAGCAATGTTGGCGTTGGTGTATGCAACTCGACACTTCCGGAGTTATTTATACGGCAAAAAGTTTAAAGTACGCACAGACCACAACTCTCTTCGCTGGATGCAGCAGTTTAAAGAACCTGAAGGGCAGGTTGCCCGGTAGCTAGAGCAATTAGCCGAGTTTTAGTTCATGGTAGAGCATCGTCCTGGAAAAAGTCACGGAAATGCGGATGGACTATCACGTTTGCCATGTAAACAATGTGGGCAGGAGGAGCTTCCGGTATCCGCTATATATCAAAATAACTCAAGCTGGGCACTTCATTGGTCAGATACGGATATCAGATTGCTCCAGGACGCTGATGAAGCCATCGGACACATTGCTAAACTAAAGCGGGAAGACAAGGAGAGGCCAACCGCCTGTGAAGCATCTAGTAGAGGAGAGAGCTACATGAGCTTGTGGGCACAGTGGAAACGACTGGAAGTACATCGGGGTCTTCTGTGCCGTCGCTGGCTGGAAGAAAATAAGTCGGACATACTTCAGATTGTAGTACCACGTCACCTATCTACTGAGATTTTAAGATCGTTGCATGATGCAGTTACTGGTGGCCACTTAGGTGTTACAAAGACGTTAGAGAAAATCCGACATAGGTTCTATTGGCCAGGGATGACCAATGATGTAGAGCTGTGGTGTAGAGAATGTCCTGAGTGCGCGAGAAGGAAATCACCGACCACCAAGCTGAGAGCACCCCTTGGGACTTACCTCGCAGGATTTCCCCTCCAGCGTGTAGCTGCGGATATTTTGGGACCCTTGCCAAAGACAGCTCAAGGAAACAAATACATTCTTGTAGTGACTGACCACTTCACCAAATGGACGGAGGCATATGCTATGCCTGATATGGAAGCGTCAACAGAAGCTAAGCTTATTGTGGAAGAGTTCATCTGCCGGTTTGGTGTGCCAGTGGAACTTCATACAGATCAAGGACGCCAGTTTGAGTCTAATCTATTCCAAGAAATGTGTCAACTTCTTGGGATAGAGAAAACTCGCACAACTCCATACCACCCACAGTCAGATGGCCTGGTAGAAAGATTCAATAGGACTCTATGCGCAATGCTTTCCCAGTACGTCAACAACTCTCAGGACAACTGGGACAAGGCCCTACAACAAGTTCTTCTAGCATATCGGTCCAGTCCACAAGATTCGACGAAGTTCACCCCTTACTATCTCATGTTCGGTCGGGAGGTGCGGTTACCAATTGACGTGATGCATGGAGAACCAGAGCCTGCCGACAGTGTTGTAGAGTATGCTCGGCAGTTAAGAACAAATTTAGAAACTGCACATCGTTTGACACGAGAACATCTCGGCAAAACACATCGGGTACAAAAAGATGTGTATGACCGGAAGTGCATGGGCAGTGCCTATAAGGTTGGTGATCGTGTGTGGCTGCACCAGCCAGCAGTCAGAAAAGGAACCTCACCTAAACTGCACAGGGCATGGGATGGCCCATATATTGTGAAGACCAAAATATCAGATGTAGTCTACCGCATCCAACGTGAATCACCCAAGCGGAAACGGATGATTGTACATTTCAACCGGCTGAAGCCATGCAGTCCAGTCCTAAGGGAACCAACGTCAACAATAGATAGGGAAGGGACAGATATTAGTGAAAACTTGTCACCGGAGAAAGACTTAGGGTCTAGTCTTTTACCAAGAAGTTGTAGTTTAGATTTTTCTAATGAAGATGAAACAAAAACTAACAGTCCGGAATTAATTGTGCTACCCAGGATTATTCCAGAGAGGCGCTATCCTGCAAGGCAGAGGAAGCCCACGGGATACTATCTAGATGTGTGATCCTAATGACTTTCCTGAATAGAGAGAAGAAAAAACCTCTCAGTGTGATTGATATGTATTATAGTGGCTCAGGAGAGCCTTTTAAAAAGGAGGGAATAGTGTAACGTATAGCTGTAGTGACTATTCTGCGAGTGCAGTGAGTGTACCCACCTCTGTAACTGGAATGTGGAAAGAGGGGGTGGGGGCGACAGCTGCAAATAGTCAGGTAGCAGTTTAGTTTTCCTGTGAGTTCGTTTGGGACTGGTCGTGTTAAACTAGTGTTGTGGACATGGTGTCCAAGTATTAAACGTGTATATATTGATGTATGATAGTTGTATTAAGATGTGTACCCTTAAGTGTAAATATATATATCATTTGTAAATAGAAAACACGCTACACATATTTTTGGCATGATTCGCCAACCGATTCAACTCCTTATCGAAGTTTAGATTTATATAAAATATGCTCACTTTGAAATCTGTGTTGTTCAATTTTCTCTCTCTCGTGTGTGTGTGTGTATATATATATATATATATATATATATATATATATATATATATATATATATATATATATATATATATATATATATATATAATTACAGGTTATATAGTTGTATAAAACATATTTATCTTGATAATACGCTTTATCTATATTGAAAAATCATTAGTTGCCTGTTATTTATTAGAATAAATAATATACATTTTGAAATGATAATTTAGGCCCTAATATTGTTTCTATCTCAGAGAAGACATGTGTGATACGGAGTACATGTTCTGTGTGGTAGAACTCCCTCCTTACTCAAATGATAACATTATTAGACACAAGTATTCTGATGTTGAATGTACCGATTCAGAATTCCAAAGCTCTGAAAAAGATGATAGTTATGTGATTAGTTCAATTGAAAATGAAGAATTTCGAGTTGTATAGGAAAGTGACGATGACCTACCTAAAATTGTTGATGAGAAGATTACCTCCGTCAAAAATAATATAACAGGAAACATAGATTTTTTAATATCTTCTTAAATAATCCCACAATTTGTACCATGGGTAGGTACCAACTGTGAAAAAATTACGTCCAACAAATTGCCCCAACCCCCATTTTAAAAATTCAAGCTTTTTATTACAATAGTTTGTTCTTTGCTTGTTCCGGATTGTTCCGCAAAAATTTCGTTTGTTTCTGTTTTGATAGCCCCACAAATGATTGCTTACATTTGGTGGGGCCAAATCACGGTTTAAAGCAACCCCCCCCCCCCCCACACACACACAAACACACAAACAACAACACACTTTGGGAAAAAATACATTTTTATGGTTTGGGTCGTTTGTTTCGCATTTTTGTAGCGTGTCAATCAGACAAATTGCACACTACAATTAAGTATCAATATTTTAATAATTTACGAAAGAAAGCACAATATTAACATATTTTAAAAATAATCTACCTCAAAGTTTATTTCTTTTTTGGGTAATGCAGCCAAATAAAATTACGTTTTATTCCTAAAATTGAATCACGTAGGGGTTTTCAAAATATTGCCTTTTGAAAATACTGTAGCAGGTAATCAAAGAAGAGGATTAAAATTTTCATATTTATGAATACAATACTTTAACGGGATGCTCTCTGCCATTGGATATGTCGGATAAATTTACATACACTTTGCCATGCTGTCTATAAGAAAATATAGTAAAGTACATCTATATCACAAATTCTCAAATTAAAATAATAGGGTGAGCCTGATATTATAATCATACCAAATATATTTAAATAAAAGCTGCCTTAGTATCTACTCACCATTTCAAGATGTTTCTTGGATTTATTTTGCCGCGTGCGGGAAAAGAAAAAAATTATTCAATGATGGCTGCCACACGTACTATCACAACTACATCTGATGAAAGAAAGAAGAGTGTATTGAGATCGACACACTGACCACTCCTCGTCTGAGAAGACTAAAAGGCTATCCAAGGGGAACCCTGTTTCCCCCCTTTCCCTGCAAGCGGCAGTCCCTGGTTCACTTCTCTTTCCCCCCCCTTTTCGCCCGTCCCCTCCCCCTTTTTTCTATATTCCTGTTTTTATCACCCTTTCGCTTTGTTCCGTCGTACAATTTGGACATATATAGGGGCTTCAGGTTCACATTAAAATTTTTTAAAAAGGGTAAAAATTAAATAAAAAAAAACAAATATTGGGCGCCAGATCCACCCCCGCGCTGGCAGGACGACATACTTTCCATAAAATAAAGTATCCTGAAACACGTCAGTCCTTAAAGACTTAAGTCTAGTTTTTTTTTGTAAAAAATAGACAATGTCTCCAGACATTTTTGTAACCTGAAAATTTTTCGGAGATGATTTTCTTTTTTTTTTGATAGTATTTGATTGACAGTTTAAACCACTTCAAGTTTTTTCATCCAAAAGTAAAAGGTTTATTTTTTTTGGTTTTGAATATTGTTCCTCCATCTGAAAGACAAGTCCCCCATTTAAAACATTCCTAGATTTTGTATATCAGTCCTAAAACTGTTTTCTTTCCCC
>JBCFYV010002313.1:0-40016 GCA_039000515.1 Timema cristinae
GAACACATTTTGGGGTTCCTTGTAGACATTCTTCTATGAGATGACCACCTCCATACTTTGCACACCTATTCCCCCCACTACGACAGTCGACAGCTAGATGTGCAAAACGTAAACAATTGTGACATTGCGCTACTGGATAAACATAAGGCTTGACCTCCACCCTAGAGAAACACATGACCACATAAGACGGTAGCTCTTTGCCCACGAAAGTTACTGCTACTGTACCAGAGGAATCAAACCGCTCAGATATATTAGGATTGCACCTATTGAAACGTCGTACCTTCAATATTGAATATTCACTTTACCCTACACTAGATTTCACTTTCTTCATAATTGGATTATTATATGGTGATCTTGAACGCCTCGATTTAAACCTATGACACTAGTTTGAAAAATTTGTCTAATATTTGAGTATAGTTCTGTCATAGTCATAGCCGAGTTAACAACGTACTCGTCACCGAAATCCACCGTATCCAACAACACTAATAGAAGTCAAGGTCTCTAATACAACAGCAAAACACGTCCACCCACCACCGATGCCAAACAATGACTCTCTGAATGTCATTTAATTAATCAATTTTTTATTTCAGCCTGGCTAGATATAATTATATATTTTTAAGGTTGGTCTTGCTGCAAATAAATTCTTAAGGCCCTGCCTACCCATAAATGCACGGTTCTAAACAAAAGAATTTAGAACAAAATATATTTAATAATTCAACCTAGTTGTTTTTTATTTATTTTAGTAACATATCTGGGCATCTTTCATAATTCTTATGGAATTTTCAAACCATGCTAAAAATAGTTATTGAAATATTTTCATTAAAATGTTTCCATTTCAATGCATTTTAAATGGGAAAACAAAAATTATTAATGGATTTACAATTTGTACAATTAAGCTAGAGTGTTTGTTTATAACATACTATTTAATGAATAATTTGTTTTTCTTTTTAGACATATTTTTAATTTGGGTTAGCTTCAATAATCACGACGATATTGAGCTCTAACGACTCCCAAGTCGACTCTCTAGTCAAAATACATGGTTTTAAATACAACTTTTCCTTCTGCAACTAGTTGTCATATTTGATAATAGGTGCCGTTAGTATGATCATTACCCATTTACAAGCTAGTATCATTTTGCAAGCGTTGGCTAACCTGCTGTATCGGAATGCAGGCGGCAATGGAGGGTTAAACTAATCTCTGTGACCTTCTTGAGTCAAAGAAACATTAATACCATGTACGTTAGGATAAGAAGGGCCAATGTCCAAATATGAAAATTTGCGTAATTAAATATAAACAATTAAACATCTTAATATATTCAGTAACTAAAATACTCACAAAGTCTTCCTGCTGTGTGAATAAATATAGTTGGTCCCTACTTACTTCAATGAGAGTATTACTCTAATGATACATTATTTTCAAAGAAAAAGCCACATGCTTCTCCATACACAAAGTTTTATGACATTAGCCCTTATTTAACTGAGACAGTAAAACATGTAAAATTCTTCACTCTTATCTTATATTCTTTCTTGAGTTTTCTCATTCTTTAGCACTACACGTTGTAATAATAAGTGTTAATATTCAAAGTAAATGAAAACTAATGTACATTGAATTTTTAATCCACTATTATAATAAATAAAAATAAACATTCCTGCTCATATCAAACATAGTTATTTTAAATAAAGTTTGGTCTAAATGTAATTTGGAGACGTTCTCAGTATAATTTTATATACTAGTTTTTATTTTACGGTCTAGGATTTGACTCTCATTGGACTTTGGAATAAGTTATTTTTCAAAAAGCTAATGAACGAAGTTTTTGGTAGTCAAGATGTGAAAATGTTAATTTTATTTTATTAGCGTGTTAAATGTGATTACTTTTAATTTGAACCTGTTGCATTCTCGCAGTTTGTGCGCTCGTTTTGGAAGAAATGTATCGAATCCCGAACAATAAGTACCCAGGGTGATTACTTTTTATATAATTAACAATATGTGACCTTTTTGCTTTCGAACAAAATCCAATGGATTGTATAAATTTTGAGGTGGAGAAGTATTTACAAAAAAATATTTTATATCCTTGTGAATAACAAGTTTTATGAAGAAAGGGCGCACAAAGAAAATCAAAGATATAATTGATTATTTAACTTCTTGTTGTAAAGGGTAAGTTTTTTTTAATGGTATGCATATTACTGGCGCTTAGGCTATCTGTATCTACTAATTTAAGTACAATGGATGAGCAGCGATACTATTTCATTTACTGTAGAAATAATATCAAAATTAAGATACAAATAAATACTTCTATATAACAATGCAGCAATTATTCTGATATTTCAAGTACTTTTTTTTTTAAAGAAAAGCTCTTAGCTGAAAGTAAATGTTACTAACACTCTGTAACGCACTTATTGTATGTTCAAAATCTCTTGTGCCTTGGCCGAGTTCGTATAACACTAGTACTAAGTAATTTCAACCTAACAGGGAATCGAACTAGTCAAGTTATTGAGCTGATTAATTTACGCACTTAGTGCTCAGTCATAGCGCTTTAGCAATCTTGACCACGACATGAAGCCGATGATAAGTAAATATATATTTAAAACCATTAAAATTAATGAACTTTTGTGTTCCCTATGCCATAAAGTAAGTAAGTAAGTAAGTAAGTAAGTAAGTATTTGATACCCGACCGCATCTGTTGTATAGTGGTCAGATTTACTGGCTTCAGATACTGAAGTCCCAAGTTCGATCCCCAGTGCCCCTAATTCTGTCTGTGAAGCAGTCAGTCTGAATCGGAACCAAAATCAACCTTGTGAGGACAAATGAGGAGATAATTGAATGAATAAGTAGCGCTTCAGTCTAGAAAACTGAGATAGAAGTCTGGAGGGCTCGTTGTGCTAACCACATGGCACCCTCAGCTTGAAAATGTTGGCCCTATCTTTGCCAACATACGGCAGCCTCTCGATTGGTATAGCCTGCTTGCAGGCTGACACCATGGAGATATTACTCAAGTTAAACTCTACCAATAGGATAAAAAGTTATTCCCAAAAACATTTATTTCTGGAAAATTGTGTAAATCCTATAGATGTTTGAAAACTGTAAACACCGTATTAAATAACAGATACCCACTTCAGTGGCTGAGTGGTCTAAGGTGTCACTAGTGTTAAATTGGCCTGCTGATAGCGGAGCACTTGGGGTGCAAATCCTGGTCGAGTCTATTGAGGGTAGTTTTTCCTAAATTGTTTCCCCATCTTCCAAAATAAAATTGCTGATAGATAACCTCTCAAATGCTTCTTTCCTCATTACCACCCAATTAGATTATCATATATGCGTATAACATGAACAGGTAGTATGACGTGGTAATATCAGTAATAAAAATAACAGATATATTTATAGTCAAAATTGTTATAGTCTTCGAAATGAAACTGCTTTTAAAATATGTTATTGCCTCCTTAACCTTTAAATTTTAAAAATTAGCCAAAGCACAGTGGCCAAATTTAGCACATTAATTTTAGTAATTTTTTATTTTACCTACTTACTAATAAACTCAAATAAATGGTACGACAAAATCGTAGGCTACATACTCCATCGTATAGGTTATTTATTATAGTTAGTGACAAAACCTTCAAAAATAAGTGATCTCTAATTTTACCTTAAATAAATTTTTCTCTGATAAATAAGTGTACATTATTATTTATCACTACCCTCACCAGATATTTATTTGAAAAAATTTCAATAGTGGTACAACAGCATTAACCTGGAGTCACGTGACACTTTGATATGCTAATTACTCAAAATGGGTACGGGTACAAAACTTTCTCTTTGTGGTACAAAACGGTACAGAACTAGTACAAAACTTTGGCATGAAAAAAATTCAAAAGTGGTACAACAGCATTAACCTGGAGTCACCACTTTTGTGACGGTGAGGCCACTATCCCTCCCCGCCCCTGTCGTACTTCCGCGCAGTTGTGCGGCGCAGGCTGTAGTTACTGAGCCGGTCGCTAGAGCTTGGCCGAGTGAGTTGGCGGGGACTGTTCCGTCACTTCGCTCGGCTTGAGTTATGAAACGGCTCGCTTGCAATGCGCAAGGAAGGTACGAGCCAGAGAAAGAGGAGAACTTGTATGATTTTCATTTATGTCAATGTCCAAAGAGGAAATAAACTGTGATCTCAAAAAGCAACATGTGTGTTTCATGGTAGCAGATTTTTACTACGCTCCACGGCCACAAAAAAATAAATCAGTTTTTAACGATTATCAACAGTCAAGCAGACGCATTCGACAGTTTCCGAAAGTCAGACCAACAACTCAACACATTCAAGGTCCGGCTGGGCAATTCAACAGCGTGAATAAGATGGCCAAACAACACCCAAAACTTGAGAGGATCAACTTCAACTTCAACCACAACCGGGGACGTCAAACAACACCCAGTCCTGGAGAGGGTCAACTTCAACTTTAACCACAACGTGGAACAAATGACAACAAAGATCAGGGGGTCAACATCCACAATCAACTAGGGCAATTTCCAATTGCCAGAGGGGTTGTCCAACAACCCCTTTCTCGGGCGTGGCTACCTTGCCACCCAGTCCTGAAAGGAACACATAATCCACAACGGGGGACGTCAGACACTACAAGACAAGGCGGGATCATCAACAGTCAACTGGAGTGATTTTTCCGTGGCCGAGAGAGGACGGCGACAACAAACCTAACAGATGGTCAGCGGCAGGTGTCCGCAGGTTCCAAGGGGACTTCAAAACATCAAACAATCAGAAAAGGACATATAGGCGCAGCAAATGGTCAGCTAAGTAAGAAACAAAAACTGATAGTTTGAGATGCACTAGTAAAATTAACTGATTCAATATATCATGTATTAGCTATAGTCTTATAGGCAGTAATTGTATTTTTGAGGGTGTGAAACTTATTTACTATTTTCCATGCAGTAATGAAAGTTTAATGAAACATAAGTATTCTATAAAGTGAGTGGCTGGTCCTGTCATATTGGATCAACTTTATTAGTTCCTTGTTACTGATAGAAACATGGAAAGCAACAGGTTAGAGGCAGACGAATTAGATTATGAGATTCGCATAAGGGGGGTGGTGCCAGAATCGACAGTAGAGGGTATGAGACCACAGCTCTCTAAATTATGGGAGAAGGAGAGAGTGGGAAAAATATCATTAGTCGACCCCGGCGAATGCCCGTCAAGGGAGATAGAAATACCCACTATAGAAAAAAAACTCAATTTATTATTGCAACGAGTAGGGGAATCCAAAGCTCCGTCCCTATCACAAACCAAGAAATTTCAAACCAAATTGAAACATCTACAGCAACGGCTAGGTCGAATAGGGACAGAGGTGGCGGGCAGAGATGAGCAAGTACTCAAATGCACGCGGTTACTCACCCAAGCCGAATACATGATAGGAAATCTCATCGAGGAAAAAAAGGGCACAGAGTCACCCAACATCGAGCAAGGGATCTTTGAATTTCCAAATTCAGACAAAAGAATAGGCTACCCCGAGGCACAGAATAATGTCCGCCATGCCACTTCACAGGTTTCACCAGGGGTGAGAATGGGGTTTAGCCCTGATAGAAATAGTATAAGCATTCAGGTGGCCGAACCACGGGTAGAATATAATAAAGTAAGCCAGAACAGAGACGTGTTAGCGCTCAATCTCGTTAGAAAGTGGAACCTTAATTTCCACGAACGGTCAGATCCCGTAGAGTTTTTAGAGCGATTAACGGAACAAAAAAGGGCATATTCATTAACTGATAAGGAAATCTTGACTGCATTACCAGAATTGTTCGAGGGGAGTCGCAGGGACTGGTTAAGAAACCACGCCAGCGTCTGGACAGACTGGAGTGCTTTTCTAAACAGTTTCAAACTCAGTTTTTTCCCAATAGAATACTTAGAAGGATTAGAGGATCAGATTAGAAACGGGAGACAAAAACCCTGGGAAACAGTCACCGATTATTTTATAAGAATTCAAACCTTAATTAGGCGTCACGGAGAATATTCTCCTGAAGGGGAGCTTAATAGGTTATTTTCTAATTTAAGGCCGGAAATAAAATTACAAATACCCCGAGACTCCGTAAAGTCAATAGAAGAGTTGCAGAGAAAGTCAATTCATTATGAAAGGGCTAATTTAGAAGTGCAGCGGTATCAACAACAAAACCAACCCGCTTATATCGACAAAAATCAGATGCGGCAATCCCAACAAACCCCAACATACAGGTTAAATCAAACCGAGAGGAGGGGGAGGGAGTATGCCCCGAGGGAGTCCCCAAGGGCCACAATAACGAATAGACAGAGGAAGTGCTTCATTTGTAGGTCACCAGAGCATTTAATGGGACAGTGTCCAAATCGAAGGGAGATGAAAGAGAGGTACGCAACAAACAAATTCAACCGTTCCAAGGGAATCAAAGCAGGGCCTCGGTGTGTGTACCACGATGGTTAGGCCTAGAATCTCGCAAAATTCGGGGGCGTACCCCAAATTTATCGGGAGTCAGAACCAAAGTGGGTCAGAAAGACACGCTGTCACTAATAGATACCGGTTCAGTCCATAATTTAATTTCCCAAAAATTGGTCAGCGAACTGGAGTCCAGCTCGTCTATTAAGCAAAGGGAAATTTGCGATATGAGGTGCGAAACCGCTGATGGTGGTATTATGTACATTAATAACAAAGTGAAACTGGCAATTAAAATAGCTAGGTTTTCATGGCCGACATGGTTTTGGGTCGCCCCTAACTTAAGTGTAGAGGTCATACTGGGGAGGGAGTTCTTGAACAAGTCTAAAATGCGGATCTTTCCGTGCGAAAATAAGATCGATTTTCCGTATGATAGGTTTGGCACGTCGATCAATCTAGAGGATCTGACGCAGTCAAATTCGTGTCTTTTCATCAGTCAGTTAGAGGAAAAAAGACAGGAGGTGCTCCAGATCCCTAATGAGTATAAAGATGTGGTGACTGAAGAATTAGGGTGTACCAATGTCCTGACGTGTGACATAAAGCTATTAGACCACGTACCGGTCAGATCCAGGCCATATTACTTCGCCCCTCCCAAATTAGAGGTTTTAAAGCGACACGTGGAGGAGCTTAGGAGAAAAGGGATAATCAGGGAGTCGCGTAGTCCTTACGCGTCTCCAGCGTTTTTAGTGTCAAAGCCCAACAATAAGCATCGCTTGGTGGTGGATTACCGTAAGCTAAACAAGAAAGTAGTCTTTGAGGCCACTCCTCTACACACCGTGGAGATGGCCTTCCAGTATTTAGGGAAAGCAAGGGTCTATTCCCTTCTAGATCTTAATCAAGCTTATTATCAAGTGCCCCTCAATGAAGAGTCCAAAGAGTGTACGGCTTTTATCACTCAAACTGGGTTGTATGAGTTTAATTATTTGCCATTTGGAATTTCGGTTGGCTCCCAAACACTTACTAGATTATTGAATAATATTTTTGCGGATGTACAGCTCAAATTCGTCTATAACTATCTCGACGATCTCGTCATATATTCCGAAAACTTAACAGAACACGCTGAGCATTTGAGAGAGGTGTTCGCCAGGTTGAGGAAAGCTAATCTCACGATAAATCCCCACAAATTGCAAATAGCGGTCTCCCAGATAGAATATTTAGGCCACATTGTTTCCCATAAGGGAATAGAGATAAATCCGGAGAAAACACGGGCGATTAGAGAATTCCCAGTTCCCAACACTCAAAAGAAACTGTCTAGGTTTTTGGGCATGATAGCTTTTTTTGGCCGATTCATACCAAACTTGTCGTCTTTGGCGGCGCCCCTTTATAAGCTTAGAAGGACAAAAACCACTTTCTTATGGTCTAATGATGCCGAGCAGGCGTTTCAGAAGTTAAAGCAGGCTTTGGTCGAAGCACCCATTCTGAAAATGGCAGACTTTCAAAAAAGGTTTATCCTCCAAACCGATGCGTCGTCGTCAGGGCTGGGAGCTATGTTAGCGCAGGAGACTGAAGGGGAGATCCTGCCGGTGGCATATGCCAGCCGGACGCTCCATCAACATGAATTAAACTACCCTACATATGAACTAGAAGCATTGGCCATAATCTTCGCCACTGAAAAGTTTAGGCAGTATCTTGAGTCAAATGTTTTTGAATTGCACACTGATAACTCCGCCGTGGCTTGGTTGATGAACCACCCACGGCAAATTGGGAAAATTGCCCGTTGGATCACTCAGTTGCAATCATTCCGGTTCTCTATTGTAAATATTAAAGGCAAAGATAATTCAGTCGCAGACGCTTTATCAAGAATGTTTGAACCCCCTTCGGGGAAGAGCCCTCTCCCATTGCCACCCCTGGGTACGGAATCTCACACCCCAAGGTCTTGTTCGTGATTCAGTTACCCGAGCTATTTACTTCACTCAAATCCGCGCAGGCAGTAGATCCGGCGTTGGAAAGTGTGCGAGATCGTTTGAAAGAGAGACAAATAGTCCCTAATTATAAATTGGAAAAGGATATTTTCTATGTAAAGCCCTCCCGCCAGTCTCAGTGGAAAATATGCGTTCCCACCTCTTTTCGGCAACTGTTATTTGAATATTACCACACGTCTCCGGTGGGGGCACATCTGGGTATTGCCAAAACTATTGCCTTAGTTAGGAAAAGGTTCTTTTGGACGGGTATGGACAGGTATTTAAGCAACCAGGTAAAATCATGTGAAAATTGTTTAAGGGCTAAGCCCGCCCAAAGGTGCAATGTTGGCATGCTCTCCTCCAGTGTGGCTAGGTTCCCCATGGAGAGGATTTTTGTAGACTTCTTTGGCCCCCTACCCAGGTCGGTAAATGGAAACTTATATGTGTTAACGGTCGTAGATGGATTCTCAAAGTTCACGTGGTTTATTCCGTTGAGAAACGCTACCTCCGTAACGGCCATAAAAGGTTTAGAACGGGAGGTGTTCAAAAATTTTGGAATTCCGTTTAGCATTGTGTCAGACAATGGGAGTCAATTTACCTCGCTAGGTTTCAAAAACATGTGTTTTAATCTAGGCATTAAGCACATAACCACGATTCCCTATTATCCGGCACCTAATTTGTGTGAACGTAGTCACAGGAATTTAAAATCGGCCTTAATTGCGTTCCATCACACGTTCCACCGCCAGTGGGACACTAAATTGTCCTGGCTTCAGGTAGCTTTTAATAACGCCCCGCACAGTAGCCACAAGGCTACCCCAGCCGAGCTCATGATGGGACACGAGCTACTGTCCCCTATTAACGTCAAATGGCAGCTCCCGCCTGAACAGACGCAAGCCTCCACTAAGCAGATGTTACGCAAGTGGAGTGATGCTTTCAGTCAGCTGAAGCGGTCACACGAGAAGGTAGCCAGAAAGTTCAATGTGGGTAGGCATGACGTGCCATTCAAAATAGGCGACAGAGTGGTGTATCAAATACACCAACTTAGTGACAAGGCCCGTGGTATTGCGGGTAAATTGGGTTATAGGTGGTCCACCCCAGTGACCATACATAGATTCATGAGTGACGTCACAGTCCAATTAGTGGACCCTGTGAGCGGGCTCCCAGTGCGCCGAGCTCACGTGACACAACTCAAAAAATGTCCCGAGTTTGTCAGAGTGCCGCCACAATAGCCATGTTGGTCGTGGTTATCTTGAAGGAAGTTTTGAGTTTGTTAGGGTTTTTTTTATATTGTTTTTGTCCTTTATTTGGTCTCCGCGGAGGAGTTTTTACAGTAGCTGTTCCCCTTAATTGCTCTGCGTGGTGTTGGCTTGACCGTTCGTGGAGGTTTGGCAGTCGGTCTCTCTTTTTTTCTCTCGCTAGCTCCTGACATCATTTTCATGTAAGAAAGATGAGTTCCCGGTGTCAGATTTTCCCTTGACGGCAAGCTGTTATTTCTAAGCGGACAGATGGGGCAGGACTGGTCCTTTCTAATATTTGTAAACATGGATGAACGTCATCACGTTCATATACATATTTTTTTGTGTATGTCTCTTCTTTTGTAAATTAAGTTAACAAGATACCTAATCTAATTCGTGTGGACGAGGGAACGTCACTACTTTAACTTATAATGTTTTGAGTGAGTTCATTATATTGTGAAAGTAGGGTAAACATCCTTAAATAGGTTCATGAACATAAGTGGATGTTAAAACGTTCGGTTATACTGTTGAGTGTAATTAATGTGTTGTAAAGCAGGTTGTTAGAAAATGTACTAGCAGAATAGAGGGTAAATTTCTGTAGAAATAAGAAATAGAAATTAAAAAAAGGTTATAAATAGAATATAGAATGAGGACTGGAGGAGGATCGCACCAGGGACCACTAGCATTTGGATATTGTTGAAATGTGAGTCATATAAATGTATGAGTTAGTATTGCCTTCCGACTGATTGTACAATAGCTTTAATTGAGGTATAAAATTCATGGTTTGTTTAATATGGAAGAATCGAACCAGGGTCTTTGGTTTTGTTAATCATGAACTTCTCCTTTTTTCTTTGTGTTGACCGTGTGCTCCTTCCTGTAATTGGTGCACACTAAACTATTATGTTAATCCCTGGTCTCGGAGAAAATAGGGAAATAAAAAAAAATATATATACATATTGTGTAGTATTGTGTTGTTTATATTATATTTTTATAGTTGATTATCTGTGTCTCTAGTGCATCTTAAAGACTTAACTCAAACGTGTGAACGGGCCACGTGCCAAGTGTGACAGACAGGTCAGGTGATCAACGCGCACAGAAGTGGCGCGGTTTATATTTATTTTCTCACGGCTGGACAGTGGTGTTTGAACAAGGTGGCGTCTTGTTCCATATTTTACAAAATGTGTTCACAAATCAAAACTGAGAACTTTCACCCTTCCTTATTGTTATACTAAATGTTTTCATGGAAAGACTATCATAGTTGTGATATTGTAAATTTATTTAATGTAATTGGTGTTGAGGTAAGTGTTTCCAGCTGGAACGCTTTCTTAGTTTGTAGAATTAAGCCTAGTCTAGTGTATTAGCTTGTGTTAAAATATTGTATCTGGCGAACTTCTTCTCGTTGGAGAGGGAGAGGGGGAGTGTGTGACGGTGAGGCCACTATCCCTCCCCGCCCCTGTCGTACTTCCGCGCAGTTGTGCGGCGCAGGCTGTAGTTACTGAGCCGGTCGCTAGAGCTTGGCCGAGTGAGTTGGCGGGGGACTGTTCCGTCACTTCGCTCGGCTTGAGTTATGAAACGGCTCGCTTGCAATGCGCAAGGAAGGTACGAGCCAGAGAAAGAGGAGAACTTGTATGATTTTCATTTATGTCAATGTCCAAAGAGGAAATAAACTGTGATCTCAAAAAGCAACATGTGTGTTTCACTTTGATATGCTAATTACTCAAAATGGGTACGGGTACAAAACTTATTTGTGTTACAAAACGGTACAAAACTAGTACAAAACTTTGGCATGAAAAAATTCAAAAGTGGTACAACAGCATTAACCTGGAATCACCACTTTGATATGCTAATTACTGAAAATGAGTACGGGTACAAAACTTATTTGTGTTACAAAACGGTACAAAACTATTACAAAACTTTGGCATCAAAAAAAGTTCAAAATCAAAAGGGGTACAACCGCATTTACCTGTAGTACGTGGAGTACTCACTTTGATATGCTAATTACTCAAAACGGGTACGGGTACAATACTTTTTCTTTCTGGTACAAAAAGGTACAAAACTTTGGCATCAAAAAAAGTTCAAAATTAAAAAGTAGTAAAACAGCATTAACCTTGAGTCACCACTTTGATATGCTAATTGCTCAAAATGGGTACGAATACAAAACTTTGGCATCAAAAAAATGTTCAAAATTCAAAAGTGGTACAACTGCATTAACCTAGAGTCACCACTTTGATATGCTAATTACTCAAAACGGGTACGGGTACAAAATGGTACAAAACTAGTACTAAACTTTGGCATCATAAGGTTCTAAATTCAAAAGTGGTACTACAGGTTAATGGACGTCTAGCTGACTGGAATGAATAAGCTAATTTTTCTGCTCGAGAGTGTGATTGTATCTTGACGTTATGTCTTCCCACGTTTAGTCAAACTTGGTCGCCTACACACTTTACGGTCCGGCACTACACTTCTTATCTCTCTCAATTCTTGGAAAAAAGTTTGCTTGCTGCCTTTACTGATTACCGGTCGTGGTCGCCAGTCTCCCAATTGTTTAAACAAACCAGTAGTTCTGCCAACCTGATGGCTGGAATCCACCAGTTTGTATAACGTTAGCAACGCCATCTATTTTAGAGCTGAAAGCTCAACACGCCGCCAGGGAGGGTAGGAAGGGCCTTAACAAAAAATCTGGCACGTCATGTCTATAAACTGTTTACGTTAATGATCTGTGATATCAAGTATGGCAACTGGACGAGTACATGGTGTACAAAGAGTACTTGCAAAATTAGATTCTTCTCTAAAAGCAGGAAATTACTATGAGGCCCACCAAATGTACAGGACTTTGTATTTTAGGTAAGCACTCTTTTAATATTTTCAAATAATTCTTTGAAATAAAAGTTTTAAAGAAACTTTCGGCCAAAATCGACTTAACCTTAATGCTAAAATGGCTAATAGGTCCTATCCTTTCAAGAAATACTCTTCCTTTCTTTAGGTATCTTGCTCAAAAGAAGTATACCGACCTTTTAGACTTGCTCTTTGATGGTGCTATCGTTTTACTTCAACACAATCAAGTAAGTTAATTAAATTTTTTGTTATTGAGAACACTAATAATCTCTTTGTTATGAAATGTAAACTAATGTCTTTATAACAATTTATAAGTATTTAAAGATACAAATTTCATTTATTCACTGTTTTGTTGATAGCAAGCAAGTGGAGCTGATCTTGCAATTCTCCTTGTTGCTGTACTCTCAAAGTCTGGAGCTGTCGTATCAGATGAATATGTTTTAGAAAAACTACCCAAGTAAGTTTTTATGGCTTAAAGTAGACTATATTTCAATTAATATTCTTCCATTATCTACCATCAGATACCATTATCTACTATCAGATTAAATTGCCAAGTTTATTTTACTGGTTAGAAATTTACGCAGGTTAAACCAGGTGACCAGACACTTGGTGGCGTAACTTCATCAAAGCTTTTTAGAAAACACCTTTGATTAAAATTACTATATGCAAAAATGTGTTTTAAGAAGTTTTTATACTTTTTTGGACTTAGTGAAATTTAGATATAGCTACCAAGCCCAAGCAAGCAAATATCTAATTATTGTAGAGATTATCACTACAGGGTAAAAGTCTCTGTAATACACCCATGTTTTTGGATAAAATCCTTTGCGACTACCTAATCAGCAATACACTGGGTGATATGTCATTCAAATCAGTTTTCATTTTGAATACCCATTTGCTTTTTTAAAAATATATATTTCGGCAAATCAATCAATGTCCAGGCATAATTTTTATTGTTAAATACTCACTTTTAACCTTCTACCACAAATATTTATCATCTCAAGAAAGAACCTTGCTGACACTTTTTGGAGTGTTTATGTTACAAATGTCATATTCTGGATAGTCTTCCTTCAGAAATTTGCAGCCATAAAATTAAAGTTTGTTTCAACAATATAAAATGTGTACAGTAGATTCTGATAACTCGACTTTTTGTGTAACTCGACACACATGTGCACACAGTTGTTGACGCCAGTGTTCACAATCCAAGGCCATTCAACTTTATAACCTTTCTGTTTGTGTAACTCGAGTGGAAGTCATGCTGTGGTGTTTTTACAAGTGCTTTGTTAGTTTTACAATTCAGTAACGTGTTATTCCAATCAATACAATATTATATGTACAGTAAAGTTATGCACTTCTGTATATTACACATATCTATATACACCATTATATTAACATGTAATATAGTGTACTTTATGTATTACTGTAACTGTATCGTACAACAGTACTTATACTATTCGACACTGTGCTGTGATTCATCCTTGTTTAGTAAACATGCATCTTATACAAGTTCATTCATAAAACTCGACACCATCTCAGTCCACATTAGGTCGAGATTTCGAGATACTATTGTAATATTAACATGGAAAAAGAAGTTTAATTCAATGTTACATAGGTATTTTCACATTATTACATACTTTACTAAATCTTGCTACATATTTACCTTGGACCTATTTTCACATTTTGATTTTTTGCTTTTTGCAAACTTTTAAGAATTTTGTAAAATTTTGTATATAGAAACTAGGGTAACTTAGGAAACACATATTTTTTTTGAATAAGAAATTAAAATTAGTTCATATTTATTTTGAAAAAATGTTTACACTAGGAATGAACTACAACATATCTGTTGTACCGTGGTCGCAGGTATGTTGTACCTTGGACCTCTGTGAGTGATTTTAAGTAAAACTCTGGAAAACAATTAAATTTTTAAAAAAAGTTTAACAATTAGGCTATACATTTTTTTAAAAACTGGTTACAATCATGAATTGGTAAAAATATTTAGTTTATTAAACATTTAGCTGTAATGGATAAAACACAAAAAATCAGTTCATTCAACATTAAATTTTGAAAGATCGACACCAAAAGCCAATTTGTCTAGCCGGTGTGCTAATCCTCGACCTAAAGTAGGATATGTAACTTAAAAACCACATCGTTTTTGACAAGAGCATAAACTTCACAGTTCTCTCTTGTAAATTTCTGAAAATTTAAATCTCTTTTTTTTAGTACTGAACATCATAAGATAGTTCATTTATTGCTACCACTTCAGCTCAAAATATTTCACAGTCTTTTGGTTGCAATCCTTACCAATACAAACACTCCAAGTTCAATCTCATCAATAAGATCAGTAAGATCTTCATAATGAGATAATCACACAAGGCAGTTTCATCTGACTCTTCAGAATCAGAACGATCAACTTATTTTTTATAACTTTCTTCGCTTTTGTCTCCTTCAATATGGATTTTTTCATTTTATTGAGTGCTTTTTGTGCTTCCCCCCCACTTCTTCAATTTGATATTTCACTGGAATATCTATTAAAATATAAGAGCTACCTTTTCCCTTGCCCTTTCCGGTAGCTTTATGTGGTTTGGCCTTTGAGTAAGGCCTTATTTCTCGAGGTGATACAAGGTTGGTAGGTTCAGAGTGATGGCCTGGAGTCAAACCCGAAGTTGAACCAGAATCTAGGCTTGAATTATTTTGTAGGCCTCTGCTTAACTGGTTTGATTCGCCAGAGAGGGCATTAACAGTTTGGTTTCCAGATTGACCATTAGCAGGTTGGTTTACCAACTGGTGGCATTGGCCGGTCCATTACATTAGACTCTAGAAACTCATGATCTTGAAATATGTTTTCATTGAGTGTGTGGATTCCTCTTACTTTGAAACCATGCGTAATATTTGTGGGTGTACAAATTAAAGGAAAAGCTTTCCCAAATAGCTCCACTACGTCATAAATTGTTGCCGGTTTCTCAGTATTATCTGACCTCCTCATCCCCTCATTTATGGCTGTATTATACACTTTGAATGGGCCAAAAACCCCTCTATCCAGCGGCTGCATCTTGTGACTAGTATGGGGAACAAATGCAACCAAGTTTACCACATTATCCTTAGCTAACTGAATTGTGCGAATGGATATATGTTTGTCATGGTTGTCAAGCAGCACGATAGTCGGGTTTTCCACACTCTAATGGCTGTGCTTTATGAAATGTCTCAAACTCATGAAACCGGTCTTAATTTGACCAACCCAAGGGTTTGCTCCACCAGTACTTCCAACCAGAGCCCCTTTCAACATAAAGTCCTTGAAGTTAACACGTGGAAATATTAGCATAGGTGGAATGAAACCACCACCTGCATTGACAGCTGTTATCATGGTGATAGTGGTGCCTTGCTAAAAGTTTCTCCTTTTCATCTGTAAAAACCTTTTCACATCATTTTTCTTGATGTAAGAGAAGTTTGGCGAACCTGACTCCTTGTGGGATTTAAGGTGCCTCAACAAGGTTGTCTTTGATAGGTTCATTTGTTTAGCAACACCATAGATTCTCATTGTTTTATTCAAAACTAATTACACTGCTTTTTCAATATCTTCTATGACAATAGGTTCCTTTTTTCCCTTCTTTACTACGAGGAATTTTATTTCTTTTTCCTGGAAACGATATCAATTTATACAAAATAAAATAGTGATAGCATATCTAAATAGGCCTAATATGTGTAGTAAAATAATACCTATTATTTAACTGATTTAAGGTAAGGTTATATTGATTTTTGATGAAAAAATATTTAAATATGTCCTAAATAAAAAATGTATTTATCAAAATTGACTTAAAACAATTATTAAGCCTACATATTTTTAACCATTACAATACTATTAGGTGTTGTACCTTGAACCTATCTGAGGTACATCGCTTTCACAATGACCAAGGTACAACACTTGGCCATGTTTCACAAAATGGCTGCTAACCATTTTGAGGTTACAGTAAACACAGCTTTAAGCACATGTTTTTGTAGACACAACAATGGTTTACAAGACATAGCAACTAAACAATGGTTTACAAGACTTAGCAACTAAACAATGGTTTACAAGACTTAGCAACTATTCTAACATTCAAACAAATAGCTACAGTGACAAAAAGAAAATAAGATGCATGAGAATACTTAAGTTGAACATAAGAAAAGTAACTTCAATTTCTCCCAGCAATACAACACAATATTCATGAACTAGAACACCTTGCTAGAGGCCTCTGGTGTCAAAGGCATGAACTACATGTATTTGGTCCTAACCCCACAGATGGTGCTGCAAGCCCTATAGGTCCAAGGTACAACACCTTCCCCTACATATTTTGTTGGTTAATACTTCATACTTATGAGTCTCTTGTCCTCATAAGCTTTCTGAATGTTATTTCAAGCTTCTTTTGCAATTTTGGCATTCTTAACTTAAGAATAACCAGATGCTTTTACCACCAAACAAATTTTAGCTCATGCATAAGTCCCCATAGACCGCCCACAGTGGGTGGGTAGCAACCCACTCCCACATATTAGTCCAACATTTTTTATTTCCCCCCAGATATCTTATACCTATACCAGAATGGGCAAAAACGCCCGCTGGGAAAATTTAATTTTCATTTTCCGCCGAGTTTACATGTGGAAATCACTACGTAAACCTGTCGGAAAACCGATCGTACACCCAAACCGATCCCGGAGTCTCAGTCGGCATCAAACCGGGGTTGGCTGGTTTCATGTCCGGTCCTTTTTTATCGCTCCCCCCTACTACCTTGATGTTCCTCCTTCCGTTTTTATGTGTTTCTCCACCCCCTCCCTTTGTTTTTATCCCCCGGCCCTTTTCTCTAATTCCTAGTCTGCCCACGCCCTGCAGGCGGAACTCGCAATCCCGCTGGTAGAACAATTTTTATTTCCCCCCCCACCCCCCTTTAGTTTCTCACATCCTGTGAGGTAAAAATCACTCACAGGGTGAAGTTTATTTTATTTTCACACAAGGGGGTTACATATGAGAATGTCAGTGTAGCCCTGGTGTAGAACCCCAACTTTTCCCCGACTGTCTCCGGTGGCTCGTCCGACCGGGGCCAGTATACATTCATTTTTTTTTTCATCAGCTTCACTTCCTACATGTTTTGTCTACGTCTGGTCACCCATCCTTCTATGTTTTCAACTCTATCGTTCTTTCTATCTTTATAAATGTATATATTATTTAAGGTCCCATTCAACCATATACTAGCTATAGGACGGGTTTTAGTCTAATTTTCCTGTCCGCACAACCATGGCATACTTATACTCAGCCCGCCACGGCGACACATGTTTTTATGTTTAATGTTTAATACAATTCCATGTTGTTTGACGTTCGAGTGGCCCTTCGGGGCTGGTGATCGTTATTTTTATATCTGCTGTTTATGCATGTAAAATGTCCACTCATCTCTACAACAATAAAAATCCTATCAAACATCAAACAAACAAACATTTTCATTCCTTTTAAACAATTCTCTAAACTCACGTATGAAGCTCTAGGTCTATAATCCACATCAGTGGTCACATAGTCTAGACCTAACTCTCTCTGGGTTGCATGTGACTGACTGGGAATTGGGGTTCATATCTTGGCCGGGTGTACTGTGGGCTCTTTCTTTATTGTTTTCCCACTTTCCTTCCATGCACTAGTAATTACAATTACTCTAAATTTTACTTTTCTCATTCCCACCCCCTAGTATTGTAGATATGTATATGGCCCGAACGAGTAGTAAGACACAGTGCACAAAAGAAAAAGATATATATATAGTGTATATATTATATACTACCTTTGTATAAATACTTCTTGCCAAATACATTATTTATTACAAACTACACTTATTTTTTCACCATGGCACACATGATTTTATATTAGGGAAAATGTTGCTCCACTCTAGCTCAGTTAATCCTAGCAAATTAGTTCTCTTAAAACATGCTTTTTAAATTTTTATTATCTACATGCTATAGGATTCTTACAAAGTTAACAAGTCTGAAATAAAAGCTGGTCAGAGAAATCCAACCAATATCAATATATAATTAATGCAAGATTCTTAAAAGTTAAAAAGCATTAAGGGATTACCTTTTTATATCTTCCAGTTTTTTTAATAACTAAGGGACTAGGGCATTGCAAGTAGGGAGGGCCTACTTGAAAATTTGAGTTTGAGTAGAGTTTTAGTGGTTGTTTGAATTTTACTCAAATTTTTTTACCAAACTCAAAAAAATTTAAGTACCTACTCTAAATTTTTGATTTTATCATGGAAATTTCAAGTTAAGTTGATTTGATTCAACTTTAAAATAACAAATGGCGTTCCTCAATATTTCCTTTAGTCTGATTAAAAAAATCTTATACAATTATAACTATGTGTAGTATGTTTATGGTTCATGGCTCTGTTACAGAAATATTTGTAATACAAATACTTCTCAATATTTCTCAAACAGCAACTTGAACTAGATTCAAACTGAAAAATGCCTGCTCGCATCCTCCATAATGATTATATTTATCACTCCCTAATTTAAGATTTAAGACTAAGGTAGGCCTAATTTATAAAAAGTGCACACACATTAGCATGGAGAAGTGATATGAAAACCTCAGTAAAAATTATTATTTAAAAACTACTCAGATTGCACCCGGCTGAAATTCAAATCTACAAGACCTTCCTGTAATCAGAAATCCACACTGTTATAAGGCTGACATCTTATGCTGTGTGACCACAGGTGTGGTTATCAATCTTAGTAAAGTGGTGATAGTAAATTTATCTGAGAGGGGTCTAAAATATGTAATCCTATAATATTTGACACCCATATTGGTGCTCCTGTGGTTTTAAACGCTTCATCTCTGTTAGATTGGACTAGCAATGACGACGGTAAGATCAGGATTTTAACCCTGTTCTGGTGTGCTCAGGATTTTGTTCAACTCTTCCTCTATGCAAATAAAGGTATCACAAATATTCTAAAAAAATTATTTCCTATCCCATTCCATTAGTGTAATGCATGTTTGCTTATAACCGAGGCGGTACAAAGGCGTGCAGCAGCACATATAAGTTTGTTGTGTTGCTGTAGTCAAGCACTCTAGCATTCACCCATCTATGGTGACTACAGGCCTAATAGAAGGGCTACTGGCTGTTTCAGGTTGTTCAGTCTAATAAAGCCAGATGTTCCTGAAAGAGAAGTTTTTCTGATGAATGCTCTTCAATGGTCCTGCTCTGGGTCACAAGAACATCGCACAGGACATCCCGAACTCCACAAGAATATAGCACAAATCTTCTGGAAAGGTTATTCCTTAATAGTTTTGTTTGAACCCATTTTTTTTGACCTCTTACATGTTTGTGTTATCTTCGCATGCTACTTATCTACAGAACAACATCCCTTCGATATTTGTTAGAAATGTGTCCATGAGTAAAGCAAACTTTTGTATTTGCTTGACAGAATATTATTTATAAGACACAAATATAAGTAATTCAGTGTTCTATTTACTGAATAGTAGTAATGAAAAATAAGAAAATATTTGTTTATAGTGGAATCATTGCACGAAGTTGGCTTAAAACATATACAAAATATATGTGCTATTAGTATTGAAAAAACCAAATTAGTTTTTTTTTCATCAGTATCTAAACAATTGGTTATAAATTATAATTATAGGATATATTATTTAATGTACCTATCAGTATATATTAAAATTAATTTAATAACTTTTGTAGGTGTTAAATACTGACTGTCGCTTCCTACCTTGATGTTGGAAAAAAGGGTCATTATAAAGATGTAGCCTACATTTTAATGTATATTTAATCCCATATGTTCCTCAAGGAAACCTACATAGCAAAGGTTTGATTTAGAGTTGTGTTGAATCCACTTTTTTACACATCTTAATCTTGGAAAAAATTATAAACCTCATAGGAAATATAAACATTTAATAGAATAGTAGAAAATACAAATAGTAACCAAATTTCAACATTTAACATTCTTTCTTATAATCAATTTATTATAACATTCATACATTCAGGTAAGTGTTAAATTACAGGTTTGGCGCCTGGTTGTTGAGTTCATCCTATAATTATAGTTAGTTCCGATAATCAATATTAGAGCTCTAATACAAATTTCATTTGACAAATTGAAAACTTTAATTTTTTAAAGATTCAAAGGATTTGAGGGCCCATCCCTAGTTTATTTATTTCTACTAAGAAATGTGTTAAAAAACAAAGAGGCGAAGGAACAAAATGTGTACAAACTTTTTTTTTAAGTTGTAATTTCAATACAATTTATTTAAACTAAGTATGGAATTTTCAAATCTTCGAGTATATTTTAAAGTCAAGGATTTGAAAAAATATCAAATTAGATCACACAAATAATTTTTTTCCCATTAATATTTTGGGTAGGAATTTGTTTTAGAACTCTTATATTGCCGATTGATGGTTTAGCCCAGTGGACTCCACTATAATTTTTGTAAAAGCCATTATCTTAGATTACCGAGCCACAAGTGGGCCACAACCAATCCAGCCATGAATGTAATTAAGGCTTATGTTTGGGGGCTCACTAGTTGGGGGTTTGAAATTCAAAGTAAAAACATATATTAAGTACAAAATTTAATCTCTCACACTTCTCCATTACTTTATAGCCTGGGTCAACAAACTTTTCCTTGAGTGATACAAATCTACAGCACAACCTCCTTCAGAGGCGAAATAAATTTGTTGGTCCCGTGTCAATTGTGTCAGGTAAGAGAACCCTGGAAGGTGTGTGACAAATACCTTTCCTGGCAAAATGGGTAGGCCCTTTCGCTCTCGTTCATAGAAACTCTCCTATGCTAATCTAATCATTCGGTTCAAAAAGTTCACATTCAATAACTCAAGTAAATGAAACACATCCATTACCAGTATTTTATATACTCGCACAAGATCTTTAGAAATGGCAATTTGTAGGTTTCCAATGTTTGCACATGTGAGATGAGCTAAGTGTTTATTGTTGATGAGTTTAAATTTATTTAATATTTCCTCACATGAAGGTTACTCCTGGAAAAACAAATAATTTTTCAAGCACATTCAACTAAATTTGAAAGTTTTTTTTCATTAAAGCTCCAAAAATCTGCATAGACCCTTTCTCTTGCTTTCTGTTGAAATATGCATTCTAATCATGTGTTTTGTTGAAGATCATCTTTTAAGCATCTTGCTTCACTTACTAAAAGTATTTATTGAGTCACATTTGCTGTTGTGGTTTCTCAACAAGGTGAAATGGATCATGGTATTTTAGAAAATTTTTAACTCTGACAATCATTTTAGCTCGAAGGCAAGACAGTAACTCATTTAAGCAAGTCATATTCTTTTCTTATTCAGGATTTTTATTAAAAAGTGCTAATGCAGAAGACAATGTTATTTATCCCAGTGACGCCAAGGAGAAATGCTACTTTCAAACACTACTGAAAGTAATATATTTCAGGATAATCTCTTACCCTTTTGCATAAAAACAACATAATCTGTTGAAGGTGAAAATAAACCTCTCCAAAACCTTTCCTTTACTTAACCATTTTACTTCACTGTGGTAAAGTATGTCACATATTATGAGTAGGGGCATGCAAAATTAGCATTTGCAATAACACACATTTTTATGCGAATTTTACTGTTTTCACACAAATAACATGGATTTGAGTTTTTTTTCTAAATAAACACAATGTATTTGTAATTTGGCAATCACAACGTCATGCAATGCAATTTTCAACTTAATAACACTGTCAATAGCGCTATTCCAGGACTGCCATTTATGTGGGTAGTATCGTTTTTTGCGGGTTTTAGATTTATAAAACATCACATGATGGATGAGTATTATAATGGATATTAAGGCTTTTTTTTTGGAGGGTAACATTAGAAATAACAATTTCTACTTTTAGTCATTATAATACTTAAATTTCACTTTCGTTAGGTCGATTCTTTATTTTTAGTCTTTAAAAGATTTAATGCTAGGTCCAATCAAGGATATTAATAGACAGCAGACTCTTGATTTACTTGGTGCAGATCAACCGGTTTGTGGATTAACCGTGGTTATATTTAAATGTTTCACAAACACTACACCACTGTCTGAATGCATTCTATTGCGC
Source organism: Timema cristinae (assembly GCA_039000515.1). Taxonomy (NCBI): domain Eukaryota; kingdom Metazoa; phylum Arthropoda; class Insecta; order Phasmatodea; family Timematidae; genus Timema; species Timema cristinae. The sequence continues at coordinate 22,493 of JBCFYV010002313.1, forward strand.
AGGTGCGGCAATCTCTCGGAGAGAGACAAGGAAATAGTAGTGCATGCTCAAGGTTGACAGACGCTGCTGCAACTAGCGGAATAGATGGGTTGGTAGAGGAAGAACTTATCTTGGGTGATAAATCTAGTCAGTAGCCAAGGCACAAGGCTGAGGAATGTGTGCTGACCTGAAGCAGGTTGACACTTTACAAACACAATGAACAACCCTCAGAAAACAAATGAATAAAGGACTTCTTACATTAAGTACTGTATATAATGTATATACGGGGAAAGGGGATTTTTTTTATTACCCACGATTTCTACTATCTGCGCTTCCTCTCCCCTCAATTACCCTGGAAAATCGAGTGTCTACTGCATATGGACTTTACAACAGGTGACCATGTTTGGGCTAGACATAGATCGAAATTTGATTATTTCAATATTGCTTTTTGTGAAAATTATTATTATTAGCACCGCGTCTTACTACCCGTTCGGGTTATACACACTTACGCTAATGTGTAATGGTAGGGTGATTGTGAGATGAATTGGAGGATCTACAGTTTAACGTGGAATCTGAACCACGGCGGAGGCCTGGCATTCCACACATTCACAAGATGTCTTGTCAGAGGTGAAGGAAGGGTTTGGTAATCAGATAAAGGTGACCTGGCGGTCTAGGGGTAAGGTGTCGGACTTCTGTGCTGGGGTCCGGGGTTCAATCCTCGGTCCCGGCACAAATTTATCTGATTACCAAACCCTTCCTTCACCTCTGACGAGACATCTTGTGAATATGGGGAATGCCAGGCCTCCACCGTGGTTCGGATTCCACGTTAAACTGTAGGTCCTCCATTTCATCTCACAATCACCCTATCATTACACATTAGCATAAGTGTGTATAACCCGAACGGTAAGTAAGACGCGGTGATAATAATAATAATCAGATAAATCTGTGCCGGGACCGATGATTGAACCCCGGACCCCAGCATAGAAGTCTGACACCTTACGTCTAGACAACCAGGTCACCTCTTTGTGAAAATTGAAAGTAATGGTATTTAGATCTCGAGTTTGACATTACCAAGTGTGAAATGTTGTGTGCATATTTATATTTGAGCTCTCTCTAAATATGTTAATAAATAGTTAAATACACAATATGAACGAAAAATTTAGACAATTTTATGTGAATTATGTAATGTTACTATATAATGCGACCACAAGTATTTCTGCCTGAAACACATAAAATTAGAAAAACATAAAGAGGAGAGAATCTAAAATCTTAGAAAGTACCAAATGCCAGACATAGTTAGTAACTCTGTTTAATATGTCCAAGGAGGAGGAGTTGGCAAAAGGCATGTGAAGAGGCAGTTTGGTTACCATGTTTAAAAGTTGATCCAAAGATATCCCGTGACATACAAGGTTCTGACCAACAAAAGAACGAACCTTAAGGAAAATAATCCAGCCACAATGGCAATGTTTTCATTTGAGAGTGTAAGAAAAGTTTATTTTACGATTAACTCAATATGGAGAAATATATACTAAATAAAGTAATAATTTTGGAACAAGTACAAAATAAACTAGCACCACTTTGATTAATAATGCAGCCACTTATTTACTATATGGAAATAAAACTAAACATCATTGTGTTTTCACCATAATATGTTAGTAACCTAATGTTGGTGTATAAATTGTTGTTTATTAAGAAGCATACTGCCTTTTTCTGAACTTAAGCCCTAATTTTTTTTAATGAATACTAATTCAACTCTTATTGACGTATTTAATAACATCACTTTCAGAATAAAATACCATCGATTTTTGAGAAAAATAACACCACTTTCCTCCTAAAAATAACCCCACCTTTTGCACGTCTTTAATTATTAGAAACATGAGTTCTTGTGACATGATAAAATTTACAATGCTGATTAATTTTTTTATGAAAGACTAAACATCTTCATTAAACATAGCATACAGGCTTTCTTGATGAATAATACAATGGAAGTTAAACAAGCTAGGTGTTTCTTAAGTGAAGCAACAAAATTTGAATGTCTAAAATATATACACTCTAATAATTCATTAATAACATTAAGAAAAATATATGCTGAGATTTGGTGTGACCTTTTTGTTTTTGTTGGGTGGTTCAGGTGTACATTTAACCATTGTTGAGGCTGACCGTCGGGTATAGTCTGCAACCGGATTGGGTTGCGTGTTCTGGGTATAGTTGTTGTACTCAGATTTTCAATATTTTTTTATAACTCACACAACTCACTCCTATTGCCGTTTTTATTAGTTTATTTTTATTTTTGGATCCTACTTGTTAGGTTTTGGGTTAGGAATAGGGTTCATTTTGTAACTTCATCCACTATTTATATTCAGTTCTAAAAATTCAAAAATAGTGTGTTGCAAACTGTAACAATACAATCCTTAACAATTTCTGCATCTTCAATTTGGGTGCTAGAATTTTAGCTACAAAATGCAAGGCTTTTATTGTAAACTTATTTTTGTTTATAGCAAAGAACATTGTTTATTATTCAGTTGAGACACATTTTTTTTGAAGCTTGCAAATATTCTTCCTTAAGTCTCGATTTCTTGGGGTATTTACTGTCAAAATTGGCTTGGGCATCCTGTAATGCCTATTTAAACTATAACGTTTATTTGCCAGTACCACTTCATGACATAGTAAACAAATTGCTTAGCCTTCTTTTTTTTCTTTTAACAAAGAAAAAATATGTTCCACTTGTTTTGAAAACCTTGATTTTCACTCTCATTCTTATGTTTCCTACTTTTTGAAAGTGGACCCACCATAGCATATTTTACTTGGACAGTATATTTGATAAAGTCAGTCGATAACACAAGAAACAACTACAATTGTTTACTGAACTCCAGGCCTACTTTCATGTTATGTTCACTACTAATTCCATGCACGGATATGAGTCACGGCTGCCACTCTCCCTTATCCACTTCAAAACATGTGGACTAGTGCTACCTGCATTGGGCAGATCAGCCGACATGGGCCTTTTACTAAAGCAGTCTTAGATTTATAAAAAATAGGCCCTCAACTTGTTTTTTTGAAAGACTTTATATTAATTTTATAATATTTGTTGGTTTATTTTCATCGCAGATAGTATTATTAAAATGTATGTGTATTTCTTTAAATACACAAGGGTTGCATGAAATCTGACTAAGGGCAGCATAGTAAGTAGCCTACCACTGGCCAAGCCCAACCTAATTATTATAATAACAGAGTGTTGTCTATGAGTTATGATAATCATCAAAGTCATGACAAAGTAATGTCATTAAATTATGGCATGAAAGTTATGAAACTAGCTTTCAGGTCATGAATTTTTGTGAGCCAAGTTTATTGTGCAACTAAGAATAGTTTTTGTTATACTTTGATCAACATTATCTCAAATTTACAACTACACCCCTTGCACCACCAGTGGTGAAATAGTTCAGAAATGATTATAAAAAAGACAGAAAATAAAATGATCAAGAAAAGAATTCAAGAGGGGACAACTAATAATGTCAATGATGGGGCAGACGGCATTCTTTTCTCTTTCTTCCTTGCTCTCTTCTTTTTAATTTTTCGCTCATGAATATCTATTTAGGTCATGAAAAGATCATGAGTAATTAAATATGGCTATATAATTTAGTAGATACCCTTTTATAAGAAAAACCGAACAACCATACCCCAGATTATTAATTTACCACTTAACATTAAAAACAATAAAATTTAATAGTAACCTGGTGGTCTAGGGTTAAGGTGTCGGACTTCTGTGCTGGGGTCCGGGGTTCAATCCTAGGTCCCGGCACAGATTTATCTGTTTACCAAACCTTTCCTTCACCTTTGACAAGACGTGAATTAATCACATCTTGTGAATGTGGGGAATGCCAGGTCGCCACCGTGGTTCAGATTCCACGTTCAACTGTAGGACCTCTATTTCATCTCACAATCACCCTACCATTACACATTAGCGTAAGTGCGTACAACCCGAACAGGTAGTAAGAGGCGGTGCTAATAATGATAATAATAATAATAATGATAATAAAATTTAATATTTTATTTTTATTTTCTATAGAAACCTAATAACTTAATGAAATGTAACAAAGAAAATCTATGTTTAGTATGTTTTACAATGATTTAGATTTAAATTCAAGATTTATTAAAATTAAGATATAGATTTAAGATTGAAATTCATTCCTTATCTAATATAATTAAAGGTTAATCCATAACTTTGGGGTTAGAGATAAGTAATGTAGGTAGGTACTTAAGAAATTCACCCGACCAGTATTTGAAACCAGACCTCCCAATTTATGGTCGATTAGGCTAGATAATATTTAGTAACACATAACTAGGTGGTTGAGTTCATTTTTTTTTTCTACACAAATAGGACTGAATTGTCTACTTCAGCCTTTGCTTTCCACATGACATGACAAAAAAAAAATGAGTTTGAAAATATTTAAATTGGTTGGATTTCAAATAGTGGGGAGTGGATGAGACTAAATAATGATGAGCTGCATACCCTGTACTCTTCACCAGATATTATTAAGGTAATAAAATCTCTCAGGTTACAGTGAGCAGGTCATGCAGTGTGAATGGAAGTATCTAGAACCATGTTCAAGGTATTGAATGGCAAACCCAATGGAAAAAGAACCACTAGGAAGACCTAGATGCAGATGGGAGGATAACATTTGGATAATGAACATTAGGGTGTATTGAGTAGGGGGCGGATTTTGCCCTAAATAATGCCTTTTTTATTCCTATGCTTTGAAAAGTAGGTTTTTGAGGTATAAGTTTATTTTCGATGATTGCGAAGATAATGTGATAACTTTTATAGTGCCTATTAATGCCTTTTTCTATCTCTCTCTTCCTCCCACCCTTTTTTTTCCTTTCTAAATGCTTGCGGCTGCCCCCCCCCCCCCCACTCCTTCACTCCTTAGGTCACTCCACGTGGATACTCGTGATAGGCAGGAAAAACCCATGTGTCCAGTGGTCTGATAGGTTCAGACTGGTCAGTCCGGCAACAAAGATTTTCTTCTAGCGCACAAAAGTGGCAGATCATTCAGTGGTTGTGTATATTACGCTGTTGTTAGATGTGCATATCTGTTCATTAATATTTCTTTGTATTGGACTCAGTGTAAATTATTGAACTAGTAGAAAATGCCTAAAGAGAAATCGTGTAAAAGTGTATTATTCAAACAGTGGATTGGTGGTGATAGGAATTTCACAACGGATGGCAAAATAATTTTTTGTCAGCTATGTTCCAAGGAGGTAAGTTATCTTTTCAAAAGGGGAAATGAAATTATTAATTTTGAAAGTCAAGGTTTTTATTAAATATATTGTCTACTGTTTAAAATAAATCACGATTATTTGCTATTGTTCAAACTAGGTTTCATTTCTTAATGAAGGATTTCAACAACAAAGTAGAAATATTTACCAAAGCGTAACATTACGATCGAAAAAAAAGCAATCTTAGTTCTCTTGTTAGGTGATGCTTTGTTAATTTGTAGAATCCACATATATTACTGGGTGAAAACTTCCATTTTTAATATTTAGGTAAAATGCGAGAAGTATCACCTAGAACAACACAAAAATACATATGAAGAATTCCGGAAAGAAAACAGGATCTCAACAATTTTTGACCAAAGTTAACGATACCGATAAAACCCAATAGCAATTTTCTGCTGACTTATGCTCTGCGATGGTAGCTGCAAACATTCCTTGGAAGAAGCTGGAGAATCCAGATTTCAATGCTTTTCTCAACAAATATACCAACATGAAGATACCAGATGAATCAACTATGAGAAACACTACTTGCATTCAACTTATCCGTAAGTTTTTACAATAGCAGTTTTTTCTTTCTGACATTAAAATATATTAACTGAATTGTATTGATTTAAACTATTTACAATAAACATTCTTTTTATTTCGTTTAAGACAGTTGAGAAAATCCGAGAAGATATTGGAGAATAATACATCTGGGCTACTGTTGATGAAACCATTGACAGCTGTGGCAGACATGGTGCAAATGTTGTTGTTGGAAAACTAGACTTACGGGTCCTGGGAAACCTCACTTGGTTGTTTCAAAGATGCTTGAGGCAACCAACAGCTCGACAATTGCCATAGTTGTTCGTGATGCTTTGCGTAAGTATATAATGTAATTGCACAAGATATACTGTGTTAATTTAATTATTTGCAGTGTTAATCCTGTAAAAATTATAATTATAAATAAGTTAATTTGTTTATATTAGGTGTCCTGTGGCCATTAGAAAACGACGAAAGGTTTTTGGTGTTGCTGACAGACAGTGCGGCCTACATGTTGAAAGAGGCTGTGAGCTTTAAAGTATTCTACACCAAGTTAATTCACGTGACTTGTCTGGTGCATGCTGTTCATGGGGTTGCATAAGATATTAGATCATGTTTTCCAAAAGTTTACGCTATTATTTCCACAGTCAAGAAAGTGTTTTTGAAGGCTCCATAACGAATCTTCTCATTTAAGTTCACCCTGCCCAACACACCTTTGCCACCACAGCCAGTGTTAACGCGTTGGGGTACATGGCTTCATGCTGCGTTGTACTATGCAGATTACCTGGGTGACATTCAAAAGGTATTATACAATACACTATCTTTAGGTGCATTTCCAAATTAAAATTGCAGTGAGCGTTTACCACTAGTTTTATTGATTCCACCTGTCTGTCCACATGATTAAAAAAATTAATTTAATGGTTATACTTGTAGAACACAATATATTGAAAGAATGGTGACTTTTGCTATACCAACCGTTTTGCTTGTAGGTAGTCCAAACATTTGACGAGGAACAAGCTGTCGCCATTACAGAAGCAAATGCTGCCATCTCCAGCTCAAGTGTCAGTGCGGATCTGGCATACGTAAAAAGCAATTTTGGGAAATTTTCCTGGAGCAATCACAGTTTTAGAGGCGAGGGATTTGCCTCTTGTGGAAGCTGTGAAGATAATGCGGGTAATAGAAGAAAACCTGAATTAGGCTTCTGGCTCAGTTGGCACAGCCATCGTTGACAAATTTAACAGAGTATTGCAGCGAAACTCTGGGTGGAAAGTGATGGAAAGTATTGCGGACATCTTAGAAGGACAAATTACATCATTCCCAGAAGTCAAGCTTAGCCCAGCTGAAATAGCTTGTCTGAAGTTTTGCCCAATGACTTCATGTGAAGTCGAGAGAAGTTTCTCACATTATAAAAACATTTTGTCAGACAACAACAAAATGTACACCTGAAAATCTTGAGAAGTATTTGATAATTAACTCTAATAGTAATTAATATGTTGTTTATGGAAAGTGTATGCTGGATTTTAAGAGTGAATAATAAAATTTTTGAGTATTTTGTTGCCTTTCTTTGCATTACCATGCTTATTTATGTGCCTATTATTTTCTTTTTAGTGCCTATTTATGTTCCTACTTTTGTGATTTTTAGTGCCTATTTGTCTGCTTTTTTTAAAAAATTTAGTCCCTATAAATCCGCCTCCTAGTAATGAGTTAGACTGGATAGAATTAGTTCAAGATAGGGATAGGGGCATACTTTTGTAAGTGCGGTAATGGACTTTCAAGTTACTAATGCCATAGTGTAAGTAAGTATTTTTCAGTTTCATTATATTTTTATTTTCAGAAAGGAACTTTGCTATGGCCAGGCATCATTTCCTTTACTCAACAGATGGCTTTGGCTGTGCCTCCTTGTTAGTGGAAATTCACAAGATGCGTGGATATGCTGCGGAGGTAGATCTCTTCATTGCTCAAGCTGTTCTACAGTAAGTGATTGGCTCGCTCAAAAATATTAGCGGGGGCTGTGGGTGGGTGAGTGTAAGGGCTCAGTACTAATAGTTCTGTGAACAGTAGACCTCCAAGTTATTATCATTACTACATTCTTAAGATTTCTCTTTGGATTCAAAGTTAAATTGAACTATTTCCTATGATAAGTTCTCCTTGGATTTGAGGTAGAGATTCTTCCTTAATGATCAAGTTAATCAACAAACAAATGAATACTATATTCAATATTACATTACCAGTATATTAATAGAAAATAACCATGGTTCATGTGGCTTAAGACATGGTTTTCTCAATGGATTCAAAAAAACAAATAAAACACACACACACACACACACATATATATATATATATATATATTCAGCCTAGGTTCATATAATTTCCCCATTAAATTTAATTAAAATTGTGGCACACATAATTATGGTACTACCTGAGGAACTAACAAATAAAAATTCCAAATAATTTGAAAACAAGACCTTTGCCCCGCTTGGTCAACAAATCTGATTGTGTAAAACTTTACTCTTCTTCACAAAGTGGTTGGTACTAGGAACTTATCAAGGAACTGGTTCAGAGATTTCCTCAAGCTCCTTGCTGCACAACTTAGGCTAATTCCTGACAGCCTCAGGTTAGGCTCTAGAATTGTTACATTGCTGGTCTCTACATCTAAGGGGAAAATTGTCTCCTCCAACCTATATGAAGTCAACAGTGTCTGAAAGGGGATGAGGGGTACTCTTGTTGAGAATACGATCGTGGTGGGCTACTAAAATCCTGGGGGCAAGGTGTTTGTTCACATCATGCAGATATGAGTGCATTTCCTCTTACTCCTTCCATCATTAGTGTAAATATAAAGATAGCTCATATGGGTAGTAAGACACAGTGCAAGTAATTTATTAACAACAAACTTAATTATTTTAGGTATCTGTGTCTTCAAAACATGTCAACAGCCCAGGCCGCCTTCCACTGCTACACGAGTCAACACCCCAACATTAAGAGAGGTCCTCCCTACATCCTTCCTCTGCTGAATTTCATCTGGTTCCTCCTGAAAGCTGTCGAGAGGTATTGTTATTAACAATTATCTTATCATTATTACATCTCTTATGGTTATCATATTTTATAATTTGTAGGTAAAATGAGACTTGCATTAGCAAGGATGAGGACAAAGGCGTTAATCTTGTCTAGTTGGCTGCATGGTCTAAAGCATTACTTTCACAATAGACTGGACTATTGATGATGGGGAAATTGGGGTTCAAATTTAGGTCAGGTGTACTGAAGATGGGTTTTCAAAAATTGTTTTCCACTTTCCGCGCAAATGTGGATACACTTCCTTTAAATTCAAAATTCTTCATCCTTAACTCATTAGTGCAATTAGTACACACATATAACCTGAACAGGTAATAAGAAAATTCTTGTCTAGTTTGGTCTGCAGATTATAAGGGAGGACAGGCTGTGAATTCTGGCTAGGTAAACCAAGGATGGTGTTTTTTTTTTCTAAATATTTTTCATTCTCTTTTCACACAAACACGTGTATATTTCCTCTAAACTCTTATCTTACCTACTAGTTTTATTAAAATTGCGGTTAACTGGAACGGATAGTAAGACATGATTAAAAAGAAAGTTTAAACAAGACTTAAAGTTGGCTCTATAAAGTCTCTCCTTTAAAAATAATGACCCTGATTTTGAAAAAAAGAGCCCTGATATCCCTAAAACTTGGCTTTCTAGACAGTTGAGAAATTTTTCAAATGCATGTTATTTGAGGGCAGATTGTTGCTCCTGTCTTTGATTATAAATACCTAATATTTATCTGTGCCCTAAAATGTTATTCACCATATGTCAGATAAACACACTTGTTTTTTGAGTACGGGTTTGTTTCGGCCACGGACTTGCTAAGCCTTTCTTGGCCTACACCTGAGTAGCGAGGCTGCCACTTATAGGTCCTCAGGTAGACCTTCTCTAACCAAGGCTATGGGTGCTGATGATGACTTAGCTCATCACCACCAACTCTCTCATTCCCAGCCCACCCATCTGGGAGCTAACTGGCCAGAACCTTTTACAAGTTTATTGGTTTTTGTCCTGACCAGTCTCCTTTCTCTTGTCTGCCTTACCTGGTTTCTTTTGGGGCTCAACCCAACCTCCACCAGGTTACTCTAGTGATGGGCACAATCGAGTAATTCTAGGAATTGAGTAATTATTCGATTCTCTTTAAAAAGAATCGAGTAATCGAGTAAAGTTACTTGAGTAATTTTTAACGAATCATCTACTTGAATCGTCCCATGGCAATCGGTTGGACAACATTACTCGGGAGTCTTGCAATGGAATTCGATACTAATAGCAAGTCCATAATCTCTTCCTGTAGGGGGCAGTTGACACTGACAGTGTTATCTTCAGGTTTCATGTTGCATGTACAGTCCAATACAAAAGTATGCATTTTAAGAAGTCTCACAATAAAAAATATTAACTATTTTTTTTATCTTTTTAATAAAATAAACTTCTTTTTAAATTCTTGCTAAATAAATTCATAATAATTGTACTTTTTTAAAAGGGAAAACATTTATTTGTGCTATCATTACTTATGAGGCCCGATGGTCTAAGGCTTCACTCTCGTGTTAGACTGGTCTGTTGACGGGGAGAGCGGGGCTCGAGTCCTGGATGGGTCTATTGGGACGGTTTGTTCCTAAATGGTTTCCCACTCTTCTTCTACGCAAATGCGGTTAGATCACCTCTAAAATGCTTCCCTCCTCATCTCCACTCCAGTAGAGTAATTCCAATATTCGTATAACCTAAACAGACGGTAGGACGTGATTTTTTTGTAATATGTTATCTTCGATCAAATATTCAGTTTTATAAAAAAAAATCAAATTAATTTTCACTGCGTCTTAATACCCATGTGGGTTATACGCCAATGAATTTCTACGAGCGAGTGAGAAAGAGCCTACTAATTTTGCAGGGAAAGGTATTCTCACATACCTTCCTGGGTTCTTTTACATGCCGAAATTGACATGGGACCGACGGATTTACTTCCTTTCCAAAGAAGGGTGTGCTACAAATTTTTATCTCTCAAGGAAAATTCCGTCCTCAGCTGTGTTTGGTGATCCAGATTTACCATCGACGTCAATCCAAACTACAAGACTCGATGACCAAGCAACCACATCAGAAACCTCTGCTGGGACCTCTAATGAAGGCATTGTCTTAGCAAAGAGGCCGAGACAAATCTCATTGGCTGGGGCTTTTCGACGTCAGCAAATACCCGAGGCTAGGAGAAACCATATCGATCAAACTCTTGCTGAAATGATTGCTGTGGATTTTCAACCTCTTTCAGTCGTTGAAAATAGAGGTTTTAAAACTTTTGTTAAAGCGTTAGACAGCCGCTATGAGATTCCGAACAGAAAAACATTGTCCAGGACAATTTTTCCCCCCCGTACTAGAAAAATGCCGAGCTAAGGTGAAAATTATTATTGAAGGAGCATCGTTTGTTGCTTTGTCAACCGACACTTGGTCCTCTGCAAATACCAAAGGTTTCATTACTGTGACAACGCATTGCATATTTAATGATAAGCTATATTCTCTTGTGCTAGCCACTAGGCAAGTTGTTGGTAGTCACACAGGGGAACACATCGCCTCCAACATTCTTGAGATTATGAATGAGTTTAGTGTGAAAAGTAAGGTAGTGGCCATTGTGACTGACAATGCGACCAATATGAAGAATGCCATCGACAGATTGAAAATTCCGCATTTGCCATGTGTAGCACACACTCTTAATCTTGTGGTCCAAGATGCACTAAAATCAAATTTAGCTCTAGATGGCATTTTAAAGAAATGCAGAGGTATGGTGACCCATTTCAAAACTAGCATTGTTTCAAGTGATAAGCTTCGAAATATTCAACATCAAATGGGGCTGCCAGAACTCAAGCTAAAACAAGATGTACCCACCAGGTGGAACTCCACGCTAGTGATGCTCGAAAGACTGTTGTCTTTGAAGGAACAGATCTCGGCCCCCCTAGTATCACTTCCTAATGCTCCTGCAGCTCTCAGTGCAGTGGAATGGGATATCCTTGAACAATGTATTCCTCTTTTGAAACCAATGGAGCTTATGACAGCTGAATTGCCAGGTGAGTCCTACCCAACAGTGTCAAAAGTGATAACTATTGTGCGAATGGTGCAACATTTAATAAGAACTATATCACCAACAAGTGAAACCGCCATAGCATTACAACAAGGTTTGAGTGATGGGCTGCTACGAAGACTTGCACCACTAGAAACAAAGAAGATTGTTGCAATGGGAACAATATTAGACCCTATGTTTAAGAAGACCACTTTCGGTGTTGAGAATAATGCAGCAACAGCCCACAATTGGGTTAGTGAAGATTTGGCGTCTCTTTGTAGACGTAACCAAGTGGAAGAGGAGGTGATAGCAAGTAGCGGAAGTGAGACGGAACCAACAACTGAGTCAAACAATCCTGTTTGGAGTCTGTTTGACCAAAAATTGTCAACTATACGAACAAAGTCTACACCCATTACCAGTAGCACAATAATGTTGAGACAATACTATGAAAAGCCCCATGAAGACAGGAAAAGTAATCCCTTAAATTATTGAGCTGGTCAACAAAATTCTTGTTCAGAACTGTACACTCTTGCTAAAAAACATTTGTGTGTGCCTGCTACGTCAGTTCCCTCAGAACGCATTTTTTTGAAAGCGGGGCAGATCTTAAGTGAAAGAAGAAACCGATTAACGTCAACCAAATTAGATATGCTTGTTTTTTTAAATACAAATTTGTGAAATAGTTTAGTAGGTACACAAACAGTTTTATATTTCTCTAAAGCAATATTTTAGTTTTTTTTATTGTCTATTACTCTTGTTTTTATTTTAATACTTTTTAGTTACGCCAATATAATTGGTGACGAAATAAGTTTGGCTAGGAAATATATAAACTTAAGTGGCCATTTTATTTAACTTAATTTGAAAAACTTTTGGTATTGCGAATTTACTTAATGATATATTTTAATACAATTTAAATTTATGTGACTTTAAAAATAAACATAATGTGTTGGTGATTGGTTTAGAAAACGTTGTTTGAAATATATATTTTATATTATTTTTAATATATCTCAGACATACGTAGAAAAGCATGTGAACTAGACAGGGATTGGAAGTGAATACACTAATTATTTAAATATAACGGAATCAAACTCATGACCGCAGCCCTGAGACTTCAACATCAGAATAATGAAGTCATTCTAGAAAGTAACTATACACACACTTTAGAGAATCATCAACGCATCATAAATATTAAGGTATGTGTTTTATTTATTTTGCAACTTAAGGTACTCTAATTAGTTTATATTTATAAATAATCATATTTTAGTGAGGAGAAATTATCTATACTTATAAAATAACATGTCCTGACTGACTGCCTGACTGATTCATCATCGCCGAGCGCAAACTATCAAGGCTACAAGCATGAAATTCGGACTGTATATTCATTTTGTTATGTAGGCACCCACTAAGAAAGGATTTTAGAAAATTCCACCCCAAAGGGGTTAAAATAGGGGATGATAATATGTATGAAAGTACGTCATTTTGAAAGTTACATAAACAAAATTTTGTATTTCGGTTATTGACGTAAAACAAATAAATATGTGTTTCAGGAATTTTGGAAATTTTATTTAATAAGGGATGAAAAAGGGGGTGAAAGTTTGTATCGGACTTGCATTATTTTTGATCTGAGGTCAAGTTATGGTCATCAACGTAACGTAATATTTTAAATTAATCTGTAAATACATATGTATATTTTTGTATTTGTATATAATCAACTTCCACGCGAGCAAAGCCGCGGGCAACAGCTATCTAGTAATCAATAAATTAAGAAAGACAATAATTGGTTCCGATTGTGGAAATAAAACTGCCGAGGTGCGAGTAACTTTCATCGAGTACTTTTAAAAAGAATCGGAAATGTTATAACCTTAGTTAGCATGCTTTTCGATTGTCTACTTTACATCTGCGAGTATTTTGTATTGAAAATGCATGGGCAACATTTAAACCATTAAGGGTCATTTTTGCGTAGCGGCAGAAACTGTTGGTGAAAAATGAGCTCTAAGGGAATATGCCTTTTAAATGGAAATAGCATGGTAAACAGTCCAGTTTATAAGGTCGATTCTAACTCAGCTGGTAAGAAAAGAGTAAATAAAAGAATAACAAGGACCGAGTAAAGTTACTCGAGTAATCCCGGAAGAATCGAGTACAACCGATTACACAACACAATCGAGTAACTCGATTATTTTTACTCGATTGTGCCCATCACTAGGTTACTCAGATCTCAGGGTACACCACTTGGCATTGAGACTAGGATTGATCGGAAGAGGCAAAGCGAAATCGACTAGGTAGGTTCTACATGTTGCGTGCCACTACCCTGTTACTACCCCCTACCCTGTTAGTAATAAAAAACTGTTAGCTATCATTAGTAATAAAAAATGTAGTGAAGCAAGGATTGCCCTTTCACCATTCTATTTGTAATGGTAATGGAAATGGTCATGAACAAAGTGGCAGGAAAACTTGGGAGGAAAGAATGACATTCCTGATGTTTGCTAAAGACTTGATGGTATGAGAGGAGAAGGAAGAGGAAGTACAGGAACAACTACAAGAATGGAATGAGGAGGTGAAAGAGAGTGGAATGAAATTTAGCATAACAAAGTGTAAGGTGATGGTAGGGACAAGGAAGAGGGTAAGGCCTAGTAAAGCTATAAGGTTGTATGGAGTAGATCTGAGAAAAGTACAGAACGTAAAATATCTTGGAAGTGTGATTGAGGTGAAAGATGGGAGTACAGAGGATCTAATGAGAATTTGTTAATTTGTTAACAATAAATAAATTTATTAAAAACAGAAATAATTAGGTTTACAATACTGTTACAAGATTATAAGCTTGAAGCTTGTGACTAATAATAAGAATTTGTGAAATTTGATTGTCTTGCTGTAGCTACAAGGGCTGTGCAGGAGCCAGGATACAGGTTGAAGTTTTCTAGAGGAGAAAACAATTAAGTAATTAAGTATCGAACATGATATACATATAAATTCTAATCAGTTTGCTTGACTGGTTTTTTCGATAATCTCCTCAAAACATTTTTGATAATGACAAACAATATAAAGGTCTGTTTATAACAGTGGTCGATGGCTAATAAACAGGTGTCAACAAAATAGTACTATGGCTGGTCTCTCTCCCTTTCGGTACTGCCAGAGCATTCAATAGTACAAACAATTCTAATTGCAATTACACTAAGAAAAACACAAAAACAATAGGAGCCAAAAACCAGGCAAAGACACAGGTAATATTTGCGCGGACCCCACTATGACTCAAGTCCAGTTCCACGGGTTGCTCACCGAAGCTAATACCGCACGTGAAGCGTGACTACTTGACCAACTCAAAATATTGATTTCCATTAACCCAACTGTGATTTGGAAAACAAGACAGACAGCCTGGTCGTAGCCATCCAAATACTAAACAAATGCACATGACGTGCATGGCGTCATGAGAAACATTAGCTCAAAATAAATAAATTGAACTTGTGAAGGTTAGTAAGTCTTTGACTAAGACATTACTGCATTCCAAGCCAATGGCTCATAACATAGAGTATGTATCATAAGGATGCAGAGAAAAATAGTCGCTAGGACTGATATAATAAATCTAAATAAAAAAAAGAGACTGGTCCTTCAGACTGCAGGACACAATATTTAACCAATTAAATAAATTTTTTCCATCTTGAAGTCAACAAGACTAGAAATGGATTAACTGTCCATTCGACATTATATTAAACTAACAAAAGGAAAGTCGGCTTTGACTATAGACACAAAACATATAAAAAATGTCAGAGTGGACATTATCTAGTTTTTTTGAACAAAAACTAGACCCTAAGTCATAAGGACTAGACGATGTAACCAGGATACTTAAGTAATTGAAGTATGTCCTCCTGGCCAGGGCGGTGGTGGACCTGACGGTCAACACTACATGGTCGTCATTTTCTTTGTTACGTGATGGTGTAGAAGTTCCTCCTTCGACGCTGGGTTGCAGTAGAATGGGTATAATGTAAACCTGAGAGCAGCCCTATATATACTCTAAAATCTGATATGAATGGAACAAAACAAAAAGGATGATAAACTCAGGAATATAGAAAAATAGAGAGACGGACAAAGGCGGGGTGAAAGGAAAATGAACCAGGGAAGGTCGCTTGCGGGAAAAGGGGAAAACATGGTTCCTTGGACTGCTGCTAGTCTTCTCTGACGGGGACTAGGTCAAGTTCATTTTATACTTCTTACTTGATCAGATGTTGTAAATGAAAGCACGTGTGACTGCAGTTAGGCAGCCATCATTGAATAATTTTCGTTTCTAGCATGTGGTGAACGAATCCAAGAACATCTTGAAATGGTGAGTAGATACCAAAGCATCTTTTATTTAAATATATCTGGTTTGATTATATTCTTTAGGTTCAGATATTATTTTTATGAGAATTTGTGATATAGACGTCCTTTATAATATTTTCTTGTAGGCAGCATGGCTAGTGTATGTAAATGTATCCGATATCATCCAATGGCAAAGGGTATGCGTTAAAGTATTTTATTCATAAATATGATAATGTTAATCCTCTTCTTTTATATCTGCTATAGTATTTATCAAAAGGCAATATTTTTTGAACAACCACGTGTTTTAATTTAGGGAGACACGTAATTATATCTGACTGCATCTAGTCAGGGAAAACAAACTATGAGGTAGATTACTTTTAAATATGTTAATATTACTTCCTTCTTTCGTAAATTATTAAAATATTGATATTTAATTATAGCTGTCAATTTGTCTGATTGACATGCTACAAATTTAAGCTATTTAAATAGTGTATTAATATGTTCAACTACAAAACTATCATTAGCTACTATTTAGTTATAGAATTATGTTGGTTAACCTGTCTGGAATCAGTGTTGATCAACATTGCAATAGGCCTAAATATTTTACCAAACTTACCCTATTTAAATAATATTGATTTGGAAGATTGTACATGAAAGGTGGATAGAAAACATATAAAAAGGAACAAATGAGGGGTGGACAGCGCGTGACCCTCCCCCCCTCAAAATGTTTCAGGTGGGGAAACAAAACATAGTGTTCCAAGAAACAAAATAAGGGGCTCATGTTCTAGCCATTACTGCCGACTCATCACTATTTATATCTTTGTAGACAGTCTTTTTCTTTGTTATTTAGCAAACTTGTTGGCTGGGATGGGGAGGGGGCTATTTTTACCACTTGTAGAGAGACACACAAGTTGGGGAGGTGTGTGACTTATGTGTGCTCTGTCTATTAACACTTATTGTTAGGTTCAGCAAGAGAAAGAGCTTGAAAGATTTAGAGGAGGACAGAAATGGGGTGTTTGCAAGCCAGACAGGGAGTAAAGTAAAGGGTGTCACATGTAAAGAGAACATTTAATAAAAGTAACTTTTAAGAGGTTTCAAACCTGGATAATGTTTAGCAGTTTCATACTTAGAGCAAATAATTAAATATAAAACACAATTTTCAAATGACATTAACTACAGAATTAAAATAATTTTGATCAAAAATGCAATAAAATTAACTATTTTATTAATTGTATTATTCAATATTAATTCAAAATTGTATTATTTGATTTGATAAAAAATGCTATTCACACACAATTCTATTTATTTTATGTTTTAAAAAAAAATGTATTACTTATAAGCGATTTTTTTAGCACTGCGTCTTATTACTCATTCTGG
>JBCFYV010002314.1:0-104651 GCA_039000515.1 Timema cristinae
TAAGGTGCTGGAGAAGCTGCTGGCTTCTAGACTATGGGATTATATACAGGTAAATGATGTGCTTAATGACCGGCAGTATGGGTTTCGTCCCGGAAGAGGAACGGTGGATGCTTTGGAGAGGGTCCTTCGCGACGTCTCCGAGAGCGACTGCCGGTACGTGTTGGCCATCTACTTGGACATCTCGGGCGCCTTCGACAGCGCCTGGTGGCCGGGGATCTTGGAGAAGCTGAGGAGAACGGGATGTCCGAAGAACCTGTACGAGGTGGTCAGGGACTACTTCAGGCGTAGGACTACTGGGCTGTACCTGGAGCAGACGGAGTCCGTGAAGGTCCTGACTCAGGGCTGCCCTCAGGGGTCGGTGCTGGGTCCGGCCCTGTGGCTACTAATCTTTGATGATTTCTTGAGATTACAGTTCAGAGATGGTGTTAGCTGCTACGCCTACGCAGACGACGGTCTTCTACTAGTCAGAGGGAACACGCGGATTGAAGTGGAGGCGAGGGCGGAACACGCGTTGAGGACGGTGACTGAGTGGGGGGCTGAGGCCCGCCTTACCTTCTCGAGAGAAAAGACGAAGATGACGCTGTTGAAGGGGAGACTTTCGGCGATGAGACATCCGACGGTGCGAATGGGCGGTGCTCATATTGCCTACGTTAGGGTAAACAGGTATCTGGGTGTGCTATTGGATGAGGGATTGCTCTTTAATGATCACTTTAGGATGATTGCTGGTACGGCGAAGGCGGCGTTCGGGAGGTTCATCCTAGTCTCGAGGACCTCTTGGGGACTGGACTTCACGACTCTGCGGAGGATGTACAGGGCCCTGGTGGAGTCGGTGCTGACCTACGGGTTCGTGGTGTGGCAGCACCGGATGGAGGTCAACAGCAGCAGGATCATCCTACTTAGGGCACAGAGGTTTGCACTGCTAGCGGTTACGAAAGGATACAGTACAGTTTCTCACGATGCTTTGCCTGTTGTTGCAGGGGTGTTGCCGATCGACCTTCTCGTTAGGGAGAGGGCTAGGCGGTTCTGGGCCAAGAAGAATGGACTCGACTTGGAGGAAGAGAGGAGGATCTCCAGAAGAGACTCCCTTGCTGTCTGGCAAGCGAGATGGGACGGGTCCGATAAAGGCAGGGAAACTTATCGGTACTGGCCTTCTGTGCAGGAGAGGATGGAGAGTGGCTGGGTTAGCACCAACTACTATGTGACGCAGTTCCTCACCGGACATGGGAACTTCAATGGGAAGCTTCACGGCTTCGCGCTGAAGGAGAACCCGGACTGCGAGGCGTGTGGAGCCTATGAGGATGCGGAGCACGTGCTGCTGTCGTGTGAGCGGTTCGAGGGGGATAGAAGAATCCTTAGGCTAGAGGTGGGGATCAGCTGCAGAGGACGGAGATGGTGAGAGATGCCAGGAGCTACGCGTGCTTCCTGAGGTATGCGATGGCGATTGGGAAGAAGAAGGAGCGGCGGATTGGAGGTATAATAGGTTAAGAAACTAATGTATTTTTTCCATTTCAGGTTGTGTATACTTTGTATTATTGGAATAGACATGTGCGTTAGGGGTAGGATGACGATAGCGTGCTGTTCGTGATGGGGGAGGGGTTAAGGGGTGATATAGGATAGGGCTGTAGGCTCGAGTCTTGCTCTTGTTTGAGGATTTCTTGTTAGGACTTCTTTTTTTCAAATTTAAATTGCAATCTTAGAATTGCTTGCACTCTTTGGATTTAAATTCATTGTACGGAGGCGGTCCTTCAGAAGGGCCGGGGTGGGTACCTCCACGAGGTCCCCGCTGGGCAACGTAGGGTAAAGACTTAGTGTCGATCCCTACGGCTGAATCCCACCTCCCCCATGTGGCGAACACCAGCTGCAGGGGGTCCTCCCACTCTCGGATACGGGTGAATGCGTATACGAGGGGTTTTCCCGGGCTCGTTGAAGCGTCACTTGCCCCTTGAAGCCGTGGTTGCGCTGCGAAAAGTCTCTGACTTGTGTGCGGCGTAGCGGAAAGAGGTCCCAATTGGGCGATAGAGGGAATCCTTTCTGTCCCTATTGGATGTGTTTACTCTTATGGAAGAGAACAAAAGTTTGGAACATGGTGGGGGGAAGAAGGAAGAGAATATGCAAAGATAGCAAGAGAAAGGAATAATGACGGTAGGCTGCTGAGAGATTACGAGGTAATAATGTCGGGCTTGCTAGGAGTGGTTTCGAAAACAATATTCATAAATGATGGCAGTAGGAAGAATATGGGTAAAGAAGATCTAAGGGATGGGATTAAGAGGGAAGGGGTCATCATTGGACTAGTGGGCCCCAACCTAAGAAGAACAGGGGCAGGAGACAGGAAATACATGGAAGATAATACGGAAGGGGGGGCCATGGAAGTAATAAGGCAAACTCTCCTCAAAGGGGTTGAGGTTCAAAACTACATGGAGGCATTTGACGGGGGGAAAATATGCCAGGAAGTATACGACAAAAGGATAAACATTATAATGGAAATGGCAGTATCTGAGGCGTACCACCAGGCGGCTGAAAACAAGAAAACGGTGCACCTACAGATAGTTGGTTTAGGGTTAGGAGTGTGGAAAGGAGCGTGGCAACAGGAAGCTAGGTACCATAAAAGTGCAAGAAGGTGCATATTAAAAGCATTAGAAGTACACAGAAAGGCCGAGTTCAGGGTTAAAGACATAGAATTTCTATGGATGGGGAAGGTTATGGATGAGTTCCAGGATAAAGGTAAAATAAAGGAAATATACGGAGTAAACATTTTTGCAACAGAAGAAGCGCCCTACAAGAAGAGGATAAATGTGGAAGGGGAACTATTGGTAACAACTTATGCCTGGGATGGCAACGCGTGGCCGGGGAACGAGTTCTGGCAGGGCCATATTGGATCTACCGGAGACTCGGCCGCAGCGGCAGCTACTCTCATAGCCCAAGTCCAGAATCCGAGGATAAACATCAGGTTAAGAGCAAGGGAAAGAAGAATGACAAAAGAATACGAGGAAATAGAAGAAACATCAGTTAAAGAGGAAGAAGAAAATCCGAGGGTTGAGGAAGAGGGAAATGATGTAGGAAAAGAAGAACGAAGCGAGGAAGAACGCTGCACAGAGGTGGAGAAGGGAAAAAGGATTTGGAAATTAAATGAGATGTTTAAGGGAAGAAACAAGAGAGCAAAGTCTGTAGGCATCAAGGAAGGAAGTGTGAAGGAAAGAGGGGGAAAAGAAAAGGACATAGGGAAAAGAGAAAAGGTAGGAAGAGATTGGATAAAATGGGTGAAAGGTCCGACTTTAATGGAAGAGGTAGGAGGGGTAATAGACGGGAAAACCGAAATAGCAGAGGTGGTAGGGGAAAGTAAAGAGGACAAAGACAGGGAAGAAACAAATGCAGAGATAAGTAAAAGGCTAAATGGATGGGAGGAAATGCTAAAACTATCAAGACTAGAGGAACCGAACATAATTCAAGCTGCAATAAGGCACTTAGTGCGAGTTGGGCATCGTGATGGGCAGAGTATAGCGTTCCCAGTTCCAGACCTGGTGGACCGGATGACTCTAAGAGGTGTCAACATACCAACAGGAGTTGAGCTCTTAGGAAGCTTATTAGGAAAAGTTATGGAGAGAAGAGAGGAAAGGCTGGATCTTGAGGAGGTGTACATACAATTCGTGAAAGCATATGGAAGGGTGTGTTTCAATTCTAAAGAACCATGGCCAAAATGTTATGTGTACACACACCACCCATAGTGATGGTCAGTACAAACACATTAAGAATTGGGCAACTAAATGCTGCCAGAAGTAGATTAGTGCTTCACGAAGTTAGGAAATCTGCGGAAGAAAAAAGGCTAGATGTGTTGTGCTTGCAAGAACCTTATACTCGATATGGAAAGGTCCCACATATGCCGGCTACAGCGAGGGTAATATGCTCAGGAGAAAGGCCAATGAGCGCGATAGTAGTAGTTAACCGTGGCCTTGTGATTACGAAGGTCACACAATTTTGCGATGAGCGTACAATATGTCTGGAAATATTGGCAGAAGCAGGTAGAGTGGTGATACTGAATATATACTTTCAATTTAGACATGAAATAGAGCCATACTTAGGGAGAATAGAAAGAGTAGTAAGAGCATACGAAGACACTCCGTTGATCATAGTGGCAGATGTGAATGCCAGATCCCCGCTATGGCATTCAGGGAAGTGGCAAAGAGCAGATAAGAGATTTAACCATCCAAGACCAGATAGAAGAGGAGAGGCAGTGGAGGAAATTATAGCGGCAAACAGATTAGTAGTGGTAAACGAGGAAAACAATCCGCCAACCTACGAAGGTAGATGGGGCGCAAGCAGCAACATTGATGTCACCATAACAAACCAAGAGGCTAAAGGGAAGGTACGTAACTGGCGAGTGTTGGAACATGAAACCACGAGTGATCATAATATGATAATATTCGAGTATATATGGTCAGAAAGGGAGTTTATTCCAGGCGGAGGAGAGGCAGGGAGTAGAGAATAGAGATTTAACATGCCGAGGGCTGACTGGGGGAAGTTCCGAAATAACTTGGTAAACTTGGAGGAAACAAAAGTGGGGGATGATGTAAACGGGAAAACTAGGGAGTTGACTAGAATGATTCAGGATGCAATGAGGGCAGCGATTCCAGTAAAAGAAGATAAACCGGAAATAAGGAATAGTATGTGGAATGGGAGGTTGGAGAACCTCAGGAAGCAAAGTAGGAGGGCCAGGAAAATTTACCAAGGGAGCAGAGGGCCGGACGAGAGGTTCTACCTACTTCAACAATACAGAAGAAAGAAATTAGAGTTTGAGGAAGGAGTGAAAGAAGTGAAGAAAGAAGGCCAGCTGGGAAAGGTTTGTAATGGATGAACTAAGAACAGATATGTGGGGGATTCCCTTTAAGTTAGCAGCTGGAAAAATTAAACCACCAACGGCCATATCTACCCTGAGGAAAGTAAATGGATCTTACACGAATGGTTGGGAGGAGACAGCGGAACTATTGCTGGAGACTCTCCTACCAGATGATAGCAATGTCTCAGATAATGCGGAGCATAGAACCAAAAGGAGAGAAGCTAACAGGAGGTATGACGTAGACGCACTGGCGGAAGAGATAAACGTGAGAGAGGTGGAGTTAGAAATAGAGAAGCTGAAGAGAAAGAAAGCCCCAGGCCCGGACGGTATAATGGCGGAGGCACTACAAGAGGGGAAGGCAGTGATAGCCCCACTATTAGCAAAACTTTATAACGAATGCTTAAGACAAGGGAAGATACCGGAAGCCTGGAAACAGAGCAAAATGATAATATTAAGCAAAGGGGGGATAAGGACCCTGAAGACCCCAGATCATACAGACCAATTTGATTGCTGAACATCTGCGGGAAGATCCAGGAAAAGCTGCTGGGTGCAAGACTCTTAAAGCACAGAGTAACAGTAGGAATGTACCAGCACCAATATGGATTTAGGAAGAGTAGGTCAACAGAGGATGCGTTGTCGAGAGCTATGGAAGCGATTGAAGGTGTCGAGCTAAAGTACGCAGCTGGTATATTTATCGACATTGCCGGAGCTTTCGACAATCTCTGGTGGCCTGCTCTTTTTGGACGTCTAAAGGAGTTGCAGTGTCCACGTAACTTATATGAGTGCTACAGGGACTACTGTAGGAACAGATTCGCTACAGTGGTAGGGAAGTGGAAAAAAGTGGAAAAATCTTTAACTAAAGGTTGCCCGCAGGGTTCAGTAAGCGGTCCTATTTTTTGGGACGTAGTATTGGAGCCAGGTTTACAAAGAATAGAGAATTTGGTTGAGACCGTTGCAGTGGTGGCTTTCGCGGACGACATACTCTTGATAATAAAGGGAAAGTCTAGACTCTAACTGGAAACCAACGCTAATAAGGTTTTAAAGAGTTTCAACAATTGGTGTAAAGAAGTAAAGCTAGAGCTATCAGTGAACAAAACAAAATTCATGATATTTAAAGGAAATGTAGGAGGACGAGACCCTATAGTGAAGGTGGAAGGTAGGAGAATAAACAGAGTCAAAACCTTTAGATACCTAGGTATAACCCTAGATGAGAAGAGGAATTTTCTGGAACATGTAGAACAAGTAGGAGCGAGAGCCACTGCTGTAATGAACAAGATATACTCCATCGGACAAAACAATTTCAAACTGCCATTGAGTATAGTTAAAAAATAAACCAGGCGTTGATGTTAGCAGTCATGGGGTATGGTGCGAGTATTTGGGCACACAGCCTTAAGAATGATAAGCAACGTAAAAAGATACAAAGTGTACAACGAATGGTCTTGATTAGGTTAACAGGCGCATACCGCACGACAGCGACGGATGCGCTGTCGGTTATAGTAGGGGAAATTCCAGCAGACCTAGTAATAAGAGAGAGAGGGGCCACTTACTGGCTAAAGAAAGGGAACTTAGGAAAAGTGGAATTACTTACAAGACGCGGAGTGCGAAACAGGGTGGAGATAAGTCAGGCGTTGATTGAAGAGTGGCAAGAACGTTGGAACAACAGTGAAACGGGAAGAAGGACACACTCCTATTTGAATAATGTTACAGAGAGGTTAGGAATGACACATCTACAACCATCGCCGGGACTCATACAGTATATCTCGGGGAAAGGCCCATACAGGGAATCCCTGTTTGGGCTAGGACTCGTAGACGATGCTCAGTGTGAATGTGGAGAGGTCGCGACGCCCGACCATGTGGTCCTAGAATGCCCACAATACTATGCAATCAGAAGAGAACACCAGGCACAGATACAAGGATAACTGGTAGGGACTGTGCTAAGGGACAGGGAAAGATGGATTCACCTGAATGAGATGGCAAGGAAGATCTCCGAGTACGATAGAGGGAAATATATGGAACGACTCAAAGAGGGAAGAATGGAACACATGAGAAGAAGAGATATAGGAGGTGTGGAAGAGGAGGAGGAGCAGGATGAGGATGAGACTGATGAAGAGACATAACGAGTGGGATAGAGGTGGAGTAAAGATGAAATACTTTAGGCAAAATTTTAGTGGTATAAGTTGTCAGAAGGAGCGCGAGCAGAGTAATACAACATAAGACAATCTTAGAAGGAATACAAGAAGAAAGTGGAGTGTGAATCAGATGGAAGCAAGATTAAGTGGGAGATTGAAGAGCTATTAGTAACAGAAGAAGTTAAGGGGAAACGATAAACAATGATCCAAAGTAGGAATTAAAGGACCAAAGAGTAAGGAACCGCTGGTAGAAGAGCTAACTTAGTTAAGGGGGTAGTAGAGTAGAATAAAATTAGGCGGGACCAGGAAGTGTAAATAGGGAGGAGAAGGAAGAATTTGGAAGAAAAGGAAGTGAAGTCTAGATGAACCCCTCCGCTGATGGGCCCCCACACTTGGTGACAAGTGTGCGCAGGGTCTAGGTGGTCGGGCCTCTAGACCGTCAGGGTCTCTTGCCGTCGGCTGGCGACAGTCGTTTGTTGCGAGGGCCTAGGAACTCAAAGACAGTTGGTCTAAGCCATATAATAAGTAGTTTAAGTAGTAGCAGGTAGTAATGGATAAAGAGCAAAGAGTGAAGTGGAAGAAGCAAGAAGAGTAGTGGAAGAGAGTGAGTAAGGTAAAAGTGTGAGTAATCTTAGAAGAAGAAAAAGAGGAAGAGCAGGAACGTCCCGGCCTGGATTCCAGATGTGGTAGGAAACACTTCACCGGATGCCGGATGCCTGGAGAGCCGGATCAGCGAAGAGCCGGTGAAACAAACCACAGCTGATGTGACCGGCGGGAGCAATGAACATAAGAAGAAAGAAATGAGAATAAGATTAAAGTAGTTTTAAGGTAGTTTTAGTGTAGTTAGGGCCAAAGTGGAATGCTAGAAAGTAGGCTGGATGCTACATCCTATAGGGCGCCTCCCCAGGTGGCGGATAGGGGAATGCTCATCGCCATCGCCAAGAACCACGACTCTGCAAACATCGTCCTAGGCGGTCGTGGAGCTAGGTGGAGGCGAAGGGTACCGGGGAAATAAAATACCCGGGGCGGACCAGTAGCACTTAAGACCGAAAGTTGGATATAGCCGAATGTAAATTACCGGGGCTGATAGGGTAAATAAAATGGAAAAGAGGTAGTAGATTTGTTAAATAGTATGTAGGATATTAGGACCCGGATTAAATTATTAGGTGCCGGGTTTTAGAGTGTAGGATGGTAAAAAAAAATAAAAAAAAAATGTCCCTATTGGAGTTTGAGGCTCTTCCTGGAACGGCGGGAGTGGTCGCCTTTGCTGACGATCTGTTGGTAATAGTGGAAGCTGAGTCAAGATCGGAGCTGGAAGCCAAGAGCGGGGCTGTGTTAGCAGGCCTTAACTCTTGGTGTAAGCAAGTGAAATTGGCCTTGGCGCCAGCGAAGACGACATACGTGCTATTCAGGGGAGTGCTGAGGAGGAACCCTGCTATTAAACTTGATGGACAGAACATTAGGCGGAGTGGGAGTACTAGATACCTGGGGGTCACGCTTGACGAGAAGGGTAATTTCTTAGCGCACGTGGAGAACGCGTGTGGTAGAGCCTTGCGGATTATGAACAAGATTATAAGTATAGGTATGGGGAGGTTTTGTCTACCTATGAAGTGTATCAGGCTCTACCATCAAGCATTGCTAGTCTCTGTCGTGGGATATGGAGCCAGCACTTGGGCACATCGGCTAAGGCAGGTGGTCCAACGGGTAAGACTGAGGGGCCTGCAGAGGAGTATACTTCTCAGGCTCTCAGGAGCTTATAGAACGGTAGCGACCGACTCGTTATGCGTGGCGCTGGGTATCTGGCCCCTTGACTTGGAGGTAAGGAGGAGGGCTGCTCTGTATTGGCTGAGAAAGGGAGAAGTGGACAAGGTGGAGACTTTGACGAGGGAAGGGGTAGGGACCAAAGGACAGATCCGGGAGGCTCTCCTGGACGAATGGCAGACAGATTGGGATGAGAGTGAAACGGGCAGGAGGACTTACCGGATCTTCCCGAGTGTCAGAGACCGATTGGAGATGGTGCATCTTGAGCCCTCCACTGGGCTGGTGCACTTCTTGAC
The DNA here is from genome assembly GCA_039000515.1 of Timema cristinae. Lineage (NCBI taxonomy): Eukaryota > Metazoa > Arthropoda > Insecta > Phasmatodea > Timematidae > Timema > Timema cristinae. The sequence continues at coordinate 9,018 of JBCFYV010002314.1, forward strand.
TGGACATGGGCCATATAGAGCGGTTCTCTTCAGACTTGGACAGACAGATAGTGTGTTTTGCGATTGTGGAAGGGAGGCCACGCCTGAACACGTAGTGCTGGAGTGTGCACTTTCGTTAGGGGAGAGGGAGGAGTATCAGGTGCCCTTACAGGCGGGAGCGGTATTCCACATCGTGAGGGACGTGGATAGGTGGGGCTTCCTTGACAGGATCGCGGATGACGCATCTAAGAGGGTAAGGACAAAATATACTAACGACTTACGGAGAATGAGACGTATAGGGGGACGTGATGAGGACATGGACGTGACAATCAGTGACATAGACGTAGTAACAAGCAGTGACGAAGGGACAGATGACGACGAAATTCTTACTAGAAACTGGTAATTATTGGTAATAGAATGGCATAGGGATGAGCGGCTGGAATGATGGAGTTGGATGAATCTCCTGGATTTCCGGAGACCAGCCGAGGCGTACTCCCGCTGGATTCCAGCAGTGTGAATTGCTGAGGTACCGGTGGGGGTGCAATTGCCGGCTGGGAGAGAAAAGGAGGGACAAATAAGGGACGAGGGAGTGTAGCCCTTCCGCTCGATCGACTCCTCCACTTGGTAACAAGTATGTTTGTTGGGCCGGAGTGGTCGGGCCTCCTGTTCGTCGGGGCACCATTCAACGGCTGTCTGGCAGTCGGATGGAGGTAGTGCCTTGGACAATTCATGGCCGAGAGGGAGAAGAAATTTTAGATTATAGTTAGGATAAGAATTCTTTTGGTGTATTGTACAAATTCCTATGCAAGTAAAGATTTTTGTAAAATGTAATAGGTTTAAGTTAGGTTAAGGTCCGAAATAAAATAAAGTAAGTGGTTTTGTTAGTGAGTAGGCGGAGCGAGATCTTGGGTAGGGCGCCTCCCCAGGTGGCGGATAGGGGGATGCTCACTGTCGAAGCCTTGGGCCACGGCTCTGAAAACATGGTCCCAGGCGGCCGTGGGGCAAGGCTTTGGCGGGGGGTACCGGGGGCGTTAAATACCCGGGCGGACCAACTATTAGGGTTAAAGAATAATGTGCAGGGTTTATAAGGACATTAGGTTAGGTACTATATCATAATTAGTTATTGTTTAAAATGGATGAGAGATGGATGTGAAAGATGTTTAAGTTAGCAGGTGAATACGCCCCAAATTGCATTCTAGGTATTGGGGCAAGTAGGTTAGGATAAAAATATGTACTATATTAAATGTATTTTCTATTTACTAAACAATAAACTAAACTCTGAACTCTGTCCCTATCCTTATGCACTTAGCCAGTAGACCAGGGTCCTTCTTGTACAGTTCCTATGCTCTGGCGTACTGGAACCTTTTCTCAATCCTAGAATTGTTTGCCACCTTCATCCTCCCCACCTTCCTTGCAGGCTTAGCGACTTCATTTACTCCTATTTGCAGAGTATTCTGTTGTCATTTTGTCCTTTCTCCCTTACTTTACTTCCATTTATTGCCCCATATAAGGGAATCCCTTCCTTTCCATTTCCTTCCTAAGAGGCGGTGCAAGTCCTGTTATGCTATGGAAGGGCGGAAGTTCGTATATCAAGTGGGCAGCTACACAAGGTTTTCCCTAGGAATGTGTGCTGCATCACAGTCACGGCTAAGACCCATCTCTTTCAGGAGGCCGCTTGCTATCTCCCCCCTTTATGGTTCCGGTAGTTGTTTCCGTGACTAGGGGGACATCGAATTGAGGTGTAGGGAGAAGTTCTGGGAATACCTGCACCTAGCGCTATGCAGAATTAGCCGGGACTCCAACGGCATTAATTAAGAACAGGAAGATAACGCCTAGAAGGCTAGTTTTAGCAGCCGGCCCCCTACGTCGATCCGGCACGATATCGAGCAGAAAGCCGAGATTCCCACTGTCCCCGTTTCAAAATGTAGCAAAAAAAAATCCAAAAGCCGTCTATCCGGACGGTCGCCTCGCCGAACTTGTCAGGAGACCCCATTGGGGTAGGACCTATGTCTAGACAGCAAAAGGATCTGAAGGAAGCGCACCACCGGGAGCGGAAATCTTCGATAGCGAAAAAACAAATCAAGAACAGTTCGCCAGATTTCGGCGCAGTGCGGGTAGACGGTGGGGGTAACCGACGATATCTTAAGTTACAAGGAAGCCCCCCACGTCGATCCCAAACAATATCGGACGGAGAGCCGAGATTCCCTTGTTGGGACGGTGAAACTCTGCCTGTTCCCTGAGCTGGGCCGGCTGACGTGAGGAGCCGTAAGGCGAATCGCGGAGGTCTGTCGGGTGAAGGAAGAACAGCCGGTCGTAAGCCCGGGTAAAAGAGGAACGTTGGGAGGGTCTGGTCAACCCAACCGTAAAAGTGAAAGCACGGACATTGCCCGAAAAATCTAAAGGGGCACCCCTCGGTAGGGGAAGGCTAACGGAGTATGGTCAGCTCCGAGGCCAAGTACGGGACCTGCTGGTGAATAAGGCAACCCTAGCCCACCAGTACACCAGGGTTAGGAGGACCTGGTCAGTCCTCCCGGAAAAATCGGACTCCGGCAGTTGGAAGAAGAAAGGGGGATGGGACGAGCACGGGCATTGCTGAAGTTGGCCCGCGGGAAGCTGTGGCGGGGGCTCAATAGAGCGCCGTCGTGGCTGATCGCGTGATCGGCACAACCCTCCTGGGGGTAACTCTGTGTGGGCGAGGCTAACGTGGTCCAGACCGCTGAAACTCTGTGAGGACGGGCCCATTACCTGAATAAGTGTGGGTCCTCTGCGTAACTGTGTCCTCACGGGGAAGTAGGGGGCGAAGGGCGGGAGGTGCATCCGCCTTCCCCGAAAGTCGGTGACGGCATGCTCGGAGGAGACCCTGAAACCGGACGACGACCAGCTGCTGAAGGGGACATCCTGGGTATAAGTCTAGGTTAGGGCCACGGCTCTAACCAGGGCGAAAGCTCGGGGAAACCCAGACCGGTAGACAAACCCCTTGGCTAAGTGTGTTACGCTGGTGGGGACCGGTCAAACTTAGCACACCATCCATGCCAGAGGGGGCGGTCCGATGCAAGAGACGGCCCCCCAAACCCAATTGCTTTTAATACTGTAACATGGATACAACTAGTGTGATATCAATTTGCAGTGACCTTAGCGAAAAATGCGATAAGACGAGAGAAGTGTGGAAGGGGCCATGGAACTTGGCAAGGAGTGGAAAGTGGCGAAAGTCCGGATGCGGAGGACTGACAGAATCGAGGAAAGGTCAAGTGACCGAGTAAGGAGCCCTAGCGGGTGCAGAGCAGACTCCACCGAAAGTGAGACGGGGAGTGAAAGGTTTGAGACGGGGAAGCGGAAGAGTAAGTGTGATGGCAAAGGTAAGAGAGGTGGAGCCGGGGTGAAGCGGAGGAAAGAGCCGGGGAGTAGTGAGGGAGATATGGAGGTGGAGGAGTCGGAAAGTGAAAGGAGGCGGAGGCTCGATGGATATCTGAGAGAGGTGGAGCGCTTCATGTCCAACATGAAGGGTAGGCCACTCTCAGGCTCTGGAATGCAGAGGATCGCCAATGCAATGAGAGAGATGAAAGAGATAGCCCTAGAGGCTATGGAGGAAGCAGTCAAGCTCAGGGGCAAGCTTGAGGAGAGAGACGAGGTGGTGAAGGGCGTTGAGGAGAGAATATGTCGGAGGCTGGCTGTGAGCAACGGGGCACAGGCAGAACGGCCCCTAGTTGCAAAAGCATGGGGGAGGAAAAGGGAGGACTTCCCGCCCCTCTCGACAGGTGTCAAGTGGAGGCCACAGGAGAACGTGGTGTTTGTGTGGGCGGAAGGCACGGCCAAAGAGGGCAAGGAGATACGGAAGGCAATGAAGGACGCGGTGACCCCAGGGGCGATGGGGCTGAAGGTAAGGAACGTGAGGAACACCATGGAGGGTGTCGTTGTCGTGGTAAGCGACAAAGATCAGGCAGAGAGCCTGATCAACAGTCAGAGGTTGAAGGAGAAGGGCCTGGTGGCCGAGAGGTTTGGGAAGAAAAGGCCCAAAGTAATGGTGTACGATGTACCCATGGAAGGCACGAAGGAAGCGGTGATCGGGGAGATTCACCACCTGAACATGGAAGGTTCGGGGGTGACGGTGGAGGAATTCCGTGAGGAGTTCAAGCTGGTCCGAGAGGTGCGGAGCAGGAGAGGTGAGGACAGGTGCCACTGGGTACTGGAGGTGAGCCCGAGGGTGAGAAATCACCTCATGAAAACCGGACGGGCGTACATTGGATGGCTGTGCTGCAGAGTGAAGGACTACTCAGAGGTCGTTAGGTGCTTTAAGTGCCAGGGCTATGGCCATATGGGTAGGAGCTGTGGCAGGGACATCGCATGTAGGCGGTGTGGAGGAAAGCACGATGTCTCTAGGTGCAAGGAGACAAAGATAAGGTGCGTGAACTGCATGAGGGCAGGAAGGAAGGACGGGCATGGAGTGGAGGATAGGAAATGTCCTACTTATGAGAACGCGCTACATATAGCGATGAGAAAGGTCGACTATGGCCTATAAGATAGGACAGGTGAATGTGGGTCGGTCAAAGGTGGCAATGGCTGAGCTAGAGGGTGTGGCGAGAAGGAGGGATCTGGATATCCTACTGATACAGGAGCCGTACAGTATAGGCGGTGTGGTGAGATTTCCCGGTGGTAGAGCATTCTACGAAAGGAAAGAGGACGAGGAGACGTGGGCCGCAGTAGTAATACTGAAGGCGGATCTGCCGGCTATAAAGTTGAGTAACTGGTCGGACAACAAGAGGGCGGTGGTTAAAGTGGGAGCCCAAGGGGACCTGGTATTGGCGTCCTGCTACTTTAAGTTCAACGAGATAATCGGAGACCATATAGGGAGATTGGAAATGGCTGTAAGAGGTCTGGCAGGGGAGAGGCTGGTGATCGGAGCAGACGCAAATGCCAGGTCGATGCTGTGGTACGATCGGGTGCTTGACGAGGCCGGAGAGGTAGTGGAGGATTTCATTCTCGCCAATGATCTAACTGTGGTTAATACGGATGGCGAAGAACCAACTTTCGAGAGTGTTAGAGGCGCAAGGGCGAACCTTGACGTAACGCTGGCCTCTAGGAATGTAAATACGGCAGAGTGGAGGGTGATCGGCGGCGAGGTGGAATCCGACCACAAATTGATAGTATTCGGAGTTGAAACGGAAGTGGTGAGAGGTGAGAGGAGAGGGGCGGCTCCCGAACTGAGATTTGACATAAAGAATGCTGACTGGGAAAGATACCGTGCGGCTCTTGTAGCGGAGGATATGGGAAGGATCAGAGAGATGGACGGAGCGGAGGCTAAGGCATGCGGGGTGAGTATCCCGAGAATTGACGGACAGAGGCTGAGGAGCTGGTGGACGAGGGAGCTCACCAGGCTCAAAAGAGAGAAGAACCGTAAGATGGTGCAGTGGAAACGGTTGAGAAACGAGGGAGGGGGCCCTCAGGAGGTCGAAGGGAGGAGAGGGGCCTATATAGAGGCCAGGAATGAGTATACGAGAAAGGTGAGGAAGGAAAAGCGGCTGGAAGGGGAACGACTGATAGAAGCCGAGACGGATGACCCATGGGGAAAAGTGTACAGGATCGTTCTGGGTAAGAACAGGCTGAACCTGATGTTTAGTTGCCTAGAGAGAGAGGGTGGAGGGTTCACCACCAGTGTGGCGGAGACCGTGGAGCTCATGCTCGACGGATTACTCCCAGATGATAATAGAAACGGGGAGGTACAGGCACACGAAGACGTCAGGAACGGCTCAGTTATACCCAGTAACGGGAATGACATGCAGCTCTTTACGGAGTTGGAGGTTATGAGAGCGGTGAGGAAGATGAGGAATCGGAGAGCACCCGGGATAGATGGGGTGAAGGCTGAGATGGCCAAGAATGGGCTTGGCATCTTCAATGAAGTGATTACGGATACCATGAATGAGATGCTAAGGACGGGAAAGTTTCCGGACAGGTGGAAACGAGGGGTGCTAAAGGTATTCCTAAAGAGTGACGATAAGAACTCAAGCAAACTGAAGTCGTACAGGCCGGTAACTTTGCTTCCGGTGCTTGGAAAGGTGGCGGAACGGTTGATGGCGGAGAGGCTGAATGGCTTTCTCAGCGGTGTGGGCTTCTTTAGCGAGAGGCAATACGGCTTCAGGAAGGGACTAGGCACGGTAGATGCCATAAGGAGAATGCGGAGAGAAGTGAGTGAGAGCGAGGAGAAGTATGTCCTCGGGGTGTTCCTGGACATCTCGGGGGCATTCGATAATGCGTGGTGGCCCAAGATACTTGATGTATTGAGGGAGGTGGATTGCCCTAGGAACCTGTGGAGGCTCGTGGGGGACTACTTCACCAACAGGAAAGTGAGTCTAGAAATAGACGGGGTAGTGAAGGAGAAGACACCCGCGAAGGGTTGTCCGCAAGGCTCGGTGTTGGGACCGCTGTTGTGGAATGTGGTCTTCAACGAGTTTCTAACGGGGGACTACGGGGATGGAGTAAGCATGACGGCGTACGCAGATGACGCGTTAATGCTAGTAAGGGCTAGAAATCGAGTTGAACTTGAGGCTAGAGCGGAAAGAGCGGTGAGCAGAGTCCTGGAATGGGGAAGAAGTGTTAAGCTGGTCTTCTCGAGAGAGAAGACGGTGATGATGCTACTGAAGGGCAGACTGCTGAGGAAGCCTGGCCTACCGATGGGTGGTAGAGCGGTGAACTATGTGGTGAGAGTGAAGTACCTAGGAGTGTGGATTGATGAGTATATGGGGTTCCGGAGTCACGTGACGGAGACATGTGACAAAGTAAAGAAGGCCTTCATGAAGCTGGCGAGGGTGGTGAAGGCAAACAAAGGATTCAGCAGTGATACCCTAAAGACAATCTATAAGGGTATAGTGGAGGCAGTGGTGACGTACCGATGTGAGTGCTGGGGTGATGGAGTGAGCAGAGGAGTGAGTAGAACACTGCTGATGAGGACCCAGAGGAAGCTCCTACTGGTGGTAGCCAGGGCATACAGGACGGTATCGCAGGATGCGATGCCTGTCCTGGTAGGTGTGCTACCAGTAGACCTTTTGATTAAAGAAATGATGAAGCTAAGGGAGGACAAAGAGGCAGGTGTGAGAAAGAGCGTAAGCAAAGCAAACCGGAGGGCGGAGGTGCTGATGGAATGGCAAAGGAGATGGGATACATCCGGAAAGGGAAGAGAGACGTACGGGTACTTCCCCGACGTAAAGGAAAGGATGAGACGGAAGTGGCTGAGGCTGGATCACTACACCACCCAGGCGCTAAGCGGTCATGGAGACTTCAATGAGAAGCTCAGGTACTTCGCTCTGAGAGAGAATGGAAACTGCCTGACGTGTAACGTGAGGGAAGATGCATGGCATTCGACTTCGGAATGCGCAAGGTTCGGAGACGTAAGGAGAGAAACGTTTGGGGTCCTAGCAACTCATGAAATGGTATGGGAGAGAAGAAACATGGTCGCGAGGCGAGATGTTTTCGAGACATTCAAAAGAATGGTGATGGAGATTGGTAAGAGAAAGGAGAATGAGAGGATAGGGTAGCGGCCCGACACAGATCCCTAGCCGGGATCAAGGTGCTTGGGCCTCATAGGACGGAGAAAGTGAATGGGAAATCGGAAGGAAGGTGAGAGGCCCGGTGCTGGAACCTTCGGGCGACTGGTATCTGGAACGAAAAGAATGGAAGGCGGTTCGAACACCGGGGTGGGTACCTCCTCGTGGTCCCGCTGGGCAACGGAGGGAGGGCGAAGCACCGGGCTTGCTCGGTACGAATCGTCTCTACGGCTAAACTCCACCTCCCCCTCGTGGTGACACCCACTGCATGGGGGACCTCCAACTCCCGTACACAGGTGAATAGTGTATGGGTTTTTTTTCCCGGACCTATGTTCCCTCGGGGGTGGCTTACGTCGCGAAAAGCGCGAAGCTTATGTACGATGGAAGCTAGTGAGGTCCCCAGATCGGGGTGTAGTGCAGGGGGAATATCACTGTCCCTATCTAAGGATATTGTAAATGCGCTCTCGTATATTAGGGGACAGTTAGACTGGGTGGAGAAGGAGAATCAAAAGTTAAGGCAGGAAAATGAGAAACTGAGAAGGGGGGAGGAGAGTAGAAGAGGACAAGTGAGTGCTCCATCCTACGCTACTGTGACGGCGTCAAGATCTCAGGGTGAGAATAAGGGAAATGAAGGGAGAGTCGTAAGGCCGGAGGAAATAAGGAAGATGAACACTCTCTTCATCTCCTCGAAGAAAGGGAAGGACACGAAGGAAATGGAGAAGATATTAAAGGAGAATATCGATCCAAAGGAGGAGGGTATAAGGATAAAAATATATAAGGCCAGCGGGGAAATTGTTGATTGTCGAGGCGGCGGACGAAAAGGAAGTGGACAAGTTAATGAAGAATGAGAAGATTAAAGAAGATCTTAAATGTGAAAAGCCAAGACTGCGTAACCCGCTGGTGACGATATTCGACGTGAGCTCGCAGATGTCGGAGGATGAATTAAGGGATGCGGTCTACAAACAGAATTATGTGGGGAAAATGGTTAGAGAGGAATTCATGGAGGGCTTCAAGCCGAGATTTAGAACTGGACCGAAGGATAAGGGATTAGTGAATCATGTGGTGGAGGTTAGCCCTAACGTGAGGAAGATCCTGTTGGGGATAGGGTGTATCCCCCTGCGGGACGGGGTTTAGAATAGTCCCGCAATAACCCCTGCTTGTCGTAAGAAGCGACTAAAAGGGGAGGTTTCTGTGCAGGACGTACCTCGTGTGGGACAAACCTATCCTATATATTTCCTTTCACATCATTTTCTTCTTCCTTCACTTTCCCCCTTTTTTTCACTCTTCCCCCTTCGCTTTATCTACCCTTACCCTTTTCTTCCTTTCCCCCACCGTTCATCCTGCACAGAGGCCATTGGCCTTTCCTTTGACGACCTTGGCAACTAACCCGGCTCTTCTCTGTTTATTATTGGATACCACTGCCTTGAGCTCCCGAATGAAAGTGCGCTGGTTGTAATATCTTGGTAGAAGGGCCTTAGGGATGACAACCGGGTACCCTACCTTGAGAAAAGACCGGTTGCGTTCATGAGGGTCACGGACGTAAAATTAGCACTTTCCTGCATACACTTGCTGCGGTGACCTCTCTTCCGCCGATGCTCCATATGAAGGTTATCATGTCTAGCGTCGTATGGAGCCTCTCGTCGGAAGAGTTAACAGGGCCCTATGTGGTAGAACCAACTGGGATCAACCTGGGTCTACGATCCGAGTACTTTTGCAGGTTGTCCTCCCACTCATGATTGAGTCTCTTGTCACAGCTGACACCTTACTGTCCGCTGGCACCGTACTGCCAAGTTCTGCTGGCATCTCACTGCCCGGCCCCTCACAGGGCCGTATTAATGATAAGAGGCGGAAACGGGTAAGGCCGTCCAGCCCTGTTTTGATGAAAAGCCAGGAAGTGGTGAGGCCCCAGCCCCGCTTCCTGGTGATGTCTCGAGTGGATGAAAGTGAAGATCTGAAACGTGTCAGCCCATTTATCCTCGAAAGAGTGATAAATGGAGCAGCAAAATCTGACGTTTTAATAAGGAAACTGCGAGATGGCACCATTATGATTCAGACTATGACCGACACTCAATCCTCAAATATTATGGCGATCTCCGAAATACCGTTGAGTAATACGGTAAATATACAGGTTAAGGTGGAGCCCCACAGGTTCCTCAATGTTTACAAGGGAGTGGTCACTTGTTATGACCTCGACTGCGTAAGCATTGAGGAGATCTGTGAGGAAGTTTCCCCCCAGAATGTCACCGAAGTGTACCGTATTGTCACAAAAAAGAATGGACAAGAAAAGAAGACGGATACGTATATCCTCACATTTGCGACTCCTACCCTTCCGAAGGAGGTCCGAGCAGGCTTCCACGTGCTCAGGGTCCGGCCGTATGTCCCTAACCCTCGGCGCTGTTTTCAGTGCCAGGAATTTGGGCATACGAAGCTGCGATGCCGTGGTAAGCCAACCTGTGCGGATTGTGGACAGGAGGCTCACGAAACACCGTGCGAGTCTCCTAAATACTGCGTCAACTGCAAGGGTCCGCATTCCGACTGGTCTCGGGCCTGTCCAAAATGGAAGGTAGAGAAGAAAGTACTGGAGATACAATCTGAAAAGAAGATCTCATATGCCCAGGCACGCAAGGAATACGTATCAAGTCAAGCTCCGGTATTTCAAACTTCATATAGCCGGATTGTCAGTCAAAATATAAACTGTCCCAACTGCCATTGCGCAGTTAATCTTGCTAAGGAGCCAACGCGACCAGTGCCATTGGTCTCTTCTCGAGACATTTATGTTGATTCCGCGCCAACTTCTGTGGCGCCTAAATTTTTAAAGGAGGCCAAACTGCCACAACGATCGTCTCCCCCACCTATACCACCGAGGAGACCTCATCGAGGAACTCCCCCGGGCCCGCCTCGGGGAACACCCCCCAGCCTGCCTCGAGGAACACCCCCGAGCCCGCCTCGGGAAACCCCCACGGGCCCGCCTCGGGGCATTAAAACAAGGGCGGCCGTTGTTGAGCCTCTCACACCCACCTCTGGGCTTACGGAGGTGGGGACGAGTTGCGGAACAGGTGAGGCCGCTAAGGCGAGTCCCACTGGTGCCTTGAAGAAGGACCAGCGAGAGACCGCCGAAAAATTTTTTATTAAAAAAGCGTCGAAGGCCTTAAAGCCTTCGAACAAGAATCTGAATACCCAGTCTCCCCAAAGTAAAACGAAGCCTCTCCTGAAGCGGGAGGTCCAGGAGAGACTGGGAAAGGCAAGAGGGCCTAAAAAGGACCTCAACAAATTTTTATTTTAAAGGATAGTGAAATGGATTGCGAGGATAACTAAATTTCATACTAATAATTTATGTCGCTACTACAATGGAATTGTAGGGGTTTCTATGCTCGTGTAGAGGAAATTAAACTAATAATTTCTTCCCTGCATCCTCCCATCTTGTGTTTGCAGGAGACCCACTTCCGCCCAACTGACAACCCGATGCTTCGTGGGTACGATGTGTATCGTACCGACAAGCCTTTCTTTGATCGGGCTAGTGGAGGTGTGGCTATATTCGCACGAAGCACTATATATCATAAGAATATTAATATTGTTTCTGATCTCCAAGCGATTGCTGTCAGAGCCTCCCTTCCTATGGAGGTGACCGTATGCTGTATCTACCTCCCACCAGGTGAACGTGTTTCCAAGAGGACACTAGAGGCCCTCTTTATACAACTTCCCGCCCCCTATATCATCTTGGGGGACTTTAACGCGCATAACCTGGTGTGGGGATCTAATTTTACAGATGCCCGCGGGAGGATGGTAGAGGATATTCTTGTCTCGGCAAACCTGGTGCTAATGAACACCGGGACCCAGACACACTTCTCCACCTTTAATGGTGTATCCTCTGCCATCGACCTAGCCCTATGTAGCCCCAGGATTGCTGCTCACTTCCTTTGGGAGGTTCACTCGGACCTATGTGGCAGCGATCACTTTCCCATTCTGCTTTCACAAATTAAAGATCCTCCCAGTACAGCAAAGTTCCCTCAATGGGTTCTAAAACGTGCTAACTGGCATAAATTCCGCGAGATCGCCGTATTCGACGAACCCCATTCTCCCGACGTCGATATTAAGGCTGGGCAATTTACTTCGACGGTCATAGCGGCGGCGATGGCATCCATCTCAAAATCCTCGCCAAACCCGCGCCACCGTCCTGTTCCCTGGCGGAACGAGGAGTGCCGGCTGGCTATTTCTAACCGTCGAAGGGCCCTACGTCTCTTTCATCGACGTCCAACTTCGGAGAATCTGGAGTCATTCCGGATTCTACGTGCTAGAGCTCGCCGTATCATTCGAGAAAGCAGAAGAGAGTCTTGGAGACAGTTTATTTCTACCCTTACTATTTTCACTCCCACAACCAAGGTTTGGGATCACATTCGTAAAGTACGTAGTAGCAAAAATACCATTAATAATATACCCGCACTCATGTCTAACGGTTCACTTGTCTCCCCCCCTATGGAGGTCGCCAATGTATTGGGCTCGATGTTCGCCGCTATTTCTAGCACTGCGAGCTACTCTAACGAGTTCGCGGTGCATAAGAGGAGCATCGAGCGCCGTACTATTGATTTTGGTCCAAGTCGGGGGGAGGATTATAACTCCCCCTTTACGCAAGATGAACTGACCTATGCCCTCTCCCAGGCAGGTAACACAGCTTCCGGTCCAGATGATATCCACTATGAAATGTTGCGGCAGCTGCCCCCTGCTGGACACGCATATCTTCTGGACCTTTTCAATAATGTCTGGGAATCTCATCATTTCTCATCACTTTGGAGGCAAGCAATCGTTATCCCGTTATATAAAAGTGGCAAAGATAAATTAGAGCCAACTAGTTATCGACCGATAGCTTTAACTAGTTGTGTATGTAAAATAATGGAAAAAATTATTAATAAACGACTTATATGGTATTTAGAATCCCGCAATCTGCTATCTAATATTCAATGTGGTTTTCGTCGGAACCGAACTACAGTGGATCATCTTGTCCGTCTAGAGACGGCTGTCCGTGACGCTTTTCTCAATAAGCAGCACCTTCTGGCTGTTTTTTTCGATCTGGAGAAAGCGTACGACACCACCTGGCGGTACGGCATTTTGAAAACACTTTTTAATTGGGGGTTTCGGGGAAACCTTCCTTCTTTTATATCTAATTTTATGTCGGATAGACACTTTCGGGTAAGGTTAAATAACACCTTATCCGAGGATTTTATTCAAGAAAATGGGTGCCTCAGGGTAGTATTCTGAGCTGTACGTTGTTCGCTATCGCGATAAATAGTATTGTGGACAACGTGCGCTCACCTGTTCGTTCATGCCTCTTTGTGGATGACTACGCAATTTATTGTAGTTCGTCAAGTCTCCACAGGGCTGAACGACAGATACAACTCGCTGTAAACAATCTATGGTTGTGGGCAGCTCGTAATGGTTTTCGTTTCTCTGCGGCCAAGACGACTGTCGTTCACTTCCATAGATTACGCGGAATACAGCCAGCCCCCAATATTTTAATGAACAACGTTGTTTTACCTGTCTCCGAGACCGTAAGGTTCCTGGGACTTTTATTCGATTTTAAACTAACTTGGATCCCCCACATCAAAGACCTGAAAGCGAGGTGTGTTAAAGCTTTGAATTTACTTAAAGTTGTGAGTGGTCGCTCTTGGGGTGCTGATAGGGAAACCTTGATGCGCCTCTATAGAGCCTTGGTGAGATCAAAACTTGATTACGGCAGTTTTGTTTATTGTTCCGCTAGACCCTCGGCGTTAAAGATGCTCGATAGCGTCCACCATGCTGGCATTCGACTGGCTACTGGTGCTTTTCGTACCAGTCCAGTCGTCAGCATCTGTGCCGACGCTGGTGAGCCCCCTCTTTCTTACCGGCGGTCCTACCTCCTGGCATCTTACGTGTCCAAACTGCACTACATGCCAGAGCATGTTGCCTACCGCCCTGTTTTTCATCCCCTAACCGTGTCTTGTATGAAACCAAATGGAGTAGTACAAGGCCGGTTGGGATCCGGATGCTATCGGTTTTCGACACGTGTGGGATAGTGCTGCCAAAGGCTATCCCAATATCACCAGGTCGAGTTTCTCCCTGGAAAATACGCCCTCCGAAATGCCATTTTGATCTTGCCAAGTTCCCTAAAGCAACCATCCCAAACTTTGTATATGAGAGGACCTTTAATGAGCTCCTCTCCAATCGCTTTAACGGATTTGAGCGAATCCACACTGATGGCTCTAAATATGGAGCCTCCGTGGGATGTGCTTTTGTTGTGGAAGGATCCAATTTTAAATCTTTGTGTTTTATATATCGAAATAGTCACCGTTCGGTTCTCATCTGCACGGATTCCATGAGTGCTCTGTTGGCATTGTCCACACTTTATTTCTGGAATCCCCTCGTGCAGATGATACATGAACAAATTTTAAAAATTGATTCATTAAGCACCCGGCTCGCCTTTTGCTGGATTCCTGGTCATGCTGGTCTTCCAGGGAATGAACTGGCGGACCAGGCAGCCAAGGAGGCAACGAGCTTGCCTCCGGAGGCGAGTCTGTGTATCATGTTTTTAGATCTTAAGGGTTATGTTCGGCGTGGAGTGTTGCGCACCTAGCACGAGCAGTGGGTCTCGACCCCTGCTCAGAACAAGCTGCGGTCCATCAGGGACGGTGTGTCGCGATGGCCCTCTTCTATACGAAAGTTTAGGAGAGAGGAGGTCATCGTGACGAGACTCCGCGTCGGGCATACTTCATTGACCCATAGTTTTTTACTAAGAGGGGATCCACCTCCAGTGTGTGAATTTTGCGATGCTCCCCTTAGTGTGCACCACATTTTGGTGGAGTGTCGCAGATATGCCCCATACTCGCCTGGCCCTTGATTTTAAAGGTGACCTTCGATTTTTATTACGCGACAGCGCTGAAGGAGTTATTTGTTTACTCCATTTTATACGCCAGGCGAATCTTTTTAGTGCCATTTGAGTCACTTTTATAAAGTGGCTCATCTGGATTTTATCTCATATTGAGACCTTTTTAATATTTTAGTATAATTTAATGTTTTTGTCTTGTCGTTTTATCCATTTTAACAAACTTTAATAAAATAATTATTTTAACATGTTAGTTTTGTCTTTTTAACTAATATATTGTTTTAATATGTTTGTTTTTTATTAGAGTGATACACCTGTGGTTTTTTTTAAGCAGGTGTTTCACTCAATTGTACTTTGAGCCCATTTGAGCACTCCTATGGAGTGTCTCAGGTGGTGAATGATTATATCTCTCCCTATGGGGATTTTATTATGTTTTAATTATATTTCAAGGCCCTAATGACCTCGATGTGTCGATGGGCCTCTAAACCCAAATAATAATAATAATAATAATAATAATAATAATAATAATGATAGGGTGTATGTAAGGTTCAGGAGCGTGAATATTAAGGATTACACAGTTATATCCAGATGTTTTCAGTGTAATGACCTGGGGCATATAAAAAAGTATTGTAAGAGTACAGCCAGATGTTCCAGGTGCGGAGGTGAAGGTCATGAAAGGAAGGTCTGTGACAAGGAGGAGGTATGTATCCCATGCACTATTAGAGCAGGGAACAAAGGTAAGAAGGTGACATGTAAATTCCCCAACAAGAAGGATTGTGAGACCCATAAGATGCTACTAAGAAGACTCATGGAAAAAACCAATTATGGATAAGTACCAAATAGAAATAATTGCAGCAATAAGGGAGTTGACAGAGGAGGTAAGGAATTTGGGGGAAATTTTAATTGGGAGAACTAGTATAAGAAGGAAGAAGTCACCAAGCAAAATGAGAAGAAATAGCCTCAGAGCTAGGAGTTTTGGGAAGTGGAGAGAAAAGGAGTTGAGCAGCATTTTGCAGCAGGAAAAGGAGGATTCTGAGTTGATAACTAAGAGAAACACTCAAGAGGTAGTAGGTGTGGATGTGAGGGGAAGGAAGGTAGGTTTGGGATTTGGTAGGTTTGAGAACGGTGTGGCTGTAAGAGATAAAATGTGTAAGGTTCAAGATGGTTCTTCGAGAGACAGGGAGGTAGTTAGTCAGCAGGGAGGAAAAGATGGAAGACAGGAAGATGGGGGAGTCATGGAATTCCTAGCTAACTGCAAGAGTGTCAAGCACCCTTGGGGAGTACAGACGTTGTAAGAATGATAGACCAAGGAAAAATAAATAGAGATGAGTTAAAGGAGATGGTAGAGTCTGCGAGGATTATTGTTTACCCACTAGGGGAGAAGGTAATTAAGGAAGTGTTGAAGAAGTTGGGACGGTTAGGTGTAGGAAGAGATGGCACGAGTGAGGCTGAAATGGGGGTAGAAAATTGGATAAACAGAGCCTTAAATCAAAGGTGTGTATTTGCATATGGGAGAGATGAAAGATATGGTACGTGGTGGGGTTAGGAAGGTAGGGACTTCACCAGAGTGGCGAGTGATCTAAATGAGGACAATAGGTTGCTAAGAGACTATGAAGTGGCATTGTCCGGACTGTTGGGAGTGGTATCTAAGACCAAATTCATAAATGATGGTGGGAGTAAAAACATGGGGAAGGAAGATTTGGGAGCTGGAATCAGGAGGAATGGTGTAATTATTGGTTTGGTGGGTCCAAAACTTAGAAGCGCTAGGTCTACGGACAGGAGGTACATGGGGGAATGGTCAGAGAAAGGGCCAATGGAAGTTATAAGGAGAGTGTTACTAGAGGATAGAAGTGGGAGTGTATATATGGATGCTTATGACGGGGGAAGGATTTGCCAGGATGTGTATGAACGAAGGATTGATATAGTGCTGGAGATGGCTGTTTCGGAGGCCTATTTCCAAGCGGTTGAAAATAGGAAGCCGGTGCATCTTCAAATAGTGGGACTTGGGTTAGGAGTGTGGAAAGGGGCAGAAAGACAGGAAGAATATTACCATCGCTGCGCCAGGAGAGTTATCGTGAAGGCCCTGGAGGCTCATTGGAGGGACAAATATCGGATCCAGGATATAGAGTTTCTATGGCTGGGTCGGATAATGGAGCTGTTTCAGGACAGAGTGGAATTAAGGAAGAAATATGGTGTAAACGTGTTTGCTTCTGAAGTGGCACCGTACAAGGAAAGGGAGAACATGGAGGGTAAGTTGCTAGTAACAACGTATGCATGGGACGGCAATGCGTGGCCGGGGAATGAATTCTGGGAGGGTCATTTTGGATCGACAGGAGACTCTGCGGCGGCGGCGGCGGCAACCCTGATATCTCAGGTCCAAAACCCCAGGATCAACAGTAGGTTGTGCGCAAAGGACAGGAGAATAACTGATATGTTCGGCAAGGTGAGCGGTATAGAGGAGGAACTTGCAACAATGGATGAAGATACATGTGATGAACTTATAGTCAAGGATAACAATTGTAAAAAAGTAAGTAGTGTGAAAGGCTGTAGGAAATGGGGCAGAAAAATTCAGAGGATGCTTGGGGAAAATAAAAGCGGTGTGGGGGTGGAGGGTATAAGTGGAAGTAAGTGTGGGGCTGAGGGTGTGAATAAAGAATGCAAGGAAGGAAAAGGGAATCGTTGGATCAAATGGATAAAAGGTCCAACGCTAAAGGCGGAGGAAGGAGGGATCGTCAGTGGAGGTAGGGAGTGCAACGATGTAGAGGAAATAGATGATAATGATAAGGTGGAGGAAGCAGCGACCATAATAGAAAGTAAGGTTAATAAGCTTGAGGAGCAGAAGAGTAGTCATGGGGAGTGGGAGGGTATGTTAAGGATGTCGAGGCTGGAAGAGCCTGGAGTCTTCCAAGCGGCACTAAGACATCTTGTGAGGGAAGGGCACAAGGAGGGGCAAGCGGTTGCATTTCCTGTTCCGGACTTGGTGGACAGGATACAGTTGAGGGCGGTAAACATACCAACTGGAGTGGAGGAGCTAGGGGATCTTATAAAAAAGGTTCTGGAGAGAAGAAATGAAGTACTAGACTTGGATATGGCTTACAGGAACTTCGTGAAGGCGCATGGGAAGGTGTGCTTTAATGCGAAGGTGTCGTGGCCTGAGTGTTATGTTTATACACATCATCCATGATAGTGGGAATTAACAGCAAGATCAGGATCGGACAATTGAATGCGGCTAGGAGCAAGACAGTACTTCACGAGGTAAGGAAATCTGCTGAGGAGAGGAAATTCGACGTCATTTGCCTTCAGGAGCCATATACCTTGTTCGGCAAAGTTCCTTATATGCCCACAACTGCGAATGTCATAAGTACGGGAGAAAGGCCTATGAGCGCAATAGTGGTGGTGAATCAGGGGCTTTTGGTAACTAAGATTAATCAGTTCTGTGACGAGTTCACAACATGTGTAGAGCTAATGACGGAATCGGGAGTGATGGTCTTAGTGAACATGTACTTTCAGTTCCGCCATGAAATTGGACCTTACTTGGAAAGACTGGAACAGGTAGTGAGGGCTTTTGAGGACTCTCCTGTGGTGATAGTGGCGGATGTTAATGCGCGCTCGCCGCTGTGGCACAGTGGGAAATGGGTAAGAATGGACAGAAGGGATAAATACCGGAGGCCGGACATAAGAGGTGAGGCGATAGAAGGACTCATAGCGGAAAACCGGCTAATTGTTGTCAATAAGGAGGGAAACCCACCTACTTATGTGGGTAGATGGGGGGCCAACAGTAACATAGACATTACAATGGTTAACCAGGTGGCGAATGACAGGATTAGTGGTTGGAGAGTTCTAGAGTTTGAAACAGCCAGTGATCATAACTTGATTGAGTTCGAATACAACTGGGAACTGAGAGAGGAGTATGGAGAGCGCCCCTATCCCTATGGAGAGCGCAGGGGAAGAGGAGATGCGTTTAGGAAGTATGATATGGCTAGGGCAGATTGGAACAAATTCAGAGAGAAGCTGGTAAGGTTAGAGGTAACCAGAAATGGGGATGATGTTAATGTTAAGACCCGTGAGCTGACTCGGATGATACAGGAGGCCATGAGGAAGTCCTTACCGACGATTGTGGATAAGCCGAAAATGGGCAATAAGGCATGGAACAGGGGATTGGAGATCCAGAGGAGTCAGGCAAGGTTGGCTAGGAAGAGTTACCAAAGATGCAGGGAACCGGCAGATAGGGTTTTTCTGCTTGATATATACAGAGCAAAGAAAAAGGATTTCGAGGATAGTCTGAGGGAGGTAAAGATGGCAAGCTGGGAGAGTTTTGTGCGGGAGGAACTATGGACAAATCCTTGGGGAATCCCGTACAAAATAGCAGCCAGGAAGATTAAGCCTCTGAGAGCTATATCTACATTAAGAAGAAGTGATGGGAATTTTACGAAAGGATGGGAGGAGACAGCGGAGGTCCTGCTGGATACTCTCCTTCCGGATGACGACGTCAACACCGATAATGCGGCTCATAGAATAAAGAGAAGGGAATCAGCGAGGGGGTATGTAACGGAAGAGATGGCGGAGGACATTGTAGCCCAGGAAGTGCTAGCTGAAATTGGGAAATTGAAGAGGAAGAAGGCACCGGGCCCTGATGGCATAATGGTGGAAGCTCTGCAAGAGGGGGTGGCTGTTATTGCTCCGCTTCTTGCGGGGCTGTACAATGAATGCCTCAGACAGGGGAGGATACCAAATGCATGGAAGCAAAGCAGAGTGGTAATTCTGAGCAAAGGAGAGGAAAAGGACCGGCGGATCCTAAATCTTATAGGCCAATCTGCTTACTGAACGTGTGCGGCAAATTGCAGGAGAGATTGCTGGCAGCCAGATTGCTGAGATGCAGAATGGCGGTGGGAATGTACCAGTCTCAGTATGGGTTCATGAAGGGTAGGTCCACGGAAGATGCGCTGTCCAGGGCGATGGAGGCGATCGACGGCGAAGATTCGAAATATGTGGCCGGAATTTTCATAGACATTGCAGGAGCGTTCGATAACCTGTGGTGGCCTGCCCTTTTTGAACGCCTAAGGGGGATTGGGTCCCCTAAGAACTTATACGAAATCTATAAAGATTACTGTAGGAACAGGAACGCGACGGTGGAGGGGAAGTGGAAGAAGGTGGAAAAGATACTAACTAAGGGGTGCCCGCAGGGTTCGGTGAGTGGTCCTATATTTTGGGATGTGGCGCTGGAGCCGTGTCTGCAGCTGGTGGAAAATCTTGATGTGACCGTCGCAGTGGTGGCTTTTGCTGATGACATTCTCTTGGTAACCAAAGGGAAGTCGAAATTAGAGCTCCAAAATAACGCCAACAGTGTGCTCAAATGCTTTAATGACTGGTTCAGAGGGGTGAAGTTGGTACTTTCGGCAACCAAGACCAAATACATGGTGTTTAAAGGAGGAGTTGGAGGTCGTGACCCCACGGTGAGAATGGAAGGGAGGAGGATCAATAGGGTAAAGACCTATAGGTATTTGGGTATAACACTGGATGAAAAGAGGAATTTTCTTACGCACATAGATCAAGTGGGAGCGAGAGCCACCGCTGTGATGAATAAGATCTACAACATTGGGTAAAACAGGTTCAGGTTACCACTCGGCTTGATAAAGAGATACAATCAGGCACTATTGCTTGCAATAATGGAATACGGTGCTAGCGTTTGGGCTCATAGGCTGAAGAGTGAGAAGCAAAGGAATAAAGTGTTGAGTGTACAGAGATTGGTGCTGATCAGGCTTACAGGAGCTTACCGGACAGTAGCAACGGATGCGCTGACGGTCATTGTTGGGGAAATCCCCATCGATTTGGCGATAAGAGAAAGGGGTGCGAGATATTGGTTAAGGAAGAGGAAGATGGAAAGAGTAGCGGTGATAACTAGACAGGGTGTCGGTAGGAAGGAAGACATTGGATTGGCGCTGCTAGAAGAATGGCAGGAGAGGTGGGATAACAGTGGAACGGGCAGGAGAGCCCACGCTTACCTAAACAATGTGGTGGAAAGGTTAGGGATGGGTCATTTGCAGCCCTCTCCTGGCCTAATTCACTATCTGTCAGGGAAAGGACCGTACAGGCAGTCCTTGTATGGTATCGGGTTGGTGGACTCGGAGGTATGCGAATGTGGAGAGGTGGCGACACCTGATCACATTGTATTGGTGTGCCCCAGGTATGATGATGCAAGGTGGGAACATCAGCTTCACATACAGGGGGAGCTGGTGGGGACAGTCCTGAGAGATAAAGTAAAATGGGAACATCTGGATGCCATAGCCAGGAAGATATCAGAGATTGAGAAAAACAAATATATAGAGGGTCTGCAAGAGGGAAGAAGGGGGATCGGAGGGCGGATAGTGGAGGAAGATGAACGAGAAGAAGATCTTAGGGTGATGGATGGGGACTGGAGTGATGGAGAGACGGGTAGTGATGCGTGGGATGAGGACTGAGCAAGAATGGTGTGGTGGTGGCGTGATAACACAAGTCGTGAGAGGTTACTAAATTATAAGGATGAAGAGAAAGTGACACTGAGTGAAGTGACGAAGACATACCGAAGACCAGTTAGGGTAAAACCAGCTGTGAATACCGCTATGTGAGAAGTCACTAAATTATAAGGATGAAGAGGAAATAGCACTGAGTGAGGAGACGAAGACATACCGAAGACCAGTCAGGTGTAAACCCAGCTGTGAATACCGATATGTGGAGATGCCTCTTTCATCAGATGTTATGAGGACAATGTACAGGGAAGGTGGGTTGAAGGAGTAGCGTAAGTATAGTCTTAGTTTTAGTTTAGGTTAGATGCACAAAGTGGTTTGCTAGAGGTAGGTTGGATGCTACATCCAATAGGGCGCCTCCCCAGGTGGCGGATAGGGGAATGCTCATCACCGTCACTGAGAGTCATGGCTCTGCAAACATCGTCCCAGGCGGTCGTGGCATTAAGTGACGGTGAAGGGTACCGGGGAAATAAAATACCCGGGGCGGACCAGTAGCGAAGATCAGCGAAGAGGACCATAGCATATTGTTAATTACCATGTTTATTTTAGTATGTAGTTAAAATGGAATGGTAAAATACGTGGGAGGAATATATTGATTTTGAATGATCCAAGGGCTTGGTCTAAAAATATAAGGTACCAGGCCGATAGATGAAAGGCTGGTAAATAAAAAAAGATATAAAAAAAATGTCCCTATCTATCCTGAACGTCTGTGGGAAATTGCAAGAGAGGATCTTAGGGAACAGGTTGCTGAGGCACAGAATGGGGGTGGGGATGAACCCTAACCAATTTGGCTTTAGAAGGGGAAGGTCGGCGGAGGATGCGCTGTCGAGGGCTATGGAAATGATAGATCAGGAAAGAGCTAAGTATGTCGCAGGTATTTTTATAGACATAGCTGGAGCTTTCGACAACCTCTGGTGGCCTTCCCTTTTTGAGGACCTCAGAAGAATGGGTTGCCCAGGAAATTTGTATAAAAGCTACAAGGATTATTGCAAAAATCGGTATGCGACGATTGAAGGGGGTTGGAAGAAAGTGGAGAAGAGACTGACCAAAGGATGCCCGCAAGGGTCAGTGAGCGGGCCCATCTTCTGGGATATCGCGTTGGAGCAAGGATTGTATGAGCTGGAAAATCTCGAGGAAACAATAGCGGTAGTGGCCTTTGCAGATGATGTACTCATAATTGTAAACGGGAAATCAAGGATTGAGCTGCAAAACAATGCCAATAGAGTTCTAGGTAAATTTAAAAGTTGGTATAGAAGCGTGAAATTGGAGTTGTCGATAAATAAAACCAAGTATGTGCTCTTCAAAGGGAACTTTGGGGAGAGAGGACCTCTGATTAGAGTGGAGGGAAGACGGGTAGAGAGGGTGAAGGCATATAGGTATATTGGAATTACCATGGATGAGAGGAGTTTTGCGGAACACATTGATCAGGTGGGTGCAAGGGCTACTACTGTTATGAATAAGATCATAAACATTGGCCAAAATAGGTTTAAGTTGCCCTTGAAGGTAATCAAAACTTATAACCAGATGTTGATGGGAGCGATTATGGGTTATGGAGCGAGTGTGTGGGCGCATCGGCTCAATTATGGGAAACATCGGAAGGCTGTACTAAGTGTGCAGAGGAATGGGCTGTTGAGATTGACAGGAGCATATAGAACAACCTCCACGGATGAGCTCACTGTAATCCTCGGAGAGATTCCCATGGACTTGACAATAAAAGAGAGAGCAGCGAGGTTTTGGTTGAGGAAGGGGAACTTGGCAAAGGTGGCTGACCTAACAGGACTGGATGTAAATTCTAGGGGAGAAATAAGTGTGGCCCTGTTGAATGAATGGCAAAGAAGGTGGGATGAAAGTACGACGGGAAGGAGGACGCATGCATACCTGGGGAACGTGGTAGAAAAGATGCATATGGCCCATCTTCAACCGTCGGCTGGGCTGATACACTACTTGTCCGGGAAAGGCCCGTACAAGGAGTCCTTGATGCGTCACGGGCTAGCGGATACGGACAGGTGTGAGTGTGGAGAGGTGGCTTCCCCTGACCACGTGGTATTGGAATGCCCAAGATACGATGTAGTAAGGTTGGAACATCAGGAGTATATCCAAGGAGAGTTAGCAGGGTGTCTACTCAGTTGGAGGAACAAAAATTCGTGACTTTTTGGTGACCTTTTTTGACCACAAAATTCCTTCGGGGGCGTATAGACGCTGTGCAAAAAAAAAAAAAAATCCTTCGGTAAACGGTCGAACATTATATTGTACATCGGGCCTAGATATTGCAATAACAAACACAAGTAATAACTATTACTATAGCCATACCAACAAGAAAATTTACTTGTAATTAATGATGTTTGAATCTCACAGAAGCTGAAGTCTCAACAAACATAAAAATCTAATATTGTTCAAATTTGTCACATAATATTTAGTTTATACACAAAATCACAGCATACAGGATTTACATCTGCCTCAGTCGTTTCTTCTCCAAGTCTATTTCAGTTTGAAGAGCTGAAGCCTCTTCCTCAGCCTGTTGGAGAAGTTTTCTTTTCTTTGCCTCGAGTTTATTTACAGTTTCCAATGTTGTTTTTGATCTGTTAGCTTCTTCACTTTCTTTCTTCTTCATTTCTTCAATTGCTTCCTCCTTTTAGAACTTGCTCGCCTAGCTGCATGCAGCATCCCACTTGTAAACTCCACATTCTTTATGCCACCTACCGATTGAACCGCTGAATATATGCTGCGTTGGGAGATTAGAGAACGCTCTTTCATATTTTCAACCAAACACTCCTTGTTTACTGAAAAACCTCTTTCGACAGCACTGTTTCCATGAAACATTGTAAATATCATCATGCAAAATGACAGCAATGCCTTGCAAGCTTTTGCATTAATAAGGATGTTGAAGAGAAAAGAATCTAGTCTGTTTTCATTGAAATCAAATGTCTTCAGCTCATCTTGAACAGAAGACTGCTCACAGATTTCAAGGTAGTTTTTCCTTATATGTTCAGCTTCAATGTATGCAATGTGGTTGTTTGAAGTGAGTTGTTCGAGTGCTATGTTAACCCGTTGTACTCTTAGAGTGCCACTAGTCATTACTGCTGGTGATAGGCATGAAGCACCTTTCACCATGCACTTTCGTAATGGAGACCTAGGCCCAATCAGTTTTTGAAACATTTCCACTAAGAAGTGTCTGCAATCTTTTCTAAAGAGTTGTACATCAAGTTCTTTCACATTTTTACTAAATTTCTTCGCACCAAAGCCTATGTCTACGTCCGAAAAGCTCAATAGATTTTCATTTTTGACATCAATTGCCAAGAGCTGTCCTGAGTTTTTCACATTTCTTATAACCTCTCTCTTAAGGACGCGAGCTGCAATGCTACGTGCCATTGAATACAGTTCGGCATGTACAAAGGGCAACATTGGATTGTCATTTTGAAATATTTTAAGATATGGTTCCACTTCTCCTGCTACTGACTGCAAGAAAAAGAGTTTTGCTTCAAGAAGGTTATCTTTTAGGAAGTCTCGTACAACACCGAAATTATTTGTTTCAGGTGGTTTGGAACACACAAAAGCCACATATTTCTTTAGATGAGGAATCATTTTCAAGGCTCTTTCAATTACTTTTGATTTTCCACCCATCTGATGGAACACATTTTAAGTGGAAAGAGGTCTGATCCACTTGAGAGGATGTAATCAGATCTTCGAGATGGAAAATCTTTAAACAGATAATACAACGAACGCAGAAAATTATGAACTTGCCATTCACATCTATTATGAGCTGTCTTATAAGCCCCATGAACTGTATGAAGAGAGCATGTGCCAACATCAATAGGTTTCTTGTCTTCAGGGTTATCTAAATTTTTTCCCATCATTTGAATGAAATCCTTAAGGAATTTTAAATTTACATTGGGTCCATCAACAGCAATTTGTATAACAGTCTTTAAAGGCAGTCCTAATTCAGACATACCTGACGTAAAGGCATCAAGGAGGTCAGCTGCAGTAGAATGCCCTAAAAACACAGAGTTCAAGTATCGGGTTGAAACCACATTTAAACTTGAGTTCCAATAACGGACAATGATGTCCATTTGTCCTTTTTGGGCAATTCTATTGAGACTTTCATCAAGTGAAACTGCAAAAAATGCAGTCTTCTTTAACTCCGCCGAGAGTTTTTCTTGGAAGAAGGGGCCAAGACCAAAGGTTGTCAAATAGCCAAGTTTGTCTTTTTGCATTTTGAACTTCTGTGCTATTACACTGTCAGGAAACATGATTGAGAAAAGATCACTGGAAATACACGAACCTCTGTCAGAAGTATGAGTCATAACCTTATTCATGGACCACAGAATTTCTGCCTTCAAGGTATCATCATTTAAACAAAATGTACTTAAAGGTCCTCCAAGAGATGAGGAAGATGAAACCACTAATGTAGACGAAGATGCAACCAAGTATACATCATTTTCAGAAGTAGGCCTACTTGTGGAAGGTAATAATTCTTTTGCCAGTTCTTTCTGTTTACATCCAACAGGTTTTAGAATACCAGGATGGTAAAAAAAAAAAAAAAAAAAAAAAGTCCCTATCTATCTGTGACCTAACAGGACCGGTCGGGAGCGGACGTGTTCGGAGAAGCTCCCGGAAACAACATCGTAAAACCGGTTAAAATTATAGTGCGGAAGAAAAGTTTGTATACAGATTGTTCAGTAGGAAGTGCAGAAGGCAGTGGAAGTGAAATTTTTAAAATCGGATTGGTACTTTGGAAGTTATGACCGTGTGAGTGGTTAGTGGTGAAGGAGGGTGAATTTTGGAATTTTAAAAAGAGGTAGAGAAAGAGGGCGAAAAATCAAGAAAAGTGTTTTAGAAAGAGTCAAAATCGGACCAAAATTGGCCGAGTTATAAAGGGTCTAAGTTGGGGTGAATCGGGGTCAATAGTGGCACGTGCCGGCCAAGTAGTTATCGGGACCTCTCGGTACACTTGGACCAAAAGTAGTCTGTAGGACCGCTGGGAACAAAATTTCAAAACGTCATAACTTTTGAAACTTAAAAGGTTACAACCTCTAGACTACACGAAAAGGCGTAAAATTTAAAGATCTGCCAGTTCCAGTGGCGTAAGGTAGGAAAATCAAAAAGGGGAATTTTCAAGAAAAGCGGGTTTTTGAGAGGAAATAGGGTACATAAGGGGCCCTGTATGCTTTCAAAGACCAGTAAAGGCAAAGCACTAGCATCCTACAGTGGCGTAAGCGCGGAAAAGTGGAAAAAGAGGGTAAACTGTGATTTCTAGATTTCGCCTTAATTGGATTCGGAACTGGGTCTGGAGTGTTCCTGAGTGTCAAAGATACCAGGTCGGTCTTCAGTGGCGGCTTGGGATGCTTGGGGGAAAGGTAACTTCAACCAAGCATTATGAATAAGGAACCACGCTATCGGAAGCCGGTGAGCTACTGGGTCAGCTCGGATTCCGGAGACTCGGACGGGGGAACAAAGGGAAGGAAACAGCGGCCGGACCCAGGGATGGAAAGGGTTGAAAGGACCAAGAAAGTGGAGGCAGGGAGCAGCTCGGATTCAGAGGGCTTGGGGAGTGGTGTGCTGCAGTACGAGGACTTCGAGGAAAGGAGGAAGAAACATGGGGGAATAATACACGCTTTGACGCCAGAGCAGAGGGCAGCAGAGAGAGCTTCGTTCAGAAAGGCCCTGGAAGCGGCTGTGGAGGAAGATGAGGACGTAGGGTTGGGGAAGGAAGAAAGGGGCAAAGGGAAGAAGACGGAGGAGGAATGGAGAAGCGTAGAGAAGGGGGAAAGGAAGAGAGAGAGAGAGAGAGAGAGAGAGAGAGAGAGAGAGAAGGGAGGCCGGAGAAGGGGAAAGGAAGAAAGCGGGAGAGGTGAATCAACCAAAAGAGCTAGTCGCAGAACGAGAAGAGAGAGAAAAAGAGGAAGGAAAGGTACAGGGGGAGGTAGAGAAGCATGCAGGGAGGATTATCTGCGATCCAATGGCGCTAGCGAAGGAGATTGAGAGGTTTTACGCCAAGTTGCAGGAAAATAAAGTCAACGTGACTCAAGTTATGATGGTAAGGGAAAAGTTTTTGGACTTGTTGCTGACGCTAAGTAACAAGCACGGTCAGGTCCAACAGTTGGAGATGGAGAACGAGAGACTAAGGAAAGAGCTGAATGAGATGGCGAGTGGCGGCATCCAGGGAGCCAGAAGGCCGACGTTTACAGAGATCGCGGCAGCGGGACCCTCAACGAGTGCTTCGGTGGGCCCAATAGCCAAGCTGGCCCCGGCCCAGAGGATCGAGCGGGAGACGTTGGGGAAGCCGTCGAAGATCTTCATCACGTCGAGCGGAGGGGAGGACTCTAAACGAATCCAAGAGAAGGTAATGTCGGTGATAGATTCTACTAAGGACGGTATCCGCATTAGGTCCATTCGCCCAGCAGGGAAATCAGTAGTGGTGGAGGCGGAGACGAATACAGATACGGATAAGGTAAGAAGGGGTCTCCAGGCGCATGAGAGCCTCAAGTGCGAAGAGCCCAGAAGAAGGAGGCCTCTGGTGACGGTTTTTGACGTGCCAGCGGACATGGAGGAGGAGGTACTGGAGGCGATATACCGACAAAATTTGGAGGGAGATAGACAAGGACAAGTACTTGGAGGGATTCGTACCCCGATTCAGGACAGGAAGGAGGGAAAGGAGGGTGACGAACCATGTCGTGGAAGTATCACCCGAGGTAAGAAGGTTAATTGTGGACGGGAGGGTGTATATAAGATTTGTGTGTGTCTCGGTAAAAGATTACCTGGTGATAACCAAATGCCATAGGTGTATGGATTTGGGGCACCGGGTAAGGTTCTGCCCGAAGAAGGAATCTTGCTGTGGGAGTTGTGGACAGGTCGGGCACGAGATGAGGGATTGCAAAGAAAAGGGGAAGGTATGCATCCCGTGCAAGAGCAGGGGGAAAGATAAGTGTAAATATCCGAACGCAAAGGAGTGCCCCACTTGCCAACTCCTCCTAAGTAGACAGGTACAAGACACTCAATATGACTGAGGACATTAAGGAACTAATCGAGATACTGACAAAAATACTGACTAGACTTACTACATACGACGAAAAAAGTGGGGGGGGGATAGGGCCTGGAAGCGAAGGTGGGAGTAAGGCAAGGAAGAGAAACTCTCCCTCAAGAGAGAGGAGGAACAGAGTGAGGGCGACTGCCTACAGAGAAGGTGGAGGAAGGGCCAGGGAACAGGGAAAGGAGGGGAAGGGGAAGGAGCAATCATTGGGTGTGGTGAAGGAAGAGGTGAGGATTACTGGGGGGCGAGGAGATGACTGAAAGAGAAAAGAAGAGAGCCAGTAGGGACGAAAAGATGGAGGGGGTTATGCTACCTCATGAGGAAGGGGAAAAGCTAAAGGGAGGAATCAGGGAGAGGATAAAGAAGGGGAGGATACTGGAGATGAGAATAAGGAGAAAGCAACCGATAAAGAACACTCAGGAGATGAAAGGGAGTATAGCAAGAGAAAGAGGGGAGGAAAGGAAAAGGATAAAGAGAAGGAAGAAAGTATTAAGATCTAAAGGAAAAGGTGGAAAATGGAAAGATTAAAATTCTGGGTCAAGGGTCATGTTGTGATGGGAGGGAAAGAAATTACAGAGAGAGAGGAGAAAAAGGGGGTAGGGAAAGGGGTATCGGAGGCTGAGCGGGAGGATAAAGGTGGCGAAAAAGAGGTAGGTGAGACACAGGAAGAGCAAGGGAAGCAGGAAGAAGGGAAAAGCGAGAGGGATGGCCAGCCGGAGCAAATATCGCCTAGCCAGATATATAACAACTTCGAGGAGGTCCTCCAACTGTCAAGGTTGGAGGAGCATCAAACAATTGGCGATTGGCGATGAGGCATATTGTGAGGGTTGGTCACGAAAGAGGTGCATCCATCGCATTTCCAAAGCCAGAGGCTATAGATCGGATCCAGCTGAGGGCAGGTAACCTTCCGACGGAGGTCGAGCCGCTTCTTGAAAGGGTAAGGAGTGTGTTTGAAAGAAGGAAGGAGGTATTAGATATGGAGGAAATATATAAGCACTTCGGTAAAGCGTATGGCCGCATAGCGTTTGACCCGAAGGAGGTGTGGCCGAAATGCCATGTCTTCACACACCATCCCTAATGGGTGAGAAAAACCTGAGAGTAAAGATTGGACAACTGAACGCTATGCGAAGTGCCGCGGTGATGGATGAAGTAAAGGTAGTGGTAGAGGAGCTTGGTCTAGATATCGTATGCCTCCAAGAACCGTATATGACGAGGGGTGGCAGCATTGTTAACTCCCAGTTACCGCTAAGGGCGAGAGTTGTGAGTGGAGGTGAACGCTCGATGAGCATCATAGTGGTGATGAATGAAGCGGTCACAATAACAAAGATAGGTTAGCATTGTAACGACAAGGTCACTTGTGTTGAAGTAAGAGCGAACACAAGAGAGTTCATCCTCGTCAATATGTATTTCCAGTACAGGGAGACGATAGAGCCTTACTTAGAACAACTGGAGCAGATATTGGGTACGTTCAGGGGAAACCTGTGGTGGTGGTGGCGGATGCGAACGCGAGATCACCTCTGTGGTACAGCGACGACATAAGAAGACCAGATGGAAAGAGGGGTGGATGGAGAGCTTACGGAAGAGGGGAGAAGATGGTCAAGATGATCGAAGCGAACCGATTAGAGGTGATGAACGTGTTCGGTAATCCGCCGACCTATGGGGGACACACTGGAACTAAATCCAATATTGATGTAACACTCTGTAATTAGGCTGCGGGCATGATCTCTGACTGGAAGGTACTGGACGGGGTGACTGTGAGTGACCACAACCTTATAACATTTGAAGTGGATGGAGGAAAGACGGCCAGAGAAGTAAGAACCAAAGTAAGATATAATTTAAGAAAGGCTGACTGGGACAAACTCAGGAGGGAATTGGTCATGCCGGAACCTATAGAGAGAGGTGGTAATATCAATCAAAAGGCAAAGGAGCTAACTAAGGCGATTCAGAATGCCATGAGAGCTGCTATCCCAGTATCTAAAAGGTCGGTGAGGAGGGAAAATGGGTTCTGGAACGAGAGATTAAATTGGTATCGTGGAGTTGCGAGAAGGGCTCGGCGAAGGTACCAAGCGGAAGTGGATCCGGCGAGCAAAATGTGGCTGTTGGACATATACAGAAGAAGGAAGGAAGAATACTTGTCGGCATTGGCCTTGGCGAAGAGGGATAGCTGGGAGAATTACGTCCAGGAAGTATTATTATTATTATTATTATTATTATTATTGTTTAACGGCCCATCGACACATCTAGGTCATTAGGGCCTTGAAATATATTAAAAACATAATAAGATCCCCATAGGGGAAAGAGATAAAACATTCACCATCTGAGACACTCCATAGGAGTGCTCAATTGGACTCTTGGTATAAATTAAGTGATACACCTGCTAAAAAAAAACCACAAGTGTATCACTCCAATAAAAAGACAAAACAAACATATTAAAATATAACACGTTAAAAAGACAAAACATGTTAAAATGATCATACGTTAAAAAGACAAAACAACATGTTAAATTGTAATAAAACCGTTAAAAATATCTCAATATGAGATAATATCCAAAAGAGCCACTTTATAAAAGTGACTCAAATGGCATTAAAAAGATCCGCCTGGCGTATAAAACGGAGTAAACAAATAACTCCATCCGCACTATCGCGTAATAAAAAACGTAAGTCACCTTTAAAATCAAGAGCCAGACGGATAGGGGCTAGTTTGCGACACTCCACCAAAATGTGATGCACACTAAGGGGAGTATCACAAAACTCACACACTGGAGGTGGATCCCCTCTTAGTAAAAAACTATGGGTCAATGAAGTATGCCCGACGCGGAGTCTCGTCACGATGACCTCCTCTCTTCTAGACTTTCGTATAGAAGAGGGCCACCGCGACACACCGTCCCTGATGGACCGCAGCTTGTTCTGAGCAGGGGTCGAGACCCACTGCTCGTGCCAGGTGCGTAAGACTCCACGCCGAACATAACCCTTTAGATCTAAAAACATGACACCCAAACTCGCCTCCGGAGGCATACGTGCTGCCTCCTTGGCTGCCTGGTCCGCCAGTTCATTTCCTGGAAGACCAGCGTGACCAGGAATCCAGCAAAAGGCGAGCCGGGTGCTTAATGAATCAATTTTTAAAATTTGTTCGTGAATCATCTGCACGAGAGGATTCCACGAGTAGAGAGTGGACAATGCCAACAGAGCACTCATGGAATCCGTGCAGATGAGGACAGAACGGTGACTACTTCGGTAAACAAAACACAAAGATTTAAAAATGGCATATAATTCAGCTGTAAAAACACTGGTTTCATTAGGTAAACCAAATTTAAAATTGGATCCTTCCACAGAAAAAGCACATCCCAGGAGACTCCAGATTTTGAGCCATCAGTGTAGATGCGCTCAAATCCGTGAAAGCGAGTGGAGAGGAGCTCATTAAAGTCCTCTCATATACAAAGTTTGGGGTGGTCGCTTTAGGGAACTTGGCAAGATCAAAATGGCATTTCGGAGGGCGTATTTTCCAGGGAGAAACTCGACCTGGTGATGTGGGGATAGCCTTTGGCAAAACTATCCACACGTGTCGAAAACAGATAGCATCCGGATCCCAACCGGCCTTGTACTACGCCATTTAGTTTCATACAAGACACGGTTAGGGGGATGAAATACAGATCGGTAAGCAACATTATTTGGCATGCAATGCAGTTTCGACACGTAAGATGCCAGGAGGTAAGACCGCCGGTAAGAAAGAGGGGGCTCACCGGCGTCAGCACATATGCTGACGACTGGACTGGTACGAAAAGCACCAGTAGCCAGTCGAATGCCAGCATGGTGGACGCTATCGAGCATCTTTAACGCCGAGGGTCTAGCGGAACCATATACAAAACTGCCGTAATCAAGTTTTGATCTCACCAAGGCTCTATAGAGACGCATCAAGGTTTCCCTATCAGCACCCCAAGAGCGACCACTCACAACTTTAAGTAAATTCAAAGCTTTAATACACCTCGCTTTCAGGTCTTTGATGTGGGGGATCCAAGTTAGTTTAAAATCGAATAAAAGTCCCAGGAACCTTACGGTCTCGGAGACAGGTAAAACAACGTTGTTCATTAAAATATTGGGGGCTGGCTGTATTCCACGTAATCTATGGAAGTGGACGACAGTCGTCTTGGCCGCAGAGAAACGAAAGCCATTACGAGATGCCCACAACCATAGATTGTTTACAGCGAGTTGTATCTGTCGTTCAGCCCTGTGGAGACTTGATGAACTGCAATAAATTGCGTAGTCATCCACAAAAAGACATGAACGGACAGGTACGTGCACGTTGTCCACGATGCTATTTATCGCGATAGCAAATAACGTAGTGCTTAAAATACTACCCTGAGGCACCCCATTTTCTTGAATAAAATCATCGGATAAGGTGTTGTTTAACCTTACCCGGAAGTGTCTATCAGACATAAAATTAGATATAAAAATAGGGAGGTTCCCCCGGAACCCCCAATTAAACATGGTTTTTAAAATGCCGTACCGCCAGGTGGTGTCGTAAGCCTTCTCCAAATCAAAAAAGACAGCCAAGAGGTGCTGTTTATGGAGGAAAGCGTCACGAGCTGCTGTCTCAAGGCGAACAAGGTGATCCACCGTAGATCGGTTACGGCGAAAGCCACATTGCATATTGGATAGTAGATTGCGGGATTCTAGATACCATATAAATCTTTTATTGATCATTTTCTCTAATATTTTGCATACACAACTAGTTAAGGCTATCGGTCTATAACTAGTTGGCTCTAATTTATCCTTGCCACTTTTATATATTGGGATAACGGTTGCTTGCCTCCACAGTGTTGGGAATTGACGAGATTCCCAAACACAATTGTAGAGGTCTAAGAGGAACGCCCGTCCAGCAGGGGACAGTTGGCGCAACATTTCGTAATGGATATCGTCAGGGCCAGAAGTTGTATTGCCCGCCTGGGACAGGGCATAGGTAAGTTCCTCTTTAGTAAAGGGGGAGTTATAATCCTCCCCCCGACTTTGGCCAAAATCGATAGTAAGGCGCTCGATGCTGCGCTTATGCACCACGAACTCGTTAGAGTAGCTCGCAGTGCTAGAAATAGCGGCGAACATCGAGCCCAATACATTGGCGACCTCCATAGGGGAGGAGACAAGTGAACCGTTAGACATGAGTGCGGGTATATTATAAATGGTATTTTTGCTACTACGTACTTTACGAATGTGATCCCAAACCTTGGTTGTGGGAGTGGAAATAGTAAGGGTAGAAATAAACTGTCTCCAAGACTCTCTTCTGCTTTCTCGAATAATACGGCGAGCTCTAGCACGTAGAATCCGGAATGACTCCAGATTCTCCGAAGTAGGACGTCGATTAAAGATACGCAGGGCTCTTCGACGGTTAGAAATAGCAAGCCGGCACTCCTCGTTCCACCAGGGAACAGGACGGTGGCGCGGGTTTGGCGAGGATTTAGGGATGGATGCCCTCGCCGCCGCTATGACCGTCGAAGTGAATTGCCCAGCCTTTACATCGACGTCGGGAGAATGGGGTTCGTCGAATACGGCGAGCTCGCGGAATTTATCCCAGTTAGCACGTTTAAGAACCCATTGGGGTAACCGTGCTGTACTGGGAGGATCTTGGATTTTTGAAAGCAGAATGGGAAAGTGATCGCTGCCACATAGGTCCGAGTGAACCTCCCAAAGGTAGTGAGCAGCAATCCCGGGGCTACATAGGGCTAGGTCGATGGCAGAGGATACACCATTAAAGGTGGAGAAGTGTGTCTGGGTCCCGGTGTTCATTAACACCAGGTTTCCCGAGACAAGAATATCCTCTACCATCCTCCCGCGGGCGTCTGTAAAATTAGACCCCCACACCAGGTTATGCGCGTTAAAGTCCCCCAAGATGATATAGGGGGCGGGAAGTTGTATAAAGAGGGCCTCTAGTGTCCTCTTGGAAACACGTTCACCTGGCGGGAGGTAGATGCAGCATACGGTTACCTCCATAGGAAGGGAGACTCTGACAGCAATCACTTGGAGATCAGAAACAATATTAATATTCTTATGATATATAGTACTTCGTGCGAATATAGCCACACCTCCGCTAGCCCGATCAAAGAAAGGCTTGTCGGTACGATACACATCGTACCCACGAAGCATCGGGTTGTCAGTTGGACGGAAGTGGGTTTCCTGCAAACACAAGATGGGAGGATGCAGGGAAGAAATTAGTAGTTTAATTTCCTCTGCACGAGCATAGAAACCCCTACAATTCCATTGTAGTAGCGACATTATTTATTGGTATATAATTTAATTAAATATCCTCACAATCCATAACACTATCCTTTAAAAATAAAAATTTATTGAGGACTTTTTTAGGTCCTCTTGCTTTTCCCAATCTCTCTTGGACCTCCCGCTTGAGGAGAGGCTTTGGTTTGTCCTGTAGAGACTGGGACGGGGGATCCTTACGCGAAGGCTTTGTTAAAGCCTTCGACGCTTTTTTTAAAGTTATTTTTTCGGCGGTCCCTCGCTGGTCCTTCCCCAAGGCACCAGTGGGACTCGCCTTTGCGACCTCGCCTGTACCACCACTCATCCCGACCTCCGGCGTTCCTGAGGCGGGGTTGAGCGGCTCGACAACGGTCGCAGATGGTTTAGGACCCGGGGAGGACTCGGGGGTGTTCCTCGAGGAGGACTCGGAGGGGGTCCACGAGGAGGGTCCGGAGGGGTCAGGGGTGTTCCCGAGGAGGCCTCCTCGGGGGTAAAGGTGGTGGAGGCGACTTCGGCGGGGGTGTCGCCCCATGTACTAATTTTGGCACCACCATAGATGGTGCTGGCTGTCTTTTAGTGTCTCGAGTAGAGACGATTGGCACAGGTCGTGTAGGCGTTTTGGCGATATTAACTGCGCAATGACAGTTGGGGCAATTTATGTTCTGGCTTACAATTTGACTATAAGATGTCTGAAATACCGGAGCTTGACTGGATACATATTCCTTGCGGGCCTGGGCATAAGGGATCTTCTTTTCACATTGGATCTCCAGGACTTTTTTCTCCACCTTCCATTTCGGACAGGTCCGAGACCAAGCAGAATGCGGACCCTTGCAGTTGATGCAGCACTTAGGAGACTCACACGGTGTATCGTGAGCCTCCTGTCCGCAATCCGCACAGGTTGGCCTTCCACGGCATCTCAGCTTCGTATGCCCAAATTCCTGGCACTGAAAACAGCGCCGAGGGTTAGGGACATACGGCCGGACCCTGAGCACGTGGAAGCCTGCTCGAACCTCCTTTGGGAGGATGGGAGTCGCAAAGGTGAGGATATATGTATCCGTCTTTTTCTCTTGTCCGTTCTTTTTGTTAATGATCCGGTAGACCTCGGTGACATGCTGGGGGGAAAGCTCCTCACAGATATCCTCAACGCTTACACAGTCGAGGTCATAACAAGTGACCACTCCCCTGCAAACATTGAGGAACCTGTGGGGCTCTACCTTCACCTTTATATTTGCCATATTACTCACCGGTATTTCGGAGATCGCCATAATATTTGTGGATTGAGTGTCGGTCATAGTCTGAATCATAATGGTGCCATCACGCAGTTTCCTTATTAAGACGTCAGATTTTGCTGCTCCATTTATCACTCTTTCGAGGATAAATGGGCTGACACGTTTTAGATCTTCACTTTCACTCACTCGAGACATCACCAGGAAGCGGGGCTGGGGCCTCACCACTTCCTGGCTTTTTATCAAAACAGGGCTGGACGGCCTTACCCGTTTCCGCCTCTTATCATAATACGGCCCTGTGAGGGCCGGGCATAAATGCAGCAGAACTTGGGCAGTACGGTGCCAGCGGACAGTAAGGTGTCAGCTGTGACAAAGACTCAATCATGAGTGGGAGACAACCTGCAAAAGTACTCGGATCGTAAGGACCCCAGGTTGAACCCAGTTGGTATCTACCACATAGGGCCCTGTTTAACTCTTCCGACGAGAGGCACCATACGACGCTAGACATGACAACTCGTACCTTTCATATGGAGCATCGCCGAAGAGAGGTCCCCACCGGCACAAGTGTATGCAGGAAAGTGCTAATTTAACGTCGGGACCCTCAGAACGCAACCGGACCCCCTTTTCTCAAGGTAGGGTACCCGGTTGTCATCCCTAAGGCCCTTCTGACAAGATATTACAACCACGCACTTTCATTCGGGAGCTCAAGGCAAATGGAATCGGAATTATATACAGAGAAGAGCCGGTTAAGTTGCCAAGGTCGTACAACGGAAAGGCCAAGCCTCTGTGCAGGATGAACGTAGGGGGAAAGGAAGAAAAAGAGTAAGGATAGATAAAGCGAAGGGAAGAGTGAAAAAAGGGGGAAAGGAAGAAGAAGAAAATGAAGTGAAAAGGAAGATATAGGATAGGTTACCCACACGAGGTACGTCAGCACAGAAGCCCCCCTTTAGACGCTTCTTACGACAAGCAAGGTTTTTACTGCGGACTAGTCTAGAACCCCGACCCGCCAGGGTTGTGTAAATATTGAATCATTGTCTGCTACTGAGGGCCTATTGGAAAGGCCGCCTTGTGTGACTTAGAGCACTCCGTACAAGGGAGCGCATCCTCCCTCTGTTACCTTTGTGCAACCGACTAGGAGTGGGGGGAGCGCCCAACCTTTCAATGTAAGGTATGATTGAGGATATTTTCATGTTTTTAAACCCCTTTGGCATGGTTGGTCGATTAAGGCACGTAATACTGGAGAGGCCACGCGAGCTCTAGCCCGACCCGAGTAGGTGCCCGCATATTGTATCTAACACTCGGGATCCACTGGCGCTCGCCAGTAACCGGAGGATGGATGACGGCTTGGCGTTGGAGCCACCCGATATTAGTTTGAAACCAGAATCTTATTCTCATTAGTTTTCTCTATCAATTACATGCTGTTTTATTTATAATAAAAGCTTTATTGTTATAATTCATGCTTGTACGTTAATTTGCACCCTCTCATTACAATCTGGTAAAGGCGTGCAATCAGTTAGTAACTGGGTTATTTGTCGGGATCTTCAAAATATTACCATTATACGCTTACTGATTTGTACGAAGGTCAATTTATTCAATGGTATCATAAAAGCTGAGGGTCCTTTAGACGGCCAATCTTTGTACTCGGGGTCCGTGCCCCTAACCTCTTGTAGCATTGTTTATAACTATATTATGGCCTATAGATGTCTGATGTCATGCCCTCACGCTGGCTAGTACCACTCTTTCTCATCGAGTAATTGTAATGTTTGGAATAGAATAAACTCTCTTGTGACCAACTGACTTTTTATTTGGTATATAAATAAAGGGGGGGGTTACAAAACGTGGTAGTGATGTTGGGTTGTCACCCTTTTCTTAGTCATAGTGACGTGGACCTGTCACGTGGTCTGGTCGTCTTGGAAGAATGTCCTATGTCAAGGTCTGGAGTGATGACACCGTCACACATCTTGTGAATGTGGGGAATGCCAGGCCTCCACATAGTTCGGACCCACGTAAACTGTAAGTCCTCTAATTCATCTCACAATCACCCTACCATTACACATTAGCGTAAGTGCGTATAACCCGAACGGTAGTAAGACGCGTGCTAATAATAATAAAATAATAATAATGATAATAATAATAATAATAGTTTATAAGCTAGATCAAAGTCTTGAAAGTGAGTAACACTCTTCTCATTATCTAAAGTTTTATTCACACAATTTGCCGAAAATAAAGAACAAATTCTGCTTGAAGTCCCCCGCAGCAACTTACAAGATACAAAAAATTGTGTATGTCCTAGATGCTTTGCAACCCAACCTAGAGACTAAATGGTCACCAACGAGTTTTATTTTGAAGCTTTTCCTTTCCTCTTGATATGTTGTGTGCTTTCTCCCCACCCCTAACCTTTTAAGAGTTTTTCCGAGCCAATGAACCCGGACATCTGAATCTGTAGCCAGCCAAGTGGAGCCAACAGATTAGAAAATAAATATACTTTTCTGTTTTTATAAGATAACTAAGATATAATTTAAAAATTTATTAGTTGCTATCAACAATCAAAAGCCACGTGTTTAAATTTAATGATAATAATAATAATAGTAAATAATAATAACTATTCATTCAATAGCTATAACCCCTTCAGCAATATCCCGTACAGTAATACATAACATAAACTAAATTGAATAAACAATGGTTACCGTACATAAACAGAACATACAACACAAAACAACTAAATCACTCAATAAAAACTATTTTTATTTATACTGTTCTTAAAAAAATCAAAATTGAAATCTCTTGTTCTTAGATTATTATATTTTTTATCTTGCCTTGAACATGTAAATAGTGTAGTATAACTCCTTCTTCATCTCTTGGAGCAGAGAAGGGTGGGGGGAGGATTTTAAAATCACTTAATCCCCTACCAAATATAGACTTTTATGGACATTTTTATTTTTAATTCTTAAGGCGGGGGTGCAATTGAGCGTGAGTTAGTGCATTAATTTTGCAGTTTTTTATAGCACAAACATTTTAGGCCCAAAAAAATCAAATATGTTCTTTTATAGAAACATAGTGTTTTTAGTTTTCCTGTCACATGCAATCTCAACAGTTGTTGAATATCATTCATGAGCATGGCGGCATTTGGTGACAAACTTTTTAAATAAAGATAAAAGTTTGTTCACCAAATGCAGTCCATGCTCATGACAGATATCAACAACTGTTGAGATTAGCATGTGGCAGAAAACAAAACTCATATTCTATAGAAGAAATATTTTTGATTTATATTGCCAAAAAATTATTGTGCTATAAAAACTGCAAAAATACATGCACTAAACAACGCACACTAACACTCCACCTTAATAGAATTATTCTTTTACACTAGTTCATGTCTATGAATATCTGATTTATTTATCCTTAAAATGAAATGCCATCAAGTTATTATAAATTTTGAGATTAAAAACTTCGCATTAAATTTAGTCATGTTATTACATTTACCAAACCTTGCTGATCAAACCTAGCATCAATGCTTGTAATATTTATGTACATTTAACTCCTTAAGGTTGTAAAAAATGTCTGAGTATGAAGGGGGGCATTGCTTTTGTCCACAAACTTCAATTTTTCAATTAAGAAAGAAGAAAAACAAAAACAGTTTCTTCTTCAAGTTGAAGAAATGCACCATAAACGTTAACTAAGACCCTAAAATTATTTTCTATTAATTAAAATTACAATAAGTGAAATTACAAGCTTGTCAAACTAATAATAAAATATTTTTCTACAACGTAAAAAGTTTTTTTTTTAGACTAAAAAGAATACAAGTTTATAATTACACTGCAATTATT
This sequence comes from Timema cristinae, assembly GCA_039000515.1. Lineage (NCBI taxonomy): Eukaryota > Metazoa > Arthropoda > Insecta > Phasmatodea > Timematidae > Timema > Timema cristinae. Next base: position 48,204 of record JBCFYV010002314.1, read on the forward strand.
TATAACCATATTAAAATTCAACTATTTTTTTACTTAACTATAATAAAATGTTTTATATTCAAGATTTAACAGAAACTTGAGAATAGTACAAGATTTTGATTTCTTCATTAAAAAATATTTTATTTTCACTAAAGTAATACAAAAAGTTGTGGTGACACTTTAATAGTTATGACTTTTAATTTTTTGAAGCATCCATTACTTTTAACACACTCCCCTCACAAACTTCTTGGGAGAGCGCGTGTTAATTGACAAATATGATTTAAATTCAATATTCAAGGCTCTGCTTCTAAATACGTTGGAAAGACACGATCTCAATATCTTATGAACCAATAATTATTTTATTTATTCATCAAGTGCAAGCTATAGATATATGCGACACTAGTACCATTTACTCAATAACGATGTACTAGTGTATTTGTTTCAGCATCATAGCCAATGAACCTGTCCAAGAGTTCCCTGCTGTAGATATCAACGTTATCTAAAACATTGCAGTCAAACTTTGCAGGCTAATCTTGGGTGAAAATAGAAATAATACACATCGCAACCTATGGTCCATCTTTGAATACTAAAGGTGGTATACAGCCCCCCTAAACATAGAGCTTTATTAAAAAAAATAAACAAAACGACTATTTTGGTGAAATATTATGAAAACTGATTAAGGTATTACAACGAATCCTTTGTATACTATTTATTGAAACCTTGATCATTAATAAACTAAATGTTGCTGTTGCCCGATACCCACCCCCCATCATGTAAAAAAGGGGGGGTTGTAACACTTTTTTCTGCAATAAAATATGTCAAGTAGTTATTACTTATTTTTGACCTTCAGTTAACACAACAAGGATTAAGATTAATACAAAAAGGTGCCTTGAGAAAACTGTCTAGCTTTTGTCTGTTTTCGAGATAAATCACACCGGTTGGAGCTAGAACAAGTGTTAATGCCTGCAAGTAGGCACCAGAATCGCGGTGTCAACTTCGCAATGCAGTCGTTTCACCATTCTTAACCGGCCACGAGTGACTATGTATCCACGTAAATTTGGTAACAAGTCTTGGTTGTGTGAATGATGGAGAGACTACGATACTTTTCCTCTTCATAAGTTATAATGTGTTGCTATTATCACATAGAAAGTTATGCTTACACATTCACACTGGTTGTGATTTTAATCAATTACACTCCCTGGGTAATGAAAGCAAAATAAGAAATACAAACAGTAAGTTTATTGCATGTTTTAATTCACTAGCTTCCAAAGCAGATTCCATAGCAAATGTTCAAAATATGGCCCCTAACGTCATTGCCAATAATTATGGCGTTATCAATTAACTGCGTAAACTTTCGAAAACAAATGGTTTTTCTTGAACCTTATCACACGCAAAAAAAAAAAAAAAAAAAAAAAACATACAGCACCATCCAGGCTAACAATCTTCTCGATTCAATGGCTTTCTCGTACACCAAAGCATTGAAAAAGACCCACAGAAAAGAATCTAACGGATTAAGAGTATGGATATCGTGGTGGCTAATGCAACAGTTTAAACCGGTTGCCTACCTGGCAGGAAATAACACTTTGTCTTTGAACAAACATGCAAGATTTATCTCGTAACGGGGAAAGATAGACAGTTTTCCAAGACACCTTTATTTGTAAATTTTTACTTCATGTTTTTGTAAACTAAGTCAAAGTTATAATACATTACTCCTGACATATTTTATGTGCAGAAAACAGTGTTTACAACCTCCCCCCCTTTTTTTTTTTACATGATAGGGGTAGGGAATCGTTAACAGCGCATTTAGTTTTATTATGATCAAGATTTCAATAAGTATTATTCAAAGATTCGTTGTAATACCTTAATCAGTTTCATAATATTTCACACAAAAGTCTTTTTATCTTTATATAAATTATATTTTTACTAAGTTTAGGGGTGTATACAACCCTTAATAATTAAATTACCCAAGGATACTGATTGTGAATTATTCTACTTTCACCCAATGAATACCTGCCAAAAGTTTATTCAATGTTTAAGATACACGTTTGTATATAGAACTATACAGTGATATGATGTATGATTGTTCCAGTAACCAAACCAATGGGCTGGAAGAACCATTATTTTGTGTTGGGGCCGAGTTATGACAGTTGCAGTGGGGCATATATACTATATAAATATATGCGCCCAATAACAGTGTTGGAAGCGGGAGAGATGAAGATGATGATGTTCCACGATGATATGACGACACTATTCAACGGTCGAGTGGTGCCTGCAGTCATCGACGCCACCCACACCGTAAGTACAAACCTGCATTTTGGAAGGCTACTAAATTTAGAATTAGAAAATAAAGATAAATCGTATAGTGGTTAATTTTTTAACAAATCAGAGTATTTGATATGTTTATAAAATTATTTTACCATCCAACAAAAGCTGTAGTTTTCTGTTGTTTTTTATAATCTGCTAGAACTAAAGGAAAAATCGTCCTCTAGCATCTTTCCTTTAATAACAATGTATATCACGAATTAAAGCATAAAATACCTAACTTATAAAAAATCACTTGAATTCATCATTAAATATTCGATTATATATCTTTTACCCAGCTTAATTTTCTTTTGTTTATAAATACATTGAAGTATCTTGTGTAAAATCAAAGTTTATGTCTGAGTAAAAGCTTTACGAGATCAGTTTTAGAAAATGCAATTGTTTAGTAATCCTTACACCAAAGTTGATGTTAGCTTTACAACAAACGATAAGGTTCTGCAATTCGTAAGCCATACAATATTTGGTCCAATGGCTTCCCTTCTCAACACAATCTTAGTTAACACGTTACATACATGGTTCAATGTTAACATAACCTGGATCACGATGCAGTCGGTGTTCTCGAAATTTAATATTTTTTCTCTCTTCTCCTTATCTACACTAAAGAATGATTATTGACCTATAAGCCACACTCTTCCTATTGGCTGAAATTGGTTACATGACCAGGCCACTCACTCTCTGATTGGATGTTGGTTTCCCCTTCATCTAACTCTTTTCCCGTTTTCCCAAGGGATATTACGAAATTTCCGCCCCTAACAATCCTCCCCATAAGCCTCCCCCCCTAACGCCCTCTCCCCCCTTCCACCACCACGCCCTACCGCCCCGGAGCATGTTTGGTCTTGAAGATTGCGAATTGATTATAGTTGATTATAATTACATTATTGGGTAGGATTGGGAATGATGGAATTTTTTTTTTATTTATTGCATGTGGTCCACGTGTCCGGGCGTTCCTCCCCTCGTCATGGAGCACGAATTCTTCTGAAGAGGCAAGTGGAGTATAATGAACAATGGCTTCCTTGTCACAAGACTGATAGACTGCCCGGAACAAACAGCACGAAACCACCCTGACGACCCGTTAGTGCAGTAGAGAGTGATCAATGGTTCCACACCCATGAGAACACTATTCACGACCCCTCACATAATCCCCTCCTTAGAAGGTATTGTCGCAACCCTATGTGGGTTAATGGGTTTTTTCCCAGGAACTCATACGTGCACATGATTGGCGTCGACTAGACAAGACGGGACAAGAATTTAGATCGATACTTGACGATGAACCAATAGGATTTTCCCTGATGACGGCGCCAGTTTTGTGCTTGAAAAGACGAAGAATAGATCGGACCTAGAAACAGTGACTAGGTACTGACTCTGTTCATGTTTGTCGCCTGACAAGTCGAGACATCGTATTTACGTGTAAGAGGGAGATAGAGGGGCAAAAGGTTTTGCGTGAATAAAACACGACAATACAAGACATATGTTTATTAAACATTACAAGACAACATACATATTATTTATCTACACTTTTTACAGAGGAATACCTCATATATTCATACATATTTTTTTCTACATTCCTCTTAGATGCGTTGGTAAAAGTTTTAGTTCACTAATCCATCGTGTAAAACCAAACCGACAACTTTGACGTTGTATATTATGTAGCACTGATAAGATTTAGGTTTTTGATGTGCGTTTCCACCAGAATCTATTTGAGATCGATGACATCCGCAATTATTTTAGCGTGACGCATACATCCACGACGAGTGGGTCGATTAAAACGTTGCAATATGCGTGCGTGCGTTGGGGGTCACCACATGTCCCCACTCAGTCGACTGCGAATTCAATGAGGTTCCCATACATCACAAAGACGCACCCAAAGGTGCTAGATAGGCGACTCGCTTAGTCCGGCTTCCCTCGTTTCTCGCTGATACAACCAATACGGTCAGCCCCCTCCCGCACATTGTCCTCAAAGAGATGTACATGATTAGTCAGATAAATCTTCGATGAGGAGGTTTGCGTGTTGCTGAAAAACTTTGATATGACCGACTTGTAGCTCCCCAGTTCTTGCCACTCCTGTACGGTTAAAACACCGCACAGTCCCTCATTTTCTTCAAAAGGCGTAAAGTTAGTTTCTTAAACAATCATTCGACGATAGCTCGTTTGAACTACACCGTCCAATGGAAACCAAGAGTGTAGAATAAACACTTTTATGATTAGCGTGTTTTGTCAGTTTGCTTGCAAGTGTAAAAATTCAGATTAGTCTTAGCGTTTACAAAGTATATTTCAAAGTAAATAAGAACAACTAGTTGAGCTCCCTGACGTTACCTTAAAATTTTAGGTCTAGAACATTATCATATTTCTATATTTCTTTGGTTGTAAAGTTTAATAAACAAAACACGTGGTCTAATACTTAATGCTCAAAATAAGTATAAAAGTAAAAATAGCCATGGTCCCAAGTTGCTTTATTTTTGAAAAGTTAAGCCGAATTTCATAAGATTAGTTTTCCGTATTCACATACAAAATTTTAATCTTTCGAGTTTCTTGGTTATTGGAATGAGGGGTGCGCTGGTGTAGTTGGTGGTATTAAGGCTTTAAATCTTATTAATTCTTCCCTTTTAATGGGAATTCTATTGTTTGTATTATTGATAGATAATGAATATAAAAATCGAAGAAATTCTACCTAACCACGTGAGTACTAAACTAAACTATAACTGGTTTTTATTTAACATTGGCAATTGACTGAAATAAGCTTTGGATATGAAGTTGATATAAATTTGATTTGGTTATTATGTTTAAAACGAAACTCAAAGAACACAATATTCAATATCAAAACGTTCATAAGTTTAACCAATTTAAGTGTTTAATACGTTAGTCCATTGCAATGAATGTCCAATTAATCAAATATGGTTCCGAGGTCTATATTCACAGACGTACAACAAGTTCCAGTTCTCAAGGCTTCATGGATTTTGGAGGTTTCGAGTCTAAAACAAACAATATACATCCCCTTTATATAAAATGGGTAGTTAGCTCCAAAACTTTATGGCACCCTCAAATCAAGGTGTTAAGGGTGATAGTCCCTCTTGCCCTCTCTCAATATATTGATTAAAATTAATGTTATTGTATTCAAGTGTATTTACAGAAAAAATGACAAAATTTGAGCACATAGTTTTCATAAATGTAACTCTAGAAAATACAAACCAACTAGTTGACATGGATAGCACAGAGTTGTCCATTCAAAAAGCATAGTTACGTACCCCTTTTATAAGCAACAAAACAAGACGCAGTTTATAAAGCTACCCGGGCAACCCCGTTTTACCATTAACATCAAACACCTGGGTACCACACACTCACACGACCGGCCATCAAACACACCCCGTATCTGATGACACTGCCCAAGGTTCCAAAAGACGGCTGCCAGGGATTTAAGAGAGTTTTCTGGTATGTTCGATTCACCTCAGGAAGAAGAGTCCAGACATCGGAGAACATACTATATCGCGCCATGTGTTTGTCATGCGTTTTACTTCCCACGTGACCCAATTTTCCACCCCACCTACAGCTTTCCTAGCCACCCCTCTCTGACTAACGGAATAAATTAACTGTACTGTGGCCTTAACCGGCACTCTTGGAATGTTCCCGCTGTTAAATGAATGTAGCGTTCGCTACTAGTAAACTAACATGTAATCAACTTTAATTTTTCGGCCTAATTAATTGTTTATAAACTTTAACAAACTTTTTTGATTAAATACTTCTTTTTTTGGACTTCATTTTAAAACTTGTATAGTTGTCAACACTCTCTTTAGATTGTGTTTTGTTTTGTAGGAATTAACACTTTAACCAAAGATTAATAGTGAAATAACTTTTATATAATGCTTATACTAATGTACATTATATATGAGTTTTGCGATTGGCTAGGTTAGCCCAATATTTGTATGTAATTGTATAAAGTAATGTACTAATTTCAGAAATAACGTGAGATGTAGCGAAGTTCACTACTTTTGTGTTTTTTTAAGTAAATTTAAGAAATTAAGCGAAAACTAAGACGTAGTGGAATTTACATGGAATTTATCATTCTTTTCGACTATGATTGATTAAACTCGAAATTAATATTCTAAGTTTATAATTGCTTTTAGATCATTTCCTTGTGGAATAAATTACCAGATATTTAATACTTCTTATTCGTAAGTTAAAATGTTGAAGTTTAAATATCTGTTTGATAATTCCCTATTGAAATCTTGTTTAATTTGGTAGTGAAACTCAATTATTTTATTTAATTTTTTTTATTTAGATATTGATTTTTTATTTTTTGTATAATTTTTTACTATCCATTTATTCAGCAATTTTCTTATTTTTTAAACACAATTGTGTCTCATTATTTCATAATGTGTAACCACACCTCGATGCGTCTGTTTCGTTTGGCACTATCTTCTGCCATTTCACTAGTGGAAAATGTCCATGAAATCATTCTTTCTATGTTCAAAGAGAAGTGTCCGCAAAAAGGAAGAATACACTTTCACTCTCGTTTAAACTTCCGACTCGTTGAAAGCTGTTTCACTAGAATCCGTAGCAATCCAAGTTAATAAATAAATAAAATCATCTAAATATGTTTTGAAAAAAAAAAAATAGTTTGATATGAATACAACAAAATCATCTTAATTAAAAGTGTAATTAATGAAATAATAATTACAATTAAAAATCCGATAATTTACGTAAGACGTGGGATGAAAGAACGCTCGCAAAATGAGCGCTATTTGGGGCATGAACGAGAGATAACCGTTTCGATGCCACCCCAATCCTAGGTGAGGGGAACAACGATTAATTCACCTCCAACGTATGAAGGAGGCAACGCATCAATTGACACACTGCGTTGTACAACTTTTTTAAACTTCTAATTGAGTTTTAGAGAAAATTGGATGTTGAAATATTGTGATAATTTCTAAATTAAATCAAATTTATCCTGTTTTAACTTTTTGAACAGCTAAAATATTTGGAACTTTATTATGAACTGGTATAATAGCCTAGACTTTGTGAGGATAACTTTCCTGTTTAATAAAGATGTATTTATTTGAAAAAATTTGATTGTAGTCGATTATTTAAAAATCTTTATTTATTTGTATTTTTTTGAGGTAATCCAGTATTCCTACCTTTGAATGACTAATATTTAATTCTGATTTTTGAGAATATAAACTTTTTACTATGTATAAAATAGGGTTTAACCATCTTTCTTCTTGAACCTAAATAAATGATTAAATGTTTCAACTTATGTTGACAATACTCAAAATAATATTATTAAAATCAAAGTCAAACTTTATCCCTTGCTTTTTCGTTATTTTTTTATTGTGACTTGTTTACCTTTCAGTGAATATCATATGACTTGGGAATATGTTTTATTGATTCCACGTAATGTTTTAGGGGTATTTAAATTTGAGGATGGCTGTAAAATTGGGCCTATTTCACACGTGGTTGCGTGTCTCTGAGGTTTCAATATTCTGCCTTCAGCTATTGTTCTTTGCTTACTCTCCCTCTACTGATTAATCTTATATTACGTATTATGTTTTACAACCTTCTACATGTTTGGTGACAAGAAGGAGATTGCAACGAGAACCGCTAATTTACATATAGTAGGGAGATGTTTAACAAACCTGAAGCTGGAAAACTAATAATTTATACTAGTTCCACCTACGTTCTGTGATGTCTCATTTAATCACCTTCTTTATATTCGCAAGAAGTGCGCCTTTAAAAAAACACTGGACCCATTGGTGTGACGGGGCAGACAGAGAAGAGCGGAACAGCGTCGAGTAGCGAAAATAGAAGAAAGCATCTTCCCTAAAATAAGATTACTGAGGACGAGATTATATAGAGATAAAAAATATAGTTCGCGGTGTGGGGCGACTCAAGGCTGAGAAGGGTTGCCTAGGTTGTCTGGGTATACTGATTCTCTTGAGTAAAGGACAACGTGGACTTCTCCTCATAGCTTGTTTATCTTCACTTTGTCTAGTGCACGTTACACATAAATAGAATCTCACAGTTCAATCCACTCTAATCTAAGCTAATGTGAATAGGGCGATATTAGCCGGGGGTACAATTGGTGTTTTTCGCAGATCTTAGGAATGTAATTCCTGATGCTACCAATAAAACTTAAGCACCACAGTGTGGAAACATACATTTATATTCAATTGTAATTAACACAACAATACACCGCAGACGTCAACAAAGGTGTATAATAAAATATATCTTTATGTGTTTCAATATATCGCCTTCCTCTGACCTACCAGTTCCTCAACATTCACCCCTCCACCACTTGGTATTTCACAGACACATAGGACTTCCTACCAAGGGAAGTGCTATTGGGGCCAACTGGAGGAACTGGAGTTCAGGTAAGGGTTATATGAAGCGTACCCGTGACAAGCGGCCAAATGGTTCTTGTCTTCCTAGAATTTTCAAGTGACTTAGATATTCGGGGTTCTGAAACCCGGCAAGTGTACTGAAAGAGATGTTGTATACTTTATTTAAATTGTTTATTTTATAAAAGTGTTTTAAAATGCCTGTACGTGTTATAATTGCTTAGATTAGAAGTTCTCAAATAGAGTCCACAATATAGTCCACAGAATCCATGACAAACTTTATATTATTTAGATCTTATAAAACTGTATATAAAATAATAAATCACAGATGTACATAAGCAAATTGGAGATGCCTTGCCATGTCAAAGCCCGCATAAAAATTGAGGCCTAAAATAGGGGTGACAGTTCCTGGTGTTTACTCGTTAGCTAGCACAAAGAACTTTCAGATACAGAAATGAAACATTCTATGCAAGTTCCAACAAATTATACATTATATATATCTTTATATTTTTTACTATCATTAATTTAAATAATATATAATAAAATTCATTATTTATCCTCACATCAAGGTTGTCCTCGAAAAAGCTGTAGCATGGTTAGAGGATCCACGTGACTAACAAGTTTGAGAACCACTGGGTTCGGGGATCATTGATTAAATATGATGTATAGAGGTTTAAGTGAGCCATCGTAAACACACAATTTATGATAACTCAACTTAACGTCTACCATAAAACCTAAGTTTCATATATCATCGGGTGGATACTGTTTATCGTCAATTCAAAAAAAAATTAAAAACAGTTTTTAGCTATATAAATTATCTTACTCCAGTACATAAGTAGGTAAGGGAATAATAAGACAATGTATAAAAGACAGGACGATATTAACAATATAACATCTTTTCAATCTTAGTGCATACTTTAACAAATGCCAACAACGTGTCCTGGCATACGGTGTTAGTGGGGAAATCTAGAGGTGTCATGAGCAGCTAACTTCATCTATCATCAATAAGGGCCACACGTGTCAGCACTTTTAACTCCTCACTAGACAGGCTCGCTCGTTGGATCCCTAGTTATAATGCTAGTTCAATCCCCGTGGATCTATATCAACCCCAAAGTCCCTGACGCGCCAACCCACAGTTTAGATAATTAATTTATTAAAAAAAAAAAAAGAACTCCAGTATCGTGTGGCAATTTAATGAATGATACACAGAGAAAATATTAATATAAATAGTTAGATAAATATTCCGGAAAGTAATTTAAGGGGGTTAGTATAGTATTGTCCCTGGAGGAATAAGAGCAATTTTTATGATGGATATGAGTGAGATCAATCTGAGATATGGAAGTCTCAACTTTCACATGTCACAAAAATTCTAATATAAATAAAGGTGTTGCTATTAATTACCAGTAATATCTTCAGATAAGAAGGAAACAAAAATGGATTTAATCAAGTTGTTGCTAATTAATTACCAGTAATATCTACAGTTAAGTAGGATAGACATTTAACTGATATATAATGCGTACTGAAGTTCAATATATATGTAGTCTAATTATGTAGTCGATAATATAAAAATAGTGCCAAAAACACAATAAGATGTTGAAAAGATAATAACAATATGTTAGCTAATATATTATATGGAAAAAAATTACCCGTTTTATTTGTAATATTGATTTTAAAGATAGGCTGTTTAAAAGTAAATATAGAAACAAGCAAAATTATTAAAATCACATTTTAAACCACGTGATTTATTTAAGCAAAGTATTTACTTGATTTATTTAGCGAATTATTTGTATTAAAAAACCAAATAATGTGTGTGTAATTATGATTTATTATGCAATAGTAAGAATAAAAGGGATGAACCAACGCCATCGTGTCCCAGAGGAGACGAGCTGGCCCCAGTGTAGGTGGGCTATTGAGAGAGCAAGTGGCTAGGGCGTGGCTAGTGGCAGCGACTGTGAGGGATGGTTGCTGCTGCCGGCAAATGCCAGGCTGCTGTTACGGGGTGGGGCTGAGGACTCAGTGGCCAAAGACACAACCCCACCATACTTGTCCTTCACTGCCGGACCTATTCCACCATCTTGCCTTCACTGTCTGGACCTACATCACCAAGGTCTAGTCTTCACTACCTGAAGCTGCTGTTCACGGGTGGGGCTGAGGCCAGTGGCCCAAAGCCACTACCCACCAGTCCTGCCTTCATGGCCGACCAATTCCACCAATCATGGCCTTCATGGCTGTACCTACATCACCAGGTCTTGTCTTCACTGCCTGAAACCACTCCATCACTTTTGCCGTGTGGCCGAACTTACGTCAACAAGGTCCTTGTCTTCACTGACCGTAAATTACCCAACAAGGTCTCTTCCTCACTGCCATAAACTACTCCACTAGTACTTGCCTTCACTGCCTGGAACTACTCCACTAATTTCCTTCACTACCTGGAACAACTCCACTAATGCTTAGTGTGGCGTTATAAACGTATGTTCTCACGAACACTTTGACAAAACCACTCATATCGTGTTTAAATGCGAGCATTATAGGTTTATTTCATGAGGTATTTAAATGTTATTTTAAAAGTTCCTAAATATTTCTTGTATTAAAAAAAACTTACTCGGCAACGTAATTGTTTGACTTTTAATTTTAATAATGAAAACATTACATATTAATCTTGCTATGAGTGACCAGCGGTCTTTAGTTAGTGTGTTTAGTAATTGACAATTCATTAAAAAGCTTATCTACATTTTTTAGGCAAGCTAAAATCTTATGCGGATCCAAACTATTTTCTTTTAGTTCCCGATATTGTATTTTAGTCTGGTTTTGTATCTTCAAACCGGAATTATATTATAAATTATATTTTCCTTAAATTTTTTAATTGAAAACATGTAATATATTAAGTTTTGTTTTATTAATCATTGAAGAAAATAAATAAATAAAAAAAAATTATACCTAATATTATATGTTGATCTTAGTTTAAGAAAAATCTTTTCAAATGGCGTTCTGAATCGTTAATAGAATCTGCAGTTTATCAAAGTCCTAAATTACTTTAATGTAAGATAACCTAATTTGTGGTAAATTATGTTCCATTTACAAATATTATTTTGGTACTAAAACAGTAAATATACATTTTTAATAACCCCAACATCTTAATTAAGATAGCTTTGGAGGAGACCTTTATTTATTAGAGAAAGATTATAACAAAATGTTTGTGGGGAATCCAGAATATAGTATTTTTTATGATACTCCAATGGCTTAAATCCATTGACCATCATATATTTAAAATTATGTTACACTGCTTCCGATCCAGTGGTTTGTATATGGTCCAAGGGGTCACACTCTCAAAGACTAGCCTGCTGATGAGAGGGAGAAGGTTTATTAAATCCTGTGTAGTGGTTTCTCCATTTCCCTCGCACAAATACTGGTGACCTAGAAATTAAACCTAGAATCTCTAAGACATTAGTGTTATAAGTTTCATCTGCAAATGAACATGATCAAGTTTGTGACAAAAATAATATACACAGACAAAAGAGTTTGGTGGAATAGAGACAGATACTGGTGGTGGATAACTTAAAAACAACAACAATTATTTTAAAAGATATACTTTCTTTATTATCACAAAAAATAATAGTTATGAAATACTGCAAAGAAAAAAGTAAGGTTAAAATGAAATGGATACTCACGCATAAGTAATATTATAAAAAAAGTTATCAATTGACATTAAGTAAAGATACAATCGTAATAAATAATACAAAAAATAATAAAAAACAACTACACATATTTACAAACAACTCAACATCACATGCAATAAAGCATATTTTTCGAAATGTGTGTACATGGATGGAAGGGAAAAAAGCAGGATACGGTACACTCATTTACAAAAATTGAAGAGTTGGAGGGTTCCCTGATATGTTGTGATAGATATGGTGATGAGATGGGTGGGAGGTGGGGAAATACTGAAGATGAGTGAGGGGGTTTAGTATTTTTTGGAGGGTTCCTGCGGATGTTTGTGATAAATAATTGAGGTGTGGAGGAGGGGGGATGGAGCACCTTGGGGAGGGATGTAGTGGAGACTATTTTTTTGGTGCGGCTTCTGTGACTCCATATACAAAATGGGTGAAGGGGTGGGTAGGAGGGTGGTGATGGGTTGTGTCCACCTGGGATGCTTGGGGGATGAGAGGTAGGGGGTGGGGGTTGGGGGGTTGAGCACCTGTCTGACTGAGAGATGTGAGGGGGAGACTATATTTTTATTATGGTGCGGCATACCGAGTCTCATGAGTTTCCCGTGGGGATGAAAGGGTTGTACTCCTCGCACGGCCTGGTGTTTTTTCTCCCTCTCTGTCACTCAATCATCGTGACGTAGTATGTAGGCGTGTGGTTAGGTCTGCAAGGTGCCACACGTTAAAGTGTGGCAGGGCAGCTTTGACGTAGTGACTGGGGTGCACAGTAGGTCTCAGGTGTGGCAGCTGCCTTGAAAGAGCCGTATATTCTCATAACAGTCAAGGGTATACGAAAATATTTTATCTGATCCACCAAAACACGAACTTTAGAACATAAATTTCTTTCTAAGTGACATGCATAGAATCATGATACTTAATTTCGTGACAGAGATTTGTGGTTAAGTAGTTTTCACATTGAAGGTCTAGATCTTTACTATTGTGGGAGGGGGGAAGAGGCGGTGGCTTGGAGCCTATAAATAGGGGTGGTCAACCCTTTTTTGTTGAATCAATTAACCGTTAGCTATATAGCCATGGCGTCCCAGAATTTGTAGCTTCATTTTTAACGGAGTTGGGAAGGTAAAGAAATTACTTCTGCGTAAATTGACCGACTTGGAGATAGGTCACGCGTACCGTATTTCTTCAAAAAAATTCGGTAAATACCCGATTCGGTCGTCGTAATATTTAACTGTACTCGACGCCAGTTAACAAGGTTGGCTGCCGGCGAAGATTTTACGACGCTTAGCGATGTTAGATAGCAAGACATCTCGAAATCGGAAAACTACTACTAGTTTCCAAAAGTCTCTCTACCGCCACCAAACGCCATCCTGACTTTGAAGGTAAAGTGTGCGTGTTGTGTGTGTAGATATACCCGTACTTAATCTAAGCACTAATCATTGAAATTGTTTTCAAGTATAAATGTACTTAAACTACAACTCGTAAGACCTAAGTTAATAATCTTTACAAAAGATTTGTTTACATCATAAACTAATCAATCCAAGATACGAACCTCACTCCCAGGATAATGGTGCTTAATCTACTCCTCTTAAAACCTAAGTTAATAATCTTTAAAAGATTTTTCTTTACATCACTAACTAACAATACAAGGTTCGAACCTCATCCCAGATCATTGTGCTTAATCTATTCCTTCTAAGACCCTAAGTCAATAATCATTGAATCGTTTTTCAGGTTAAATGTGGAATAGTTTAAAGCACATTTCATCATGGTTAATAATGCATTAAAAGAATATCGAGAATTTAAACACGAGTGAATAGTTTAAAAAAATAACACCTACAAGAGTCGTTTTTGAATGAGTATTAAACAATACTTTTTCCACCCTCTTTTAACTAGAAGGGACCGAGGGACGTTTTTGAAATGAGTTTTTAACGCGCTTTTTTTTTCCCACCCTCTATTAACAGAAGGGGACGCGTAGGGAGAACACCTTCACCGACAAAAAAAGAAACATTTAAACTTTCTGTATTTACAGTAAACTAAATAAATATCACACAACAGCTTCGTACAAATCCTCTCATACTACGTTCTGGTTATACGCTTGAGTCTACAACAAATACTGTTTTAGTGAACAGTATCTAAATAAAGGTTATATTTTTAGAGAAATGTGTACAAATATGCGAGGTATAGATAGACTAGAAAAAACTATTGGGTTAAAACCATCCAGGGCGAGAGTCGAACCTTGACCCTCCCAATACGAGAGTAACGCGTTAGAACAGGCAGTGACTGAAGCAGCTAGGTAAACCTTTAAGGTCAAGGGGTAAGGTGTTAGCATGTGATTATCATACTTAGCACTTACTCAACAAAGTCGTACCTGTTTGTTATTTAAAGCCCATCTCGAGCCCACTCGACGTTATCCTTGGAGGGGACTGTACCTGAATAAGGGGTGAAAAGGAGAGCAATAGAGCTAACATGACAGAACCTTTTAGCAAAAAAAGCGCGCATTTTTCCCCCATCATTAGTATCTCAACAAATAAATGGAAATAAAGTGTAACTCTCCTGAATTAAACCTCGAATGAGCAACTTTTAATTAATTACTAAAAACGTGATATCATCAACACAGAAACATAAGGCATATATTGACCATACACCAGGGTTGATTTAAAGACCCTCGAGCGTTTTGATACTCGGACATGAGGATAAAATAGACAGATCCGAAGCATATGACTCAGACACATGACTTTAGGAACGGGATTTACCCAGTTTAGGCTTTACCTGGAACCGTTAGGGTCTCACATTGAAACTTATTGAGCAGCGTACACCCCAGCCCCCACCGCCGTAATAAAAACCTATTACAATCACTAATGAATTGCCTATAATGATCCCATTCATTGCTCGTCGCGTGCGGGGTATATACGTAAAGACGAAGAAGAAAACAATTGCAAATGACTCGATAAGGTAAATTGCAGTCACATTTGCGAGTTTAGACATCCTACCGAGTAGAATTGAGAAAGGGTATTTCAGTTCAACTCTATGCGGTATATTACCCCTACAAACTTGGAGGAGATATATGAAAGAAATAATGTGTACCACCTCCTTGCTCAAATTGAAGGTTTTGTTTCTAAGACTCGGGTTGGATGTATGACGGTACATTGGAAGATGAGAATAAATCTCTCTAAAAACACGGTTTTCACGAAATCGGGCCTCGGGTCAAATCCCTGAAACTATAGCCAGCGTGAAGCGTTATAAATGTGCAATGTGAATAAGGTCAATGCTTCCCTGTATCGGTTTTTTTTTATCCTGTCCTTTTTGACCGACAGGAGAGCCTCAACGTTTTATCCTCTTACCCTAATTTTCGAGACTTGTTTATCCAGACGGGATCCCTCTCCCTTTCCAAATGAATAATTATTATCAGCGATTTGAAAATCTTAACGATATATCTGTAAATGTGTACACTACAAAGCGTGATGGTGGAGTGACTCTTATATTGATACTGATGACACCTCTAAAAAACTAGTAATTGTTCCCGTACACGTCCGTGCTAAAAGAGCGCGCTGGGACATGTACAATTATTCCATGATAAGAGTTCACGACAGGAACTTATCATTTCAGCTGGTTAAAAACTGTCACGGGTTAATAAACCCACAACTACCGCCGGCGTCTAACAGAGGACGTAGATACTTTTTCGATAGATGCCTGTCTGGCTTTTTTTGACTGAAAACAAACTCATAAACATAAAAGGCGTGTATAAAAATCGACGGGTTAAGAGTACATTCCCTCAAGGTGAAGGCTAAAATCCTCACGTTCGACTCAGTATAAAGCAGCAGAGAAAACAAATTTATCGTATATGCGGACCTGGAGAGCATACTTAGGCCTAAGAGACGAGTAATCCCCAACCCAAAAATTATCCATATACCGAGAATGTTCAGCGTCAGTAGCTTATCGTAGAATGAACGTAAATGTAATTTTGACGATAGTCCTCTCAGAGTACCGTCACATCACGGAAAAGATTGTACTGACCAATGTGTTGAAGGCGCTCGAAGATACTGCGAAGCGAGTACTAGAGTACTAAAGTACCGTCGTACCAATGAAACCGTAAACTCCCTGCTCAAAGAGACGCTCATAATACAGCCTCTCATTGTCATATATGCGAGAAGCCCGCTACAAGAAATGATATATTCGGTTATGGATCATTGTTCCACTTGAACTGGACTTTAACGTGGAGTAACACGCGGGGTGTAATATTAATTACAAGAACCCTAGGTCGCCTGAGCGTAAGTTAATCCATAACGCTCGTTGCTACGAATAATTTTTTCCTTCTCGAAATCACTCTTATGAACGTAGAGAAACTGATCCGTCACGGGAGAGAGCGTGTTCGACAATCGCGGGAAAAGATCAGAGTTATTGGAGAGACTATGGGGAAGATTCAAAGTAGGGTCAGAAATAATTCGGCACGGTTTGAGGGAATTACAATAAAATTATAGATAGTTTCAAGTTTCTACTTTACTTCCCTAAGAAAGCTTATCTTAACCTCAACCCCAGCAACATAAAATCACCCGTAAGTGCCATCCCGAGGATGAACCTTTAAATTATGTCCACACGATAAAGGAGTGTTTCCCCTATGATAAATTGATTTAAATTCGAGTGGCTAACGAGACTCATTTACCTGAGTAAAATAAATATTTTACAAATACGCTCTCACGATACATATCTCTCAGGAAGACTATGATCACGCCTGGAGAGGTTTGGCTAATATTCGAATGAAAGAATCTTTGGACTAATCGAACCTCTAGCTGTGCACGGACTTAACTTTACTGCCGACGTCCCATGAAACTTTCGTGATCTCTGCATGAAGACGAAAGGCACGATCCCGATGTCCCTAACAGCTCCCATTCTACGTAACCAGGCTCTTTGAGAATAACCCGTACGGCTCGACTTAATCGATGATGTGGAACACGCATCAATTCATTGAGGGAGCTATCCGGCGGAGGGATATGTTTTTGTGGCTAATCTCACGCTGAAGCGGAATAATCGCTATATGGACGCGTTTGATCCTTCCCAAGCCCGGAGTCCTACATTGTCTATCTAGACGTTAATGACTCTATTCATTTAGTATGCTGTCCTCACTTCCTATGGAGAGTTCAGTTTGTCTCGAAGATGAAAAATGTGCTCGATGGACGTGCTAAAAGTAGAGGACGAGGCGTGATAACGGCGATATCTTTGCAGGTTAGATCTTGGAATATCCGCGAATGTGCACGAACGCTCATTCCGACTTGCCCGATCAGTCCTGAGAAAGGATTTCCACCCGTGGGAAACATGAGAAACAGTTAACAACTTTATCTGATAAGACGCGGTACGTCATACACAACGCCATTTAAAGCTATGTATAGGAACGGGTTGAAACTGACGAGAGTTCACCGTGTTTCTCAGTTTCAGCAAGCGCCGTGAAGCTCCGTATATAAGGTTGAACGCGGAAGGAGGAGTAGAAAAAGCGAGCAAACAATTTGAAAACATGTTTTTTCAAACTGATTCAACAAATTCCGCATACCGCACGCACTATCCTAATCAAAGGGCTTACCGTACGACACAGATAGCTACACAGGTGGGATGTGGAAATAAGTGGAGCGGGTAACCTCATAGCCAGCCCTAACTTTAAAAACCGCTCGAATAGTGTCCTAAAACCTAGTCAACAACGAGATGGAACCACAAGATATTTTACTTTGATAAGCCTATCAATGCGGATTCGCCATTTTTAAAAACACGAAGGTAGTCATGCACGTCATCATTACCAGGTTTATGATCCCTGCCATTCCCCAAAAGGTACGTATAAAACTTCAAATACACTGATACACTCACTTTTCTACTAAGACTGTTGAGGATGCATACCAGAGACTCGCCTGTTGGCTAATGACACGCTGGACACCTCCACCTACGGACAAGACAATGTTTACAGTATGCCGTATTAAAAAATGGGTGCTCGGAAAACTAAAAGACGAACTCGAGGTCGGATCCATCACTGCGTTCATTGGTTTACGTCCTAAACTCTATTCATTCTCATACAGGAGTTGAGAGACGCCTCAAGGCTAAAGGGGTCAAGAGTAGCGCGTTATGAAACCTTTTCATTAGAGGATTATCGAAATTGTTTGAAAGATGAGACGATAGCAGAGAGAGGCTCGTTCAATTAATAGCTGTAGGAAATTCAAACTTTACATACAAAATTCAATAGGGCGTCTCTAAGCCCATCGACTACAAAAGATATAGAGTACCAGAACTGTCAATACTCTTTCCATGGTCCCATTAACTTATCGGCCGTCAACTCTATAGTGTGGCCAGTGAAGCAGTGCGTCTATGTGAAAAAAACGTTCTCTATAAGTGTAAAGTGATTAGAACTATACCTAAAAAAAAAAAATTCATGTTCTGTAGTCTCAATAAGTGTATAATGTATAAATTATTATTATTATTATTTTTGGTTAAAAAGGCCCATCGACACAACGAGGTCATTAGGCCTTGAAATATATTTTAAAAATAATAAAATCCCATAGGGGAGAATATAATCATTCACCACATGAGACACTACCATTGAAGCTCAATGGGCACAAAGTACAATTGAGTGAAACACCTCTAAAAAAAACACAGGTGTATCACTCTAAAAAAAACAAAACAAACATATTAAAAACAATATATTAGTTAAAAAGATCAAAACTACTTGTATAAAATAATTATTTTATTAAAGTTTTGATAAAAAGGATAAAACGACAAAGACAAACACATTAAAGTATACTAAATGTTTAAAAAGGGTCTCAATGTGAATAAATCCAAGAGGCCACTTTATAAAAGAGACTCAAATGGCACTAAAAAGATCGCCTGGCGAATAAAATGAGAGTAAACAAATAACACCTTTCAGCGCTTGTCGCGTAAAAAAAAAAACGAAGGTCAACCATTAAAATCAAGGGCCAGGCGAAATAGGGGCATATCTGCGAACACTCCACCAAAAAGTGGAGCACACTAAGGGCGCAAGCAAAATTCCACACAGGAGGAGGATCCCCACTGAGTAAATTCAGTGGGTTAGACATGTATGCCCGACGCGGATCTCGTCCACGATGACCTCCTCTCTTCTAGACATTCTATAGAAGAGGGCCAATCGCGACACACCGTCTGATGACCCGCAGCTTTGTTCTGACAGGGTCGAGACCCACTGCTCGTGCCCAGGTGCGTAAGACTCCACGCCGAAATAACCCTTTAGATCTAAAAACATAACACCCAGGACTCGCCTCCGAAACAGGCGTGCTGCCTCCTTGGCTGCCTGGTCCGCCATTTCATTTCCTGAAGACCAGCGTGACCGAATCCAGCAAAAGGGCGAGGCCGGTTGCTTAATAAATCAATTTTTAAATTTGCTCATGTATCATCTGCACGAGGGGATTTTCCAGGAGTAAGAGTGGACAATGCCAACAATAAGCACGTCAAGGAATCCGTGCAGATTAAGACAGAGCGGTACTACTTCGTATACAAACACAAAGATTTAAAAATGGCTTATAATTCAGCCCGTAAAAAACACTGTTCCTTTAGGTAAACCAAATTTAAAATTGGGATCCATCCACAACAAAACACATCCACGGAGGCTCCAGATTTAGAGCCATCAAAGTAGATGCAATCAAATCCGTGAAGCGAGTGGAGAGGAGCTCATTAAAGGTCCACTCATATACAAAGTTTGGTGAGGTCGCTTTAGGGAACTTGGCAAGATCAAAATGGGCATTTCGGAGGGCGTAACTTCCAGGGAGAAAATTCACCCTGTGGATGTGGGGATAGCTTTGCAGGACTACCATCACGTGTCGAAAACCGATAGCATCCCGGACCCAACCGGCCTTGTACCTACGACAATTAGTTTCATACAAGACACGTTAGGGGATAAACACAGACCGGATAAGCAACATAATTTGGCGTGCAAATCATTACGAACACGTAAGATGCCAGTAGATTAAGACCCGCCGGTAAGAAAGAGGGGCTCACCGGCGTCCCCCCCCCCGGCACAGATGCTGACCGACGGAACTGGTACGAAAAGCACCATAGCCAGTCGAATGCCACATGCTGGACGCTATCGAGCATCTTAAACGCCGAGGGTCTACGGAACCATAAGGGGGGGCGAGAAGACTGCCCGGTAATCAAGGGGTGGAGGGGGGGGGGGGGGAGGGGGGGGGTGATCTCAACAAGCTCTATAAAGAGGCGCTCAAGTGTTTCCCCTATCCGCACCCCGGACTCGACCGCTAACCACTTTGAGCAGGTTTAGTGCTTTTATAGACCTCGCTTTCAAGTCTTGATGTGGGGATCCAAGTATAATTTAAAAACAAATAAAAGTCCCAGAAACTATACGGTTTCTTGAGACTGGAAGAACGGCCATGGTTCTATAAGTTATAATCCTCCCCCCGACTTTGGCCAAATTCAATAGTAAAAGGCGCCTCGATTCAGCTCTTATGCACCACGAACTCGATAGAGTAGCTCGCAGTGCTAGAAATACGGCGAACAACGAGCCCAAATACATGGCAACCACCATAGGGGTAGGAGACATGTGAAACCGTTAGACATGAGTGCGGGTAAATTATAAATTGGTATTTTTGCTACTACATACTTTACGAATGTGATCCCAAACCTTGGTTGTGGAGTGGGAAATAGTAAGGGTAGAAAATAAACTGTTCCAAGACTCACTTCTGCTTTTCTCGAATAATACGGCGAGCTCTAGCACTAGAAACCGAAAGACTCCAAATTCTCCGAAGTAGGACGTCGATTAAAGATACGCAGTCTCTTCGACGGATAGAAATATCCAGCCGGCACTCTCGTTCCACCGGGGAACAGGACCGGTGCGCGGGTTTGGCGATGGATTTAGGGATGGATGCCCTCCCACCGTTATACCCTCGAAATAAATTCCCCCCCCTTTAAAACCCCGGGGGAGAAGGGGGGTTTGTCGAATACGGGGCTCCGGTTTTTTTCCCATTTAAAAACTTTTTAAAAACCCTTTTGGGGTTTTAACCCCCGGGTGTCTGGGAAAATCTTTTATTTTTTAAACAAATTAAATGATCGCTGCCACATGGGGGGAACCCCCAAAAAAAAAAGTGAGCAGCAAACCCGGGGGTACATTTTCAGGTCCTGGCAGGGAAAAAACCCTTAAAGGGGAAAAGAAATGGTTTTTGGGGCCCGGTGTTCTTTTTAAAACCAAAGGGTTTCCCCAGAAAGATACCTCTCCCCCCCCTCCCGGGGGGGGTCCCCGTAAAAAAATTAAAACCCCCCAAACCGGGTTATGCGCGTTAAAGCCCCCCCCAAAAGGGGGGTAGGGGGGGGAAGTTAAAAGGGGGGCCCTTTTTAGCCCCCTTGGAAAACCTTTTCCCCGGTGGGGGGGGGAGCAGAAACGGTTAAACCCCATGGGGAAAGGGGGACTCTTACAGGCATTTTGGGGGTCAGAAACAAAATTAAAAATTTTTAGAAATAGTAATTTGTGCGAAATTACCAACCTCCCTAGCCCCATAAAAAAAAGCTTGTCGGGACATCACATGTAAACCCCCCAAGCTCGGGTTTCAGTTGGGCGGAAGGGGTCTCCTTTAAAAAAAAGGGGGAAAATAGGAAAAAAAAATTTTTTTATTTCCTCTAACGAGCATAGAAACCCCAAAAAACCATTGATCCCCAAAAAGTTTTAGTAAAAAATTTTTTTATCCTGCAATCCATTTCACCCCCTTTAAAAATAAAAAAATTTTTTGAGGCCCTTTTTAGGCCCCTTTCCTTTCCCCCTCCCCCCCCCGAAAATCCCCTTTTAGGGGAAGGTTTTGGTTTTTTTTGGAGAGACTGGGTATGGGGTCCTTTCCCGAAGGCCTTTTTTAAAGGGGCCTTTCACGCTTTTTTTTTATTTTTTTTTCGGCGGGCTTTCCCCTGGCCCCTTCCCCAAGGCCCCCCAGGGGGGTCGCCCTTTTTGGGGCCCCCCCGTTTCGCCCCCTCACCCCCCCTGGAGGCCCAGAGGCGGGTGAGCAAAATAAAAGGGGGCCCCATGAAATTTTTTTTTCCCCCGGGGGGGGTTTGGGGGGGAACCCCCCCAGGGGGGTCGGGGGGGTTTTTCCCCAGGGGGGGGGTTTCCCCGGGGGGGGGTACAGGTGGTGGGGGGGATTTTTTGAGGGGGTTTTCCCAATTTTTTTTTTTGCTTCATAGTTTATCCCCCTTTTTTGTTTTTTCCCCCGAATAGAAAAGGGGCAAGGCTTTTAAAAAGGGTTTTTTAAAAAATTTTAAAAGCGCAGTGGGTTTTGGGGAATTTATAAAAATTTGGGGGGGAAAATTTGGCTGTGGAAATTTTTAAATCCCGGGGGTTGAGGGATTAAAATTTTTGGGGGGCCCCGGGATAAGGGATCTTCTTTTTGTTTTGGGTTTCCCGGACTTTTTTTTTCTATTTTCCCCAAATTCCCGGAAAAGGGGGGCCCAACCAGGCAAATGGGCCCTTGCAATTAAAACAAAATTTGGAGACTGCATGGGTTTTTGGGCCCCTGCCCCCCAAAAACTTCACATTTTGGTTACCACGGCATGCAGTTTTGTAAACCCCCAAATTCCCGGCACTGAAAAAAAGGGGCCCCCGGGGGGTTTGGGGGGGACGGCCGGACCCTAAACAGGGGAAAAACCCGTGGGCCCCCCTTTGGAAAGGAAGGGGGGCAAATGTTAGAATTTTTAAAAATTCAGTTTTCCCTTTACTCCTTTTCCCCTTTTTATGGTAAACCTTTTTTAAAAAACTTGGGCATTTTGGGGGGAAACTCCTCACGATTTTAAAAGTTTTTTAGTCAGGGCTTTGCAAATGCCCCCTCCCTTGCAAACTTGGGGGCCCCCGTTCGGTTTCCCCTTCCCCCTTTAAAAAGATTTAGGGGCTCAGGGGATTGTGTTTTGCCCTTTTTTTCTTTGTTGGGGGTTTTTCCCGGGTTTAATGTCCATCGCGCATTTTTTTAATTGAAACCCCCCCGGCCGCTCCCTTATCCCCTTTTCGGGGAAAAAATGGGCTGACCGTTTGGGTTCTTTTTTTCATCCATTCGAGAAAACCCGGGAAGCGGGGCTGGGGCCTACTATTTTCCGGGAATTTTTTTCAATTAAGGGCTGGACGGCCTTACCCGTTTCCCCCCTTTATCTATATTACGACCCTCCCAGGGCCGGGCAGTGATTGCAGCAGTTTTTTGGCGTACGGTGCCAGCGTGACAATGTTGTCGGCCATGCCATTTTTGGGGGCAACCTACAAAATACTCGGATCGGGGCCCCGGGGTTTTACCCAATTTGGTCTACCCATATGGCCCTGTTAACTGTCCCGACGGGGGCTTAAAACGACGCTAGACATGACAACCTTCGCTGGCATCGCGAGCAGAGGTCGTCGGGCCAATGGTTGTAGGAAAGTGCAATTTTCGCCCGGGCCCTCATGAACAAAACCCGATCTTTTCCCAAAGTAGGGTCCCCGGTTTTTGTCACCCTAAGGCCCCTTCTACAAAGGTTTTGCCCCGGCGATTCTTTTAGGGCTAAAGGCAGGGTATCCAATAATAACAGAGAAAAGGGGGTTGTAGAAAGGTCGTAAAAGGGAAAGGCCAAAAGGGCCCTTTGTCCATGATAACGGGGGGGGAAAAGGGGAAGAAAGGGTAAGGGGTTAGGTAAAGAAAGGGGGGAAGGGTAAAAAAAGGGAAAAGGAAGGAAGAAGAAAAGTGTAAAAGGGAAGTATAGGAAGTTTGCCCCAAAAAGAGGACGTCCTGCCGAAGCCCCCCCTTTTAGTCGCTTCTTGACAAGCAGGGGTTTCTGCGGGATATTCTAAACCCGTCCCGCGGGGGGGCCCTTCCCAAAAATAATTGTGTTCGTAAAAAAATGCTCTGTTCCAGGTATATTTCACTGCTTTTTCTTTAAAAATTCTTTAATCATTAAAAAACAACCTGGGTTTGATTTTTTATCGGAAAGTAAAATGTGGTTGACCTTTCAAAATCATGTGTTTTGATTTCTAATTTTCCCCCATCAATTGTAGTTGACCTTTCACAACGCCTGAATATTTAATTAGAAAGATCCGTCGGCCTTGCCTTTAAAAAGGGACCGATGGCTATCTGGTGTGATTTGAAAGTTAAATACCTAATTAGAAAGTGATATTTGATTTGTTCCCTTGGGGCTAGACAGTCCCGGGTTTTAAATACCTGGTTTTTAAAGAATTTTTAAAATTATTAAAAGGGAAATCTTGAAGTTGTGTTTAAAAACACCCACCTGAAAGGACTTCGATCTACCCGTGCTTCCGAGCCCAACCTACAAGGGGGTGGGGTAAATTGGGCATTAAAAATACAGCAGAGAAAATCAAGGTATTTAAATTTTTTTTTTTTTTTTTTTAAAAATTTTCTGTCTTTTATTTCAAAAAAATATTTTTGAATTTTTTTAAGGGTTGGACAAGTATATAAGGATTTCAACCACCCAAAAACCAAACATCAATATATTTCTCTACGATTTTTAACTGAGAATAAAAAATTAGACATATCTTTTGACGAAAGAACTAATGGTTCGGTGGGTTTATTTATGAAAAGCCTTTTAAATGTAACATCGTAGGTTTTTTTTGCCTAAAAATACCCAAAATCGGACATTAGGAAAAATTGACTTTGTTAAAAATCAAAGTTTGTAAATTTTATGGAATTGGGGATGAAAATTCTATCAAGCTTGGATTGTACCTCCAGGTATAGTTTTTTTTTGGGTTAATACGGTTAAAATTGAAAATAAAATAATCCTAAAAACCCTTTTTTAAAATTTATCTGTGATCGCATTTTTTTTTTATGTAATCAGTAAAACTTGCAATGAAATTTGTTTTAAATTTTAATAGTAACTAATATGGTTCAAAATTGTTTTATGTATTAAAATTATATGAAAATGTATATTTTTTTTTAAAATTTAAAATGTGAAAAATTTATTTATTTTTTCATTTCTAATATTTTTCTCTCTCATTTTAAATTATATTTGTGATGTATCTTTTTAGTGTAAAATTAAATTGATTCAAACGCCCTACTACTAGAAATCAGAAAAAAAAAATAAATTTTAAATCGTGTATTTTTTTTAAATAAAGCAACCCTCTGTGTATTTTAAAAATTTTATAAACTGTATTCTAAAAAAAAAGTGATAAACTGTTTGAAAATTGTCTTTTTATTTAATTTTTTTAAATTTGTTATATATATAAATTATCAAACATTTAAACTGTTTTTCGTCAAGGGGATTTTCTACAATTCATATTTATTATTTATTGTATTTAAAAAAGATATATTTTTTACATATACTAAATAAAATAAAAGACTGAACATTAATGCAAAAGCCTTGCTAAAATTGTATAAACGAAATGATCTTGGTGCCCCTTTTCTTCACGTCTGAAAATGGTTTTTTTTTAGCGGGGAGATTTCAAAAGTAGTTTTTACTAAGTAGAGAAAAATTTTTCCAACTTTTTTAAAATTATTTTTGCCATTTAAAAAAAATCACAGTAGGAAACCAACGAAAACAGTTTGGTTTTATCAGGTTTATACTGAATTTTAACTCGTTGAGAGCAAATCATACATATCATTTTGAAACTTATTTGACAAAACAGAAAATTTAAAATTTTTTTTTTCAATTAAATTTTTTTTTTTTGGCATTGTCTTCACAGATCTTGCTAGTTTAAAAGAATACAACCAGTTGAGAATCAAATTTTCCTATGTTTAAATGTTTTAAATTTTAGTCATAAAAAAAAACGTCGCTCACTTAATAAGAATTATAATTATTAAAATTTATAATTGTATCCTTTCCGTGACCGTCACCACCATTAATTATCTTATGAGTCGATGTACCCCCCGCACAATTAGATGTCACTGTACCTTAAAATTTTATAATTCATTCAATCTGTATATAAATGTGACGTCTTCGAAACGTCATATAATTTATATCCAACCACAATTTTTTATTTTGTGTCACTGTAAAAACGTAAACACTTTAATTTACGTCCTGTGCCTCGCACTTAATATTAAAAATTCATTAAAATCTGTGACGTGGGATCAAACTTCCCGGGGACGTCACCAAAACGCACTCCCATCTCTCATAGTCAGTTGTTGGCTTATTCCCAAATCGAACAAATCCCACCTTTTCTCTGACGAGGATTTATCTTTTAAAAAGCAACACTCCCGTAGAAAAAACCTTCACAATGGATGATAAATCTTTTCAGAAATAAAGTTAGGGAACTTTACAAAATTAACGATCTAAAAAAAACCATTGTCCCTAGTATTTTTTTTGCAACCCATTTTACCCTCCTCATAAAATCATGACCAAGAGTCCAAATCAGCAAACAGCCACGTTAAAAAATAACACCCCCGCAACCCATTAACGTCATACTTCACCCATTTTTTTCCTTTTGGGGATGATCCCCATCAAGTGCGTCAACAAACCTCACTGATTCTTCAATGGACTATTTTGATTTTAAATCAAATTTATTTAAAACTAATTAAAACACAAAAAAGGGAAAATTTTATGCTTTTTTTATTAATAAATTAGTCGAAAAATAAGTATAAATAAATTAAAATTTTTCTTTTTTTTCCCTTTTAAAAATTAAAGAATTCCACAAATTTTGGTATAAATTGATTATATATTTATATTTTCCTAATGTTGGGTTTCCACCCTCAATGGTACAGAACCTTGTGGCCCCCAAATTTTGATTATTAGTCACAAAAGGCCCTTTACCTTAAGTACAGCAAGCTCTCTTCCCTGGTATCGCAGTTATATTATATTTGATCGAAATCCTTTTTTTTGTTTTGCCAAAATTCTAAAGGATGTTGGGACATACAAAATAATTGAAAAACTTTTCGTCTCCCTTCCCTATTGGTATAATTTCTTTCCCTTTGTTTAGGGGATCCCCCAAACATTTTCTTTGTTTTCCTTTTTTTTTTACACGTTCTGAATGCAGCATAAACGAAACCGCGGCTTCAAATCGCCCATTTTTTTTTCTTTTGGGTTTTGGGGGTATACTAAGTTCGTGACCAAGGCAGTCATCAAAAATAACGTTCGTTGATATGCTCGGGTTTTTCCCGGCCTTACCCAAATGCAGATGTCAAAAAAAAGTGCTCTCACGCTAAGGACCGTTTGGGTCCCCCATCAGAAACAAAGTGGGATTGGCTTTTTTGGACTTTTTAAAGTAAAATATGACTAAAGTTTAGAAAAAAAACCCGCAAAAAAAAGGGGAAAATTTAAGATTAGAGGGAAAAACCTTGTTTTTTAAGAAAAAGACTACCCTTTTTTTTAGAAATAAAAAAGACGTTCTTTGAATTTTTGAGCTACACGACGTGACAGAATACGCAGTGTTTCTCAAAAAACCCCGGAACGCTCTTAAAGGTGGTCATGAGACCACCGAAAAGGAAATTG
Source organism: Timema cristinae (assembly GCA_039000515.1). Lineage (NCBI taxonomy): Eukaryota > Metazoa > Arthropoda > Insecta > Phasmatodea > Timematidae > Timema > Timema cristinae. Next base: position 75,877 of record JBCFYV010002314.1, read on the forward strand.
TATGAAAAAAAAAAGTTTAACGATGGCGGGACAACAACGAAAACAATATTGTTGGGGTAGTCGAGCCACAAAACAGTAGTACCATTGTTTTAATATAACTATTTTTGCCTATCTACTACTTTTAATTTGCTTTTATTTTTAGTTTTATTTTTAAGTTTGTGTTTTTAGTTTTACCAAAAAAAAGTAATTAACTTTGGAAAAATGTATTTTTTCCCCTACTTTTTTTAAAACTTTCAAATGTGGAACCTCAAAAATATTATCCAATTTCTTTAAATTTGGCGTATATATCTTTTACATCAGGGCGTTGCAAAGTAGCAAAAATTTTACATTTTTTTTTGTATCAAAATGGAACATCTTAATAATGGGGAAAAATAATTTATCAGGAAAGCAGCAAAATCAAAGGGGTATCTATCAAATTATTTTATATAGAATTTTTTATTATTGTTTAACCCCCCCACGACACATCTGGGTCATTAGGGCCTTGAAATATATTAAAAACATAATAAAATCCCCATAGGGGAAAGATAAAAAATTCCCATCTGAGACCTCCATGGGAGTGTCAAATGGACTTTTGGGTTAAATTAAGTGATACCCTCTAAAAAAAAAAAAAAAAACCAAGTGTATCACTCCAAAAAAAAGAAAAAAACAAACTATTAAAATATAACACAAAAAAAGACAAACATGTTAAAATGTAATACGTTTAAAAAGACAAAAAAACATTTTAAAATTGTAAAAAAACCTTTTAAAAAATCTCAATATAATAAATCCAAAAGAGCCATTTTAAAAAGTGACTCAAAGGCTTTAAAAAAAGATCCGCCGGGCGTAAAAAAACGATAAAAAAATAATCCACCGCAAATCGCGTAAAAAAAAAACGTAATCCCTTTTAAAAAATCAAGGCCGAGTTTAGGGGCTGTTTGCGACACTCCACCAAAATGTGACACAAAAAGGGGAGTTCACAAAATCACACATGGAGGTGGACCCCATTTAGAAAAAATTGGGTCAATGAAGTTCCCCCGCGGGGGTCCGCACGATGACCCCTTCTTCTAGACTTTCTAAGAAGGGGCCACCGCGACACCCCGTCCCTGATGGCCGCAGCTTGTTCTGAGCAGGGGCGAGCCCAGCCGTGCCAGGTGCGTAAGATCCCGCCGAAATAACCCTTTAGATCTAAAAAAAGACCCCCAGCCCGCCCCCGGAGGCATACGTGTCCCCGGGGTCCGCAGTTTTTTCCCTGGAAGCCAGCGTGACAGGAATCCAGCAAAAGGGGGCCCAGGTGCTTAATGAATCTTTTTTTTAAATTTGTTGTGAATAATTTTCCGAGAGGATTCCGGAGTGGAGAGTGGACAGTCCCAACAGAGACCATGGAATCGTGAAAAGGCGAAACGGTACTACTTCGGTAAAAAAAAACAAAAAGATTTAAAAATGGAATATAATTAGATGTAAAAAACATGGTTTTTTTTGGAAAACCAAAAATTTAAAAATTGGACCTTCCACAAAAAAAGCACATCCCACAGAGCCAGATTTGACCCATCAGTGTAGATGCGCTCAAATCCTTAAAAAGGAGTGGAGAGGAAAGTCTTTAAAAGTCTTCTTTAACAAATTTTGGGGGGGGTGGTCGTTTTGGGGAATTTGGGGCAAGATCAAAATGGCATTTCGGAGGGCGTTTTTTTTCCAGGGAGAAACTGACCTGGGAGTGGGGATAGCCTTTGGAGGCTATCCCAACGTGTCGAAAACAGATAAATCCGGATCCCACCGGCTTGTACTACGCCTTTTAGTTTATAAAAAGACACGGTTAGGGGATAAAATACAGGGGGGAAGCACATTTTTTGGGCATGCAATGCAGTTTCGACACGAAAGATCCCAGGAGGAAAGCCGCCGTAAAAAGAGGGGGTCCCGGCGTCAGCACAGATGCTGACGAGGGACTGGACGAAAGCACCAGTACCCCAGTCAAATCCCAGCAGGGTTGCGCTTCGATCATTTTTAAACGCCGGGGTTGGGCGGAAACCATAACAAAACGCCGTAATCAAGTTTATCTCCCCAAAGGCTCTATAGAGCCATCAAGGTTTCCCTATCGCCCCCCAAGAGCGACCATAAAAAAATTTAGAAATTCAAAGTTTAATACACCTCGCTTTCGGGTCTTTGATTTGGGGGACAAGTTATTTTAAAATCGAATAAAAGTCCCAGGAACCTTCGTCTGGGAGACGGGAAAAACAACGTTGTTCATTAAATTTTGGGGGCTGGCTGTATTCCACGTAATCTAGGGAAGGGGGAAACAGTCGTCTTGGCCCCCGCAGAAAAACGAAAGCATTACGAGTCCCCAACAACCAAGATTTTTACAGCGATTTGTATCTTCGTTCAGCCTGTGGAGACTTGAGAACTGCAAAAATTGCGTGTCATCCACAAAAAGGCTGAACGAACAGGAAGCGCACTTTTGTCTAAAATGCTTTTTATCGCAATAGCAACAACGGCAGCTCAAAGGACTGCCCGGGCCCCCCATTTTCTTGAAAAAAATCATGGGAAAAAGGTTTTTTTTAACCTTCCCGGGAAGGTCTATCTGACATAAATTTGAAAAAAAAATGGGGAGGCTCCCCGGAACCCCCCAATTAAAAAGGGGTTTTTTAAGTGCCGTAAGCCATGTGTTCGTACGCCTTCCCCAAAATAAAAGAAAACGCCAAAAGATGCTTTTGTGGGAAAGGCGTCCGAAGCATTAAAGAGGACAGAGATAAACCCGGGGATCTTTTACGGCGAAAACCACATTGAATTTGGATAGCAATGGGGATTCTAAACACCATATAAGTCTTTATTTATCTTTTTTTTCAAATTTTTTGCTTAACAGCTATTTAAGGCTTTGGGGTTTAAAAATATTTGCTCTAATTTTTCCTTCCCCACTTTTATATTTTGGGGGATAACGGGTTTGCTTGCCCCAGTGTTGAAAATTTGACGAGTTTCCCCCCAAACAAAATTGAGGTCTAAGGGGAACGCCCCCGGTCCAGCGGGGGGACATTTGGGCGCAACATTTAAAAAAAGGGTTCATCCGGGCCAGAATTTGATTGCCCCCTGGGCCCAGGGCATAAGAAAGTTCCTTTTAGTAAAGGGGGTTATAATCCCCCCCCGACTTTGGCCAAAATAAAATTTAAAAGCGCTCGATGCCCCTTATGCACCGCGAACTCGTTAGAGGAACTGCAGTGCAGAAAAGCGAAAAACATTGATCCCAAACATTGAAACCTAAGGGGAGGAGAAAGCGAACTTTTAAATAGGGGGGTATACTATTAATAGAATTTTTTTGTTATTTACTTAATTTAAATATTGTCCAAACTTTAATTTTTTGGGAGTGGAATTTTAAGGGTTAAAAAAAACTTTCTCTAAGACTTTTTTTCTGCTTTCTCGAAAAACAGGGCGAGTCGAGGCGTGGGTTTGGGGAATGACCCCAGATTCTCTTTAGTGGGGCTCGAGGGGAAGAGACGGGGGCCCTCGAGGGTAGAATAGCTAACGCCCCCCTCTTCCACCGGGGAACAGGATGGTGGCAGGATTTGGCGGGGATTTAGGGAGGGAAGCCTCGCCGCAGCGTTGGCGAAGTAAAAGCCCAGCCTATCCATCGCCCTAGGTGTCGGATTAAACTAAATACGGGAGCTCAGGGAAATCTATTTGTAGCACGTTTTGCACCCATTCGGGTATTCGCGCCATTTGGGAGGACTTTAAGGGTTAAAGCAAAATTGGTTTAAATTTCATCCCACATAGGTCAGTGACCTCCCAAAGGAAGTGGCGCAACCCGGGGGATACTAAGGTTGGTGAGGGCGAGGTTCCCCTTTAAAGGTAGGAAGTGTGTCGGGGTCCGGTGTTCTTAACACCGGGGTTTCCCGAGACAAGATATCCTCTCCTCCCCCCCGCGGGGTGTCTGTAAAATTGACCCCCACACATGTTATGCGTTTTTAAAGTCCCCAAGATGAAAATGGGGGCGGGAATTGTATAAAGAGGGCCTCTAACCCTTTGGGAAAACACTTTCATGGGGGAGTAGATGCCATGCGGTTCCCTCCATAGGAAGGGAGACTTTACGCGATCCTTGGAGATCAGAAACAATATTTATAAACTTTTATATGTTACGGCAAATTACCACCACACCTCGCTAGCCCGATCAAAGAGGGGTTGTCGGTACGTAACGTCGTCCCCAGAAGCATCGGTTGTCTTTTGGCGGAAGTGGGTCCCCTGCAAACAAAAGATGGAAGGATGCAGGAAAAAATTTTGTTTTTTTAAATTTTCCTCATCGAGCATTTTAAACCCCTACAATTCCATTGTAGAGTGACAACTTTATTGTATGAATTTAGAACCTCGCAACCCATTTCACTACCCTTTAAGGAAAAAATTTTTTTAAGGTCCTTTTTAGGTCCTCTTGCCTTTCCTTCTCTCCTGGACCCCCCGCTTCGGAGAGGCTTTGGTTTTTTTTTGGGAGGATGGTGTCGGACCCTTTTGCGCGGGGCTTAGTTAAGGGCCCTTCGCGCTATTTTTAAATTATGTTTTTCGGCGGTCTCTCGCTGGCCCTTCTTCAAGGCACCAGTGGGATCGTTTTTAAACCCTCAACGTTTGGGCACTCATCCCGGCCTCTGGGGGCCCCCAGAGGCGAGAGTAGCGACCCAAAAATGGCCGCACGTAATTTTTTCCCCCGAGGAGGGTGGGGGTGCTCCGGGGAGGGTTCAGGGTTTTTCCCCCGAGGGGGGCTAATGCTGGCAGTAAGGAAAAACAGATTTTCCCTCTGATGGTTTCCATCGCTTATCGACTGTTCAAAGACGGGGGCCTAAGTGGGCGAGGCCAAAATTAGTACACAGTCACTACAAAGAAAAAAACACGGTCCTTTGATCAAAGGTTTGAAAAAAAAAAGTTTTATGTTCCCCTAAGAATTGGAAACTTTAGAGGGGAAAGGTAGTGGTATTTTCAGGAAGGTACCCCCTTGTTGACGGATAAGCGTGTAAACAGGGAAATAGACAAAAAAAATACCTGACAATATTTTTAATCATTTTGTGAGCACATAAAAAGGCTTCCCCCGCTCAAGTATTATTATAGCATAAACAAAAATGTAGTGTACGGTACTATAACTACAAAAAATTCACAGGCTTTATTTAAAAAATAGAGCCCGAAGTTTTTTAAAAAAATATAAAAAAAGGCAAGAGAGCAAAAACATTAGCTACGTTTTTTAAAATTCCCCAAAATTTAACCAAAATTTAAAGTCTTTTGGCCACCAAAACGACACATGTCAAAAATGTGAAATTTGGAAACCGTAAAATTTGAAAAAAAAAAAAAAAAAAATCTATAAAAGCCAATACAACTTAAAAAAGAACTTCACAAAAAAAGTGGGAGTTTTATAAGACATGAACTCAAAAATATGAAAAACCCAAAAACAATAAAAATTTTAAATTTTAAAACTTTTGTTTTTCCAAAATTTACCTTTTCCGGTAGTCCAAGTGGAGATGTGTTCTATAAGAACGCTGGTTTATAATTCATTATATTGTGCATAAAATAAAAATCAAAATGCTATATGTAAAATAAATTTCCCAGAAAAAAAGGGGTCGAATGAGTTAAAGTATGATAAACCATTTCTAAAAATAATGAAATCAGCCCCAGCTTTAAAAATAACTTTATCTGTTTTCTGAAAAATGCTCAGCTCAAAAAAGAATATCGTCTGGGCGTACTTTTACCCCTTGGTAAAGGGGATATAAAAGGGTTTGATAAATTGTTCACAGATATCCAGAGCCGGCCAAGTTTTTTTTACCCGAGTTGTTTTGGGCTCATTGAAAAGGAAAGAGGGGAAAAAAAAACGTGTTTTTCTTCCTAAAGATTAGAATAATGGTAAAAAAAAGACAAAAAAAATTTGTTGTACAACCAACAAAGTATGTTCTTAGACTTTACAACCATTTTAAGGAAAAATTAAAAAACCAACAAATTTTGTACGCCAAACCCAAAAGAAGAAAAATGAAAAAAAACCCCCAAAAAACCTACAAAAGGGGCGTACGTTCACAATGTCGAAGTCGGTATGGGGTACAACAAATATATCTGTTGTGCGTTTTGGCAGATAGTCCCTTTTTGAAAAAGATGCTTTCCGCTAGAAAAAACCAACTTACTTTTCTTACAAAATTGCAACGTTTTACCAGGGGCCCTTAGAAAAAAAAAAAGAGAAAGTTAAAAAGTGGGGTTGTTGAAAAATACCCCCCTTTTTTGTTTTTACAATGAACGAAAAGATGTGGGATTTTTAAAAACCGGGAAATAAAAAATTTAGGAAAAAAAAACTATCAAAAAAGAAAAAAAATTTTAACTTAGTTTACTATTTCAAATAAACTTGTTTTTTTGTCATAAAGAAAATTTTAACCTATGTACTTTTTTCAAAAATTTTAAATTGTTTTTTTGTCAATTCTCTATTTTTTTTAACCAAGGAAACCAATAAAAACATGTATTTTGGAGCAAAAAAGGACAATCCAATACATAAACCTTATTTTATTGACGAATTTTTTTTTGTTTAAAAAAATATATTGAATTAGAATTTAAGTGAAAAAGTCAAAATAATGCGAAATTAAAAATAAAATCTTTAAAAAAAAATTTTTTTAAAATGTTTTTCTTTGTTTCAAAAATTTTTAAAAAAGAAACTGTCCTCTTTTTACACCCAGGTCTTCAATTTTTTAAAAATTTATTTTTTTAAAACACCCCTCTCGTCTTCTGTGGATTTCCCCGGTCTGCTGGTCTTTCAGGAAAAGAACTGGCGGACCGGCGGCTAAGAAGGGGGTCCATTTCTTTCTGAGGTGAATTTGGGGTTATGTTTTTAGACCTTAAGGGGTTTGTTCGGCATGGGTCTTTTGCACCGGACGAGCGTGGGTCTCGACCCCCGCTCAAAACAAACTGCGGGCCCTCAGGCACTGTGTGCCCCGGTCGCCCCCTTTTTATCGAAAACCAATTCAATCAAATGATTGACAACTGACACTGGGGCTACCTCAGTGCTTGTTTGAAAGTTATACAAGAAACATTTTCAGATGTTGAATTATAAAGAAAAAAAAAAGATAGATAAATTCTAAAAATGAATCCTGCAAATAATTCCGTTGGTTTCACTTCTTTTCTTTTAAAAAGGGGAGGTAAAACAGTAAGTTTCCATGTAATACTTTTTGGGGAACCCCTTATCTTAGGAAAGTTTCATAATGTCTTTGGTTTCAAGTTCAGTCAAGGGGAAAAAAGAAATGATACCAAATGTTTACCTCAAAAAAAAAAAGATTCGATGGCCCCGGGATTTTACTGACAAATTGGGCACTTTTAAAAAAGGCAAAAATGCCCTCAAGTTGAAGCCAGGGGGAGATTTTTTAAACCAAGAAAAAATTTCTTTTTCTTTAAAACCCTTTTGAGCTAGAATTAAAGGGTTCAAGATGCGTGTTTTATCTCCAAATTAAAAAATAGTAAATGGGGGAAAACCAAATGCCTCAGAGAAGCCTGGGCCTGTTAGATTAAGGGTACTATAAATAACACTTAACCAATATTTAATTTACCTCAGTAAAATGTATATTTTATCAGCAGAGGTTACTATCAAAATTGACCTCAAAAAAGCCCTTTTAACAGATGGAATTAACCGAGGGAAACCCCAAAAAACTAGTTATATTAGTCCCATAAAGGCTATTTTTTTCTAAAAGATGTCCTTTTGGTATTTTTCCCGCCCTCAAGAGTTTCAGCATAGCGTGTAAATGCTGTAGCAGGGATTGAAGGAGTGGTGGTTTGGCAAGTGACATTGTGGTAGGGGCCATACAATGAGGAACATAATGAAGGGTTTAATATGGCACGTCCCGGGGCAGGGAATGGGATTGATGTAATATAAAAAGTGTGTGTTTCAACAAACGGGAAATTAAAGTTTTAGGTACTATTGGGAAAAATGGATTGAAAATTTGACCAAAAAACTGGTAAAATCAGTATAAGGCTGAAAAAAACCAAAAAAAGTCAGTGAATTTAAAACATTTAGGTATGGTAGAATTTCAGGGGAGTCTTGAAGAGGACTTCGTATCTTAAATCCCCTTTTTATAACTGTTTAAAAGGGGGGTTTTTTTGGAATGGAAACCCGGGAAATTTTAAACAGCGGTTAATCAAATTAAAAGTGCACTCACCCACCCCTTTTGGATCAAATTATCTGGATTAGAGCTGATATTGTTTTGATGTAAGTTTTGGAGCCCCAGCATATTGCCAAAAGACCAAGGAAAGGGGGTATACAACCTGTCCAAATTTTCATTTTGAGTCTTGACACAAAAAAAGAAGAACTACCCCAAAACCCCAAGGAGGGCCCTTTCCCTAGTTTTATGGAGTACTTAATTTTCCAGTAGTTTTATATCAAAAAATTTTTTTTGGGGGAAGACCCTAACCACCACTAATCAAACTTTAGCCCCAAGTGTGGAATTTCCGTCTTATAGATATCGATGCAAAACTTTGCACATTTTTCAAATTTTTAAAATTGAGATAAATTGTTCTCAAGGAAAATTGTGCATTATTTGCTCGAAGCATCATAAGGATGACCACCCAAAAGATCTTTAGTGAACTTGTTAAATATACAGAGGGTAGCGAATTTGAATAAAAAAGGTTGCTTTAGAGGGTAAAAAATAAATCTTGGCAAAGGGTAAAGTTATTCAAAAAGGGTGGCCTAAATTGGGGAATTGGGAGCTTAAGTCATTTTAGTCGGTATCTGTGAGTTATCATAGAACAAAAATGCCTTTTCCCAGGAAAAAAATGGTAATTCCCTTTTGGGTTTACGAAATAAAGGGCTTGGAAGAAAAAGCATAAGCCCTTTTGGAAAAGTTATTTAAAAGCAAAATTATTAGGCCTCATCTCAATTTTGTGATTTCTGTTTGAATTTCTTTTGTTGTAGGCTATCTAAAACAGATTAATTTGCCTTTAAAATTTATACTTAATTCTATCTCCAATTTAATTTCGGTGTTCAAGTTTTTACAAAATTTGGATTTTCAAAATCACTAACATCTTCTCATTTGTCTTAAAAATGTCCACCCAATCAATAGGAATTAAAAACAAAAACTTAGTTTCACAGTAAAAAAAATCTTGCCGATCAAAATAATTGGGTTAAAAATTTTTTTTTGGGAAGATACAAAAAAAAAATACCATTTTTTTTAAAAACCTTTTTTTAACATTGAAAGTTAAATCTAAGGGTGAAGATAATTGGGTGTGGGGGTGGAAGGGACAACACATGAAGAAAATTTTTTTACAGAAATCTTATTCCCATCAAAATATGGTGGAAGGTTATCTAGAATGAAGAATGGGTCGCCCGTGGGTTTGCATGTTTTACAAAGTGATAAACCGTTAAGAAAAAGGTCAGAGTCATATCCCTCCTTTTTAACACTTGTAGGGAAAACCAATAGGCCATTTTTTTTGAAGTAAGGAGTCATTCGTTTTTTTGGGGGTTTTTTAAATAGGGGGAAAGTAGTTTTCCGAGCACTCTTGAGGGGGAAAAAGGCTGTAATGGTTCGCCCTCGCTCAGCAGAAATAGCCAAACCCAAATTTTGGCCCCCTTTTAGTCCATACCTTTAGGGCATTTTTTTGGTACTGTTTTATGCCTGTTTCGTCCCCATTAATATCCTGTTTTGTTCAAATTTTAATGCCTCCATAACCTCTAGATTAGAAGAAAATAGCTTTGTTTCTTCAACTTAAAAAGAAACAATTTTTTCGGTTCTTGATAAGAAGTTTAAAAGGTGAGATAAGGGGTAAGGGAAAAAACAATAATTCAATTTTGGCTATAGGCGTGATTTTAGTGATGAGTCATCAGTCAACTACCCACCCGGGGTTTGGTAGCTATGGGGGGAGGCAGGGGAGGGTATGGGAAAGGGGAGCGTGTTTTATTTTAGTTTGAAATTTGTTACCCATTTAATCATGGCCTAATTACACCTATTAAAGTTTTTCAGTGTACAATGATAAATTTTATAAAAAAAATTAGATGGTTTAGGAAAAAAAATTTTATTTGTCAACTTTTAAGAGCAACAAGATGTTAAAATGTGCTTAGTGTGAATGGGTTTTGCAACATGATGAATTCGTATCGGTTTTAATAAACATCCCCAAAAAAACCTAAATAAAGGGTCAAGGGAGTATTGCAAGTTTTGTAAAAAAAAATTATGTGATAAGGAAAAACTCAAATTTGGAAAAAGCGATAGTATTTTCCCTTATATGGTTGATAGTGCAGACCCTTCAGTAGTGGTGAGTCTTTGAAAAAAATGAAGTCTATGAAAAAACAATTAAAACCAAGCCCTTTGGATTACACTCCTTGTCCAATATGTAAAATTAATTGTTTGGGCGGGAAAAACCCACTGGTTTCAATGAAAAATTAACAACAATTGTATACAACAAGGGAAAAAGGGAAGGTTCCTTCTGGGAATCAACTAAATTATTATAAGTTTGGTAGGACTGATATGAAAATTTATTTGAATTTTTTCCAAACTATGTAGTAGGTAATAATCCTTTTTCCCTTCAGCCTCTATAAAAATATTTTTTTATTTTGATTTCTATGGGGTTTTCCCGGAAATCTTTTTTGAAAAAGTTATGTTTGGGGGAAAATTGTATCTTGAAAATATTCGCCCCCTGGGCTCACCTTTTATTTTGGAAGAACGAAATTTTAAAATACTTTTCGTAATCCGCCCCACGCCTTGACAAAAAGGAAATGGGGAACTATTGTTGACGTCATTTTTGTGCTAACAAAAACAAGGGGTTTCACCAGTAGGGAGTTTTAATAATTTCAATTTTTGTTTCGATATTTAGATATGTTCATATTGGAGATTGATATTATCCGATTTTTGGAAGAAAAATGTGATATGGGTTTGATATCATTTTTCTAACTTAATATAAAAGCTTTTTATTTTTTCAAAATTGACTAAAAAATTTTCTAGCAAAAACCCGCAGGGGGAATTTTTTATCAAAAGTGGGAAAACCAGTGGGGGAAAATGTTTTTTGTGACCGGCGTTGGCCATGGGGGCAAGCCCCCAAAATTGCGGTCCGGAATTTTTTGCTGTTTACTTTTTAGTGTTTTTGTTTATTTTTGTCGTTTTGTGTTGACAGGTATTATTCTTCTATTGGATTTTATTTAAACATTTGGCTTCATTTGACTGGTTGGGTTTGGTTGTGTTTTCCAGTGATTAATTTTGCTTGTGAGTTATAACATTTTATTGCCCGTGTTACTTCCTAACACAAACCCTTCAAGCCTTCGGAACTATGGGACCCCTGTTATAAGATAGGAAAATTTTTTAGGAAAAAATATAAAAAACGAAATTGTTAACATTGCTTAAGAAAAGTAAAGTATGTGGGAAAACCCCAAATTTAGTACGCATTTAAAAAGACATTACCTGCAACGTATTCTGAATCAAAATTTTAAAAAACATAACGTTGAAACTACTTTTAAAATTGATTTTTCCCAAAAACAAACAGCCTTGTAATTTTGTAGCCATTGCAAGTGTTGCAAGTTTTACCAGAAAAAAATTTCAAGACAAAGTGGCTTTGATTTTACCAATCACTGAGGCATTATCAAAAAACAATTGTACTTGGGAGGTTTTCGATTTTTTTTAAGATTGTTGATTGTTTTTAATTTTTAAGGGCAAGTAACCTTTTTACATGTTTGAAGGAAAGGATTCACAGACTCATAGAGAGCTTCCCAATTTAAAGTCCAATCACTAAATTTTTTAAAAAAAAAAACTAGAATTAAAATACCCCAAACTGTGTCTAACAAGTGAAAACAAAGAATCTAACTGCAACAACCTCTTTTTAATGGATGTGTGGAGAAACTAGTCTGAAAAATCATTCTTTGGGGTTACATGTATTTTCTGGAAGGTGTGATAATTCTGTGATTAAGTATTGCCAGTTAAACCAAGTCATATGGACAGTTTCTTGAGCAAACCTGTTTAATTTTTCCAAATTAAAAGGGGGAGAGTTGTTTGATTAAAAAAGAAAAGGGGGTAACATCGTTGCTGCCGTAAAAAAAGGGGAATTTTAAACACACATGTTTCCCCTTTGCGCACACGCGAAGTTGGGCGAAGCAGTATTTCCCCGAAAAACATTGACTGTTGAATAAGAAAGTATGGGAGTTTGTAAAGTTTATAAAAAAAGTGTTATTATGTCAGACAAGTTGAGGAAAGCCAAATGGGCAACAAGTGCCAGAAGGAAGTTTGAAAAAAATTTTTCAGAGTTAAAAACTGTTGGAATTAAATACAATTGGTTTAACGGTTTTCGAATTTTCTTAAAATAGTAAGTCAGTTTTTAATTGAAAAAACTCAAGCCCCGAGTGCCAGCGCAATTAAATGGACATATTAGAAACTTGCAGTGATCTTGAGACCCTTTTAATATGCGACATTGAGAATCAGGTGAAAAAATAATTCACCAAGTCAAAATCATCCCTGTGGTGAATTGTTGCAACTCCTTTGGATAAATAAAATCCCCTATCCTGTAAATTTTCTGTTTGAAAAAGGAAGTCGCCAATGCAAAGAAATTTTGGGATGGCAGCAATTTTTAAAATCGTCATGTTACGATCCTTGCCCTCGTTTCAAAAACATACTTTCAAAAATCCAGCTGGATGTGAAAAAAAGCTAGCAAATTTGAAAAGCCCCGAATGAAGAAATTTCATCGAATCAGAAGAAGAAAAGGCAGACCAGGACCAGATTTTTGACTTTGGAATCTCCAAGGAAAGGGGTTTTGGACAGAGAAAGAAGACACATGATGACATGGTTTATTTTCGATGTGACCTTTATTTGTCAACCCTTTGGGAAAAGGGAAAGTATGAAGAAGTATTCCCGACTTATAAATTGCACGCCAATACTTACATTAAAGGGACATGTGCCCTGCAAAAGACTATTTTCCCCAAGGGAGGGGCGACCATAACCCCGGACAAAAAAAACCCCCTTTTTAGGCAAAAATTTTAACAAACTAACATTTGGGCAGTGTCAATGAAAAAGTTGGGTTTTTAAAAAAATCACGAACTCTCTTTTATTACTAAAAAATGATGTTTTTATTTTCGTTATGTTATTATGCCTTTTCATGGAAAATTTTTTTTTAAAGTCTAAATAATTATCTTAATGTTATCCAAAAAAAGTGCATGTGTTGTACGAATCATTTGTACCTTAATGTTTTAAAAATTCCAAAAAAACAATTTTTTTTCAATTAAAATAACATTCATTTTTTTTACTTACTAAAGCCCTTGTAGTGAAACTTTAATAAAAACTTTCATTATTCATGTTCAAAAAAAATTTTTCGATATAATTGATTTTGCCAAAATCGATATGTTGTTTCGATAATATTGTGGTATGAAAAAACAATTTGATTCGTTATGTATTGAATATAAAAACCCTTTTTAATCGAAAAAACCCTAAGCACCGTCAAGAAACAATATTACCGCGACTTGAAAAACCTTGGGGCGCATGATTTTCACAACCCAGTTTTTCCCCTCTTCCTTGATTTGTAACCAAAATTTAATTTTATTCATAAAATTATCTCAAATATTGGGTTTATTTTTTCGGCCAGGATACGGATTTCTTGCATTCCCTTGTGAAGTGTTGAAATATTGTCCTTTTGAGCAACAGTGAAATAGAGACCTTTAATTTATTTTCCGTTGTTCTTTCAAAAACACTTTATGAGATGGAAAAGTTTTAAGCTTAAGAACTCAAAAATTCTGAAATGACGGAAAAAGTAAAGTGAGTAGAGTAAATTTTTTTATTGGAAAAAAAAAGTATTTTAGAAAAATAAAAAAACAAAAAGAGGGATTTTTAAATTTTGGAAAAAAATTTAAGCTAAGAAGGAAAACATGGGAAGAGACACTTGAGATTATGCCTTTATCAAGTGTGTTCAGAAGGGCCCTTGAGATTTTTGAGCTGCCGCTGTGAGTTTCGCTATGCGATCTCCTGCCACACTTTTATTTTTGCCCCCTGGAGGGTTCGCGCTTTTTCCGAGTCAAACCCCTCTTGAGAAAAAGGGCGCTCCATCTCCAGGCGATGCCGCGCTTCGGCCCGCTGAAACCCCGCGGTGCCCCCTCCGTTTTTTAAAAAAATTTTAAAAAGTTTTATAAAACTACGCAATTGCATTTGGTAGGTGCACCAATTTTATTAACATCAAGCACTTTTTTTTTCTAAAATAACAAAGTCCCTATTTTTTTGTCCCTTACACTCTAAAATATGCAAATTTGGGTAACTTAAAAAATGATTTTTTTTGAAAGATTTTTAAAAAAAAACGGTTTTTGGCATAATCACGAATAATTCCCCATATTAAACAATATGACTAGGCATAAAGGGAAAAAAGGATCATTAGGATTGTATTAATTTTTTAGATATTAAAAATCTGTTAGTAAAACTTTTGGTATATAATTGATTTGCCATCCCCCTTTTGAATGTAACAAAGTCATAAACAGTTTATTTTTGATATTTTTTAAAAAAAAAATGCAGGTTTATGTGAATAATTTTTTGAACATTGACGATGTGAACTTTTATTTCAATATGTGTTTTAAAAATATTCAAAACTTATTTGATAAAGCAAATACTGGGGTAAGCCTTAGAAGACCTACCTGTTTTAAAAGTTAAGGCAAGTTAAAAGTAGGGAGTAATTTTTAGGCTTCAAATGTTAAACCTGTATTTCAAAGTTGGGTGCAGGGTAATGTAATGGACCCTCCCACAAAAATAAATTACTAGTGAATAAATCTCATAAAATATTGGGGTTGATAATTAAATACTTTTGTTTTTTTGAGATTTCAGGGATTATGCCCAAGCACCATATCGTATAATAGGCTAAATTTAAGTTCCAAAAATTTTTTTTAAAACTATGAGTACATTTTTAAAGATTTAAAAAATATATTTTTTTTTCGTCCTTCAGCCCATGGCCTATAAAGTTTTTTTTAAAACCTAATCTTTAAATTTAGATGGATTCAATGCATTTTCTTTTGTGATACTAATTTGTATAAAATTTGTGTTTAGGGGGGTTTTTAAAAGATAAAAACGCCAAAAATTTTATTGTTTTGGTTTGGGACCCGATTGTCAATTCCTATGAATATTTAAGCGTTTCTGAATTTTGATTTTTGACACATTTTTTTTTTAAAAAACCATAATAATGTAGCTTTAAACAATAGATTGTACTGAAAAAAAAAAACACTTTTTTTTAAGACCCGCTCGGGGGCGTATTGGTAACGCGCTAGAGGTTGGCTTGCTACCGAGGATGGAGGAACGAGGTTTGAATCAGGTCGGGTGTACTGGGGGTGGTTTGTCCTAAATTGTTTTCACTCGCCTCCGCAAATGCGGATTCATTCCTCTCATTACCTTCCCAAACCAACCACTGGCGTAATTAGTACTTAAACGCATAACCCAAACGGGGAGTAAGGCGGTGTTAATATATATATTTTTTTTAAAGTAACATAAAAATAAAGACAAAGATGTTTTTTATTTAATGCTCGTATTTGTGAACCCCCTCCCTCAGTTTTTTGACCCTTTTTAAAAAAAATATTAAAATTGTTTTAATAAAATTTCTAACCAACTTTTACTTTTTTCCCCAACCCAAAATATACCCTATTTTATTTTGGGGGTAAAGGAAACAAGGTGCAAAGTTTTGAGCGTGGGTTTCCCAAAATTTTTTTAGTCATGCCCCTCGGTTCCCAAAAACCCCATGCCCCCGTGCCCCCCATCCCTTTAACTAAAAAATCAATACTATTAATAAAATAGCAAAAAAATTTAAGGAGGGGAAAAATTATTAATTGAATATTTATTTAAAATTAAAAATTTTTTTTTATTTTAAATTAAAAATGAATTGATTAGCTTGATCCCGTGATAAACTTTTCAAAGTTATTAAAAACTACTATTATTAGATATCACATTTAGTAAAATAGGTTTGAGTACTCACTTTGTGTAAATTCTTAATGTGATGGATGAGCTTGATGAATGATTTGTTGTCCAAAGTTGGGTTTTAAAGTCATTAACATGATCTTAATCACCCCGCTTATAAAACGGAGTGATTTTTTTGCTTGGAGAGAAGTGGGACCACACTAAAACCCCGTTCCCCCAAAAAAGTTTGAAATGCAATAGGGGCCTCTTAACCATCTCCATAAGCAGGGTAGCAATAAGGAATTTCTTCTTAACCAAAACTCTTTTGGGATTTTTTAAATTTTGTTCAACTATTTTATTTTTGGCTCAAATTGTTCTTCCTCCAAAGCTAAAAATTCTTAATATCTGAAAATGGACTTTTAAAAACCCCGTCTGGAAATTTATCATAAAAGTCTTTAAACGTAACATAACTTCATCAAATATTCAAAAGGGCACAAAAAAAATTGCAGATCATATCCCTTTTATTCCCACTTTTTTTTTGCTCGGGAAATTGGTATAGCTCGGAGGCCCATATTGCGCTTCAGTATAGTTAATTTTTCAAAAAGTAGTAGACAATTTGGCTTTAATAAGATTGGTGAATTGCCTTGCAAGCAAAATTCTTTTATTGAACTTTGCAAAAGCTCAACAAAAGCAATTCATTTGATTTTTTTGATTCATTATGAGCAAAGCATTGTGTATTCAAAATATTCCCCAACAGTGTCAAAAAGGTTTAAAAGCGGATCAAAAATTTCCTTTAGATTGCCAAATTTTAACTTCATGTGAAAAAACAAAAGTTAAAGTCTTCCCCTTTCAGAACAAGCTCCCGGGAAAAGTTTTCACTAGATGGCTTCATTTTATTCACTTTTTAATAAAAGTGTTAATGAATTGTGTAGGCGTCCATGAGATTCTTTGCATCAGATTTGGCGATGAATTAACAATGAAAGGAAATATATTTTTCACTGATTTTTTCAAGAGCGACCACCCACGGTAGCGACCATCATTTATGGGTGTTCCATCAGTTGCAAAGCAAGATGTTTTAAGTGGAATTTTTTTTTTTGAAAAAAACTCCTTACAACATGAAAAAAATTTATTCCCTTTTTTATCGGTTTTTAGTTCCTTGCAAATAACAAATCTTGAGCCAAAAACTCGTCTTTTAAAAACGCACAAAGTTAGAAGTAAAGATTCATTGCTGGCAAATTGACCTCCAGCGTAATGCAAATTCTGTTTTCCTTTTTGTGTTGCAAGTGATCTTCCACACTCTCCCATTTCATCTATGCGTCTTTGTATTAATTGGGTTTCTGAAGGAATTCTTTAAATATCTGTGGTGGCTTGTGCAGGGAAAGGGATTCAAACCTCACTAACCCTGGAAGGATGATTCTTCACCAATTGTTGGGCTTTTTAGACTTTGCAATAAAAAAAAGAAATGTTTGATGCACGCAAACCATCAGTTTGTTGTGAACTATTGCGAATCTTTTAACAAGTTGGCCCCTTTTAAAACTTTTCATGAAATGATTGAAAAAAGTTTTAAATTTTATCTGCCCTTTTCAGATGTACCCTTTTAAAAGTTCAAAAGAGTCTGGAAAGGGTTCATGGCCTCATTGAAAAACCCTTTTAATAAGGCACATTGGCAGTGTGGTTGTGATGCAGGTATTAAATCCATATTTAAGATATTCCAAAATATAGGGACTTTCTTTTTTTATTTTTTGCTTTGCCATTTCTAATCTAAAAGAAAAAAAAATTGAGCCCTATATTTAAAAAATGTTTTTTTGATGCTTCCCTTTGAAATTACAGCCATAACATTAAAATTTTTTTTAAAAGATGATGAAAAATTTTTACGTGGAAAAAAAAAATATTAAAACAGAGTTTCATTTATTTTGTTTTTTTATACCTTTTTAAAAGATTTTGCTACACTTTTTCATGTACAATTTGTAAGTGAATATTAAAATTTAAAATTTAGCTCTAGATTAGGCATGGCACTGAAAATTTAAATTTTTAATTTCCTTTTTTTTCCCATAAACTTTCATAACACTTTTTAAAATTTTAATAGGTAACAAAATAAAAGGGTTCAAAACTCAATTCATAACAACAGTTGAATAATTGAAAACGGGGAAAAAAAAATACCATCAATTTCTATTTTGTTAGGACTTACAGTAAAAACTTGAGGAAAAAAACAAAGAAAAAGAACAAAACAACTTTTTCAAAAATTTTGTAAACTGGTTGAATCAATGTAAAGAGATGAAGGGAGCGCCGTTTGGGGAAAAAGCACGGCTGAGCGTGTGACTCATCCCGTAACTGCCCGGCTTAAAGCCGTGTTTCCCCATGCATTTCAGTGAATCTTTTTTAAATATTTTTCTTAAAGAAAATTAATAAAGAAATTTGTTCACATGTAATTTATATATTTATCATGTTGAGAATAATAAATTTCGTTTAATTTTTTAAAATGGCACCCGGCCGTTTTTTTTTATATAACTCACCATCTGCTTTAATTTAAAAAAAAACAAAAAAACTCTGTAATAGTCCAAAAAAAATTGGTTTGTTCGTCTTTCCACTTGAATAATTTTTTAAAATCATAAACGACAATGTTATAAATATATAAAAAAATCCTTTTCTTTTAAATTTAAATAAAAAGAATTATTCTTGAGGGCCTACTTGGCCCCCGGTTATTTTTTTTTTAATTTTTCAATAATATACAAAAAGTTAAAAAAATTTTCCCTTTTTTAAATTTTTAATGAAAGTGTGAATTTTAATTTAATTCTAAGAAATTATTGTTCTGCGTTTATTTTGTATTAATTTTTAATGACCCCTGAAAATGATACGTGAGGAACGGGGTTTAACATACATAAAGCTTATGGAAGAACAAATTAAGTCTTTTTAAATAATTATTTAAAAAAAAAAATATCACGTTTGGGAACATTACACATATTTAATGCATATTTAAAATCCCACACCAAAAACGAATACTAAATAATTTCACTTAGTAAAAATATGTTAAAAATTACTTACACGTTTTGAAATAATTTGAATTAACACTGGCAACATTCGATGTGTTTTGAAGTTCTTGACATTTTAGTTAACTTTAGCACCACAATTTTATAGCATAAATGAAAATTGAAATAAATTCTATCAACCTTTATTAAATTTTACGCAACTTTTTAAAAAAATGTTTGTTGAATTTAATATAAAAAACTTAAATTATAGTAGTCATTTTTAAACCCTTTTTAGGCAGAAAAAATATTTTCAAGTTTTGTCGTGCATTATAAGATTTGCTATTTCATAACGTTCTAAAATCAAACCAAATTTACACTAACGAGTATTCAAAATGTTCAAGATTTAGGATCACAAAACGTATAATAGAAGCCTACTAAAGGTTTTTTTTAAGACTTTGAACTACATGATTCATCCATTTTTGTCCTTGCCTATTAAAACAGATACTCGAGTGGTAAACATATATAAATTAACTAACTTTACACGATAAAAATTACTACCAGGCAAACCACTAGTAAATAAATCATTATAAAGATAAATTAAAAACCGCCCGAAACACATGGACTGCACAACTGATGTGTAACTGGGTGACGTAGGCTCATGGCTGACGTAAGCGATGACATCATCAAATTTTCTTTCAAATGGCGCTACCTATCTATTCTCTTTACATTGGTCTGAATAGCTTTGGTGACGCGCCCTCAAAAAGGTCGGGAGAACGTGTGACGTAGTCTTGGGGAGTGGGGGGAGAACGCATGACGTGGCCTAGAGAATGGAGGTTATTGCGCGCGCAATATGACCTTGGAAAGGGAGGAAGAAACTTGAAGCAGGAATGTATTTTGCTGGTCAGTCAAATATAAATAAACAACACACTCGGAAAATACCAGCTTGAGTGCCCCTCTACCATCCTTTTGCCTATTTATCGCCCCCTTTCAACTTAGCGCCCCCCTGTACAATCCCACAGCCCACTTTGGGAACCACTGGTTTAGAGTGTAAATACGAACATGAACTTGAAAGATTTGATTTTACTAGCAATTCATTTTATTTATTAAGACCAACTTCTTTAGTGATGATATTTATCGGTATAGTATAAAAGATTCAAATGAAAGGGCTACGAAAACCACTCACCTTTTGGTAATTACCATAGAAGTTTAAACTCACATTTATAAAAAGGCATCCGTTGGGTGTATACCCATTACATCGCGTTTTAGGGAAAAAATACATTGCAGGTCCATCACGTCGCATTTCCCCCACCTCTCTATACACAGCTAACCCTACTCTGACGTACAACCAATAGGATTGAAGGGGTGTATATATACAATTACATCGCAGGTCCAACACGTCGCATTTCGACGAGACGGACGGTTTTTACGAGACGAGACGTCGACGGACGTGATAAGAGGTAGGAAGGTTGACTTCACCTCTTTTCGGGGACTCTGTAGAGATAAGAGGTTGGAAGGTTGACTTCACCTCGAGTATAGGCCTCAACTCTCATCGAGCATCGACTGAGGGGTGAATTATCAACAAAGTGGGCATACCACAACAGTTACTTTGACAAGGGACAAAGCTAACACACTTGCAGAAGTAATATTGACCAAACCGTTGTCGGCCCTTTTATAGGGCCAACAACACAAGACGAACATGGACATGACGGCTGAACAAGAACGTTTGAAACTAAAAAGTCAGCAAACACTGGACATGTCAAGACACCTGGAAGAAGACATAAACGTTGAGAATATTGACGAAGACTCTGACGAAGACGGCTTCCTAGAAGCTACTATTCTGAAGAGAAAAAATTTTATTTTAAACAGAAGGAAGAAAAACCCTCGAAATCTATCAAAATCACTAATCAATTTTACGCAATATCTGACCAGGAGGAACTAATGGAGACCACTGAAGGGGCAAAGGAACCCGCTAGGGAGAACAGCACCCAAGACAAACAACCAAGACAAAGAATTCCACCCATTGTAGTAAGGGGCACCACTAACTACTCTAAAATAACTAAGGCGATGAAGGAGAAAACTGAAGGGGACATATAGAATATTCTACATCAAGGAAGGACTCAAACTACAAGTTTGCAACCCTTGAAGACTTCAAATCAATGCAAACAAACCTCAAACTGATAGGCCAGGAGTACCATACAATTCACACCTCCAAGGGAAGGCCCTTGAAGGTGGTAATTAAAGGGCTCCCTCAAACATGACTACTGACGAGATCACAGAAGAGCTCCGAGAAAATAGGATTACACTCCGTCTGATGTCAGGCAGTTTCCCCAATCACGCACCCAAACAGAACTAGGCTCACAGACAATATCAAACTACTACCAATATTCATCTGTACCATGACAAGATCAGATGAAAACATAAAAATATTCCAAGAAAACTTCATAAATCACACTAGGGTCAAGATAGAACATTACATCCAATCACCTAACTTTATCCTACAATGCCATAGGTGCCAGAAGTTTGGGCATTCAAAGAACAATTGTTCTAACAATCCAAAATGCGTAAAATGCATGGCCCCTCACTTGACCTCAGAATGCACAAAAAAGGACAACACAACCCCAGCTAAATGTGTGAACTGTAGAGGAAACCACACTGCTAATTATTCAAAGTGTCCAGAATATCTAAAAGCAGTTGAAATGAAAATAGAGCAGAGACTAAGAACTGAAACCAAAACATCCACCCTAGTGACAAGAAAAGATTTTCCTCTACTACCAAACAAGACGATGCCAACCACACACACTACTCGTTCGTACAGAGATATCTTGGTAGACAAACGAGACGGACCACAGAAACAAAAAGAGAAAGAACAGGAATCAAACACACCAATTGACTTTAAGGAAATACTTGCAATACTAAAGGAGCTAAATATATGCGGATTTTTAAAACACATAAAAACATACTTAACAAAAATAAATCAGACTAAAGACAAAATGTCAAAACTCATGCTCATAATCGAAGCAGCGGCGGAATTCTACTTCGGTTCTAACGACGAATAAACCTCTGCCTATGGGAGCAAATACCCTCAGAATTCTGAGTTGGAATGCTAACGGCATTCTCCATCAAATCCACGAGTTCGAGGAGATCTTACAAACCTATGGTATAGACCTGGCACTAATAGGGGAAACACATCTTAATGCAGACAAAAGATTCAACATAACAGGTTACAACACATACAGAACTGACAGAGTACACGGCAGGGGAGGAGGTACGGCTGTTGTCATAAGAAATTATCTACCGCACTACAGATCAACCATACAAGACACAGAAAACCTTGAGGCAACAGCAGTAACGGTAAATACCAAAAGCGGCCATATCAACTTTGTGGCCGCCAACAACCCGCCAACCAAGATGCTTCTTAAAACATACCTTGATATTGTGACGACAGGTGACCACTTCCTGATAGGGGGAGACCTCAACAGTAAGAATACACTTTGGAATAGCCGGTTAACTAATAGACAGGGACGTATACTGGAAGAACATGCAACAGACACATAATACAACGTATTGGCACCGGAATCTCCAACTTTCTATCCCGCGAATTACCTACATAGGCCTGATGTTCTAGATTTAATATTGACCAACTTAAAGATAACAAATGAAACCCTAACAGTATTGCAAGAGTTGGACTCGGATCACA
Organism: Timema cristinae; assembly: GCA_039000515.1. NCBI lineage: Eukaryota > Metazoa > Arthropoda > Insecta > Phasmatodea > Timematidae > Timema > Timema cristinae. The sequence continues at coordinate 98,322 of JBCFYV010002314.1, forward strand.
ATCCTATCCTCTGCGAATGGGACGTCGACACCGAACACAAAAATAACTGGCGCAAACCGAATATTAAGACTACAAACTGGATGAAATTTAACACTGAACTACAGGAAAATATTCCAAGAAACCTGTTAATTGAGTCACAAGAAGACGTTGACGCTGCCATAGACGTCCTGACAATGACAATACAAGAGACTTACGGAGTAAACACAAAGACTTCCCAAAAACAACAGGACATAAGGTCTGACCGGCCCGACCTAAACTACCTAATTGCCCAAAAAAGGGAAGCAAGAAGAGATTGGCAGAGACTAAGGACACCACAGGAGAGAGCAAGATACAACCGACTTAAAGCACAGGTAAGGAGGACAGTCAACGAATACAGAAGAGCTAAATGGAACACGTTCGTTACGGACACAGCGACTGACACACAAAAAGCATGGACCATAACAAAGATACTAAAAGGTACCGCAAAAAAAGTGGGCACACCTGCAATCCACGGACAGCAAGGGATGGCCTACAAGAGCATTGACAAGGCCAATGCGATTGCAGAGACACTTGAACTACAATTTACACCCAACCCTGTGCAGGAAATAGAATTCAATAACAATGTAATTAGACGGGTAAACACATACTTGGAAAGACCGATAATCGACCCACTTGACACAATCACGGAAGAGGAACTCCTGGACAGCATCAAAACCCTCCAACAAAATAAAGCCCCGGGGATAGACGGCATTACTAACGAAATGTTGAAGAACCTACCGCATGTCGCTATAACCCTACTAACCCAAATAACGAACGCGGCACTCAAACTACTCTATTTTCCAAAAGTCTGGAAAAAAGCAAAGGTCATAAGCATACCTAAGCCTAGAAAAAATAGCATATTCCCGCAAAACCGAAGACCACTTAGCCTACTTAACACAACAGCCAAACTATTTGAATCAGTACTACTAAAAAGACTCAAGCAACACTCAGAATCGACCAACGTAATCCCCGACCTTCAGTTTGGGTTTAAAGAACACCACTCTACAATCCACCCTCTGATCAACTTCATCGAAGACGCCACAGATACCTTCAACAAAAGGGAATATATGATTGCTATATTCCTGGATGTTGAAAAGGCCTTCGATAAGGTGTGGCATTATGGCCTACTCCATAAATTGATACAAGACAACTTCCCACAGGGAGCCATCAGACTCATAAGAAGCTACTTGGAGGACAGAGAATTCAACGTCTATATTGAGGGATCACTGTCCGAAAAGGTCCTTGTAAAAGCTGGAGTGCCACAAGGGTCGGTCCTGGCACCCTATCTATTTAACCTGTATGTGGCTGACATTCCGACACATCCGAAAATGACAGTCCGGCTATTTGCTGATGACACACTAATCTACACCAGAGGAAAAAACTTAAACTACGCGACACTGGCAATACAACGCTACCTGATATTACTAGAGACCTGGCTTGCGGAATGGAGAGTGAGAGTCAACACCACAAAATCAACGGCCATGGTAGTGACTAGGAGAAGGCAGCAACCCCCGGAAAACTTCACCCTCTTTCAAGAGGATATTCCGTATCAGACCGAATGCAAATATCTTGGCATAACAATTGATAGGAGACTAACCTGGACCAAACATATAGACCGAACCAAACAATCTGCAACTGCCTTATTCATACAACTGTACCCACTACTTAAAGGTCACCAACTCGATCAGAAAACAAAACTAACTATTTATAAAAGTGTAATACAGCCTGTTATTCTCTACGGCTGCGTAGGATGGGGCTACGCAGCAGGGACACACATCAAGAAGCTGCAGACCGTACAAAACAAAGTACTTAGAACAATAACAGGAACAGACATCAGAACGAGGGTTGATCACCTACACGAAATAACAAAGACCAAAACACTACAGGAAATATTCAAGGAACGACGAGAAAAGTTCTACAGGCAAAGTGCGGAACATGAAAATCCGTTAATACGAAAACTGGGCAACTACGACCCGCATGACCGAAGATCCTACAAGCGCCCAAGGCTGGAGTAGAGCGACAAGACGAGCCGACAGATAGAGACAGTAATAACATATTTAAAAGAAAGAAAAAAAATCACCCACAAACTCACATTCAATTCCATCCTTCATCAAGAGCATATTTTGAATAATCAAACATGTAATTCTCTTTCAGGAATCACTCACACCTCCATAGTTCAATCACACTCATCATCCATTAGTTGTAGAAATTTCATAAATTCACTGTTTTCACCCTCATTCCATGAGGATAAGGGTTAGCGTATGCTGCCTGTAACTCACAAAGCAATACAGCCCTTTCACAGGTGACCTAGCTTGACGCTTCTGTCAAGGTGGATATCTTGTGTCGGGCTACAAAACAACTCAAACCGTGTACTTTGTACGATTAAATCATAGGTACCAAGTCATATAGTGTTAAGTTCATGCAACGAGGATAAGGGTCTGTGAAAACAGCCTGTAACTCGCATATCAAATCAGCCAAAACTTCCCTCTACTTGTCAATGACTCTACTATTGGCAAGTGGGGAGGTTGGGGCAACAGGGGAAACCCATTACGTCGCATTTCTCCACCCCTCTACACACAGCTAACCATAATTGGCCAACACGATCCCAACAAGTTGTGTTACAATATAAACGCACTCCCAACTTGTTGGAGATGTTGGCCAACATGTTGATGTTGGGTGAGCTGGTCAGAGCCAACAAGTTGTGTTGGGTTGTGTTGGATCATTTGTTAGAGATAATAAACGACCAACCCAACATGTTGGCCGAGTCGGGAGGTTCTGCGCATGCGCTATCGAGTTGAATGAGTGTCTAACCTTGGTGAAGCATGTGTTTTATTTTCCGATTAGTTTAACTTTTAAAATCGGGGCTTGCATAATTTTGTGATCATGGAATGGAACAAGGCTAATACAGTTAAATTAATTGATTTAAATTCTGAAAATGGAAAAATTACACCTAGACACGTGAATCGAACCCGGGACCGTGTTGAGGTGTCATTTTTCAATTTTCAGAATTGATGGAGATGGAGAGTTCCTCACTAAAAAGAATAAATAATAATAGCTTCGGCTACTAGTTTCTTAATTGCTCTATATCAAAAGTATTTGGTTATTTGTGATGTCTCATGTGTACAAAGCTATAAACACCACTTTACAAATGTAGGTAGCTCATTATTAACATATAAACACCTTCAATTCGACGTCTAGCAAAAAAAAAAAACTTTGAACGCCCTACCGTTTCTTAAGTTTTGGTTCTTCTGCAAGAGTACACTTCCTGTCATCACAATAAATGAAGAAACGGCAAGTAACACGTCGTTATCCATGGCTAGAAATGTGTAGACTGATTAAAAAAAGATGGAGGAACCAGGATGTTGGTCCAACAAGTTGGCTAGAATAAACACAGCTTACTTTTCCATATGAATTGTCTTCCAACATGTTGGATTCAACTTGTTACATAATAAACTAGACTTCACTCTCACTATAAAGGTAGGTTTGGTTGAAAGGATTATGTGCCTAACTTCCCTTGTTGACAAAGTTGATTCGGTTAGACACTTATTCAACTTGATAGTGCATGCGCAGAACCTCCCAACTCGGCCAACATGTTTGGTTGGCCGTTTATTATCTCTACTAAATGTTCCAACACAACTTGTTGGCTCTGACCAGCTCGCCCAACATCAACATGTTGGCCAACATCCCCAACAAGTTGGGAGTGCGTTTATATTGTAACACAACTTGTTGGGATCGTGTTGGCCAATTATGGTTAGCTGTGTGTAGAGGGGTGGAGAAATGCGACGTGTTGGACCTGCGATGTAATTGTATATATACGCCCCTTCAATCCTATTGGTTTTACGTCAGAGTAGGGTTAGCTGTGTATAGAGAGGTGGGGGAAATGCGACGTTATGGACCTGCAATGTATTTGTTCCTAAACGCGATGTAATGGACATGCGATGTAATGGACTTGCGATGTAATGGTGCCCACCCCATCCGTTAGACTTAGCCAGTGCTTAACATAGATATCTTACGACACTTGCTTGTACTAGAAAGCTAGCTAGCCCTTAGATATCTGTATACTAGCTAGTACAATAGAAACGGGAATAGAGTATTCACACGCTGCCAGTTAGGTACTAGATTATAGTGCAAATATTTTTGGAAAGTCGGAGATTAATTTTGGGTGCAGCAGCTATATTAATTATTAATAATGATATTGAAAATTATGAGAGGGAGCGTAGGAAAAGAATATGAACACAGGACTAGCTGGAAAGACGAAATAATGATCGGGGGATGCTAAAAATGATACATTAGAGGTTACACTTAGAGATGGGCGATATATCACTGACTGTGATTTTTTCACCTATACCATTTGATCACCGATACACACAGTTACTCGATCTCAAAAGTATCAGTGAGTGAGATATCAGTAATCGGAAATACTCCATACTCGCATCAGATAGCAACAGTTACTCGAGCCACGGAGCTAGTATTGCTTCCTCAAGACACTCGAGTAAATACTTCGCGACCCTTGTTATTCTTTTATTTTTATTTTCTACCAGAGAATTGAGAATCGACCTTATTGACTTGCATGTTTTACGTGCTATTTCTATTTAAAACACTTGATTTCATAGAGCCCATTTTTCAAAAACAGTATGTTTTGCTTTCTTTTCTTATCAACTGTATGAAACATCTTAAAATGCATACTTTTGTATTGACTGTACATTAGTCAGGAAAAATGAAACCCAGATGAAACCTTGAAAGATTAGGTAGCTGTATGTCGATTGTCAATGTCAGTGCCGACAGGAAGAGCTTATGTTAGGCCTTTAAGTATCGAATTCCATTGCAAGCCGCCAAACACCCGAGTAATTAGTTTTCTTTCCAACCGATACTCATGGGACTATTCGAGTAAATACTAAATACCCAATATTCAATACTCATAAATACTCCATACTCCATACTAGATACTCGATACTCGGACAGCAGCTAAATACTAGCCTTGACCGTGGTTGGAAAGTGAAAAAATATCGGTCCATCCAAACACTGTGAACACAGGTCACAGTGAAAAATCACTGGTATAAATCACCGATATTTTAAAATCACAGTCACTGTATTCACTGATATCGTAAAATCACGGTTTCGCCCATCTCTAGTGACACTACCGTTTAGTATCTCCCTAAATTTGTATTCATTTATTTACGATGTGGTCAGAGGCTCCTAAGCCCATGGGTGTCCAAGTACAGTATCCTTGATGCACAAATGTTCTTTTTTAGGCCTACGCACACTTTATATTCTAAAAAAACAAAAACACACGAGGTTGGCATGCTATTAAGTTTATTTAGATTAAAATTGGGTCTGGATCACACTTTGTCGTTTTTGGATGACATGTTTTTAATTAAATATATATTAAATATATTGTAATATTGTGGTAATTTGGTATTATATAAAAAATTATATAAACAAGGATGCTTAGAATAATTTTCTGCCAACAACAAAATCACATCCGATGACCATGTTGGCAACATTTCTACCATTTCTCTACACACAGTCTTAAGCCCGTATCACACGACACTAGCTCGTACTTGAAATCCAGTGTGCTAGCTAGCACTAGCTAGCACGTCATCGTCTAGCGTCGTGTGAATCAGAAAAAGTATACTGGTTCTGCCACTTGGTACTAGCTACCATACTAGTTGTGAGGATAGAACACGTGCTATTTTCGTACTATTTTCGACACTAGTCTATGTAATTCAACCAATCAATGCACGCTGAGACTGTTGTGTAGAGAAATGGTATAAATGACGCCAACATGGTCATCGGATGTGATTTTGTTGTTGGCAGAAAGTTATTATAAACATCCTTGTTTATATAAAACCAAATTGGCACAGTATGACAATATATTTAATAAATATACATTTAATTTAAAACATGTCATCTAAAAATGACAAACTGTGTTCCAGACCCAATTTTAATTTAAATAAACTTGATGGCATGCCAACCATGGGCGGGTTTTATTTTTAGAATATAAAGTGTGCGTAGGCCTAAAAAAGAACATTTGTGTATCAAGGATACTGTACTTTGACACCCATGGGCTTAGGGACCCCTGACCACATTGTAAATAAATGAATACAAATTTAGGGAGCTACTAAACGTTTGTGTAACCCCGAATGTATATTACCTAACCTCCGAATGGATCATATTTAGCATCCTGCGACCATTATTTCGTCTTTCCCAACCAGTCCCATGTCTATATTCTTTTTCCTACGCTCCCTCTCATAATTTTCAATAGCTTCATTAGCTGCTGACCCAAAATTAATCTCTGAGGTTCGATAAACA
>JBCFYV010002315.1:0-40492 GCA_039000515.1 Timema cristinae
AAATCTTTCCACGATGCTAGCCTTGAATTTGCTGAACGTGGAATAGTGATTGATCCTCTTTCTCGCCATGAGTGTTTTGAATGCTGCGTTGTATAACTCCGTCCCATTTTCCTTTTGTAGATGACGTACGGGAGGTAAAGCTTTGTCAGATACCCTATCGAGGAGGAGAGTCATTGCGGCGCTGACATTATTCCCCGTCTTAGCCTTGCCAGGTGCGGCCCAAGCCCTCTTGGAATACACGTCGATGACAGTGAGAAGGTACTTGAATCCTTTTTAATCTGGAGTAGGGTATCATCTCTACCAGATCAGCCTGAAGGAGTTCTTCAAACCTCGTACGCTAACGTGTCTTCGGGGAAACCGTCGTCTTGCAGGACGATGAAATTCACGCGCAATCTCCCACTTGACGGTAGACATGATTATGATATATATACTGATGAGATGAATGTTTTATACGATGATTCCGGCCTCACGTTATTTCTCAATTATATAAACGATCTCGTTCTCATGTACGGAATGACCCACCTCGGTCGATGCGTGCAAGAGTCGTAATTGATCGACCAATTCTTTGGGATCGTCTCAATAGATATAATTGGTCCATCTTTCTGTCTACATCTTGTATAAACCGTCACCCTCGAGTTCCTCCTCAAACATAGGTTTGATGATTAGCGATAACTTCGATCCCACACGCATCTTGATACGTGCGTACGGCTTGTTTCTCAACCGATGCGGGTTCGTTTCTTCAAGCATGGACTTGTATACACTCAGCTCCTCATTGGTATAATGCGTAGGTGCTCTTCTGAAGAGTAATTCTAATAGCCCTAGAGTATACGGTACCACCATATTGTTAAGAAGTACTGTGCCATCACACTCGTCGTATACGATATGGGAATCTCCGAGCTTGGTAGAGTTACCATCGTGACGGACGCTGTAGGTCTTATCAGAATGCGATTGAGACGAATAAAGATAAGTCTCCAATAGATGTATGTTATGCAATCTCTAAGGTGAGACTTCCACCTCTTCATCCTTCAGTTCGGGTTCGGTGAGTGCCTTTGCCATCTTACTTAGAGGATCCATGATAGGCTTAAAGATTTCCTTTGCAACGTATTTGGACTCGTGTAAGCATCGCGTTGTTGCTTATACTTTCGTTTAATAATCTTACTCGCTTTTATGATATCCTCTGTGACCTTCGTCGACATGGTGATAGATACGAATATCTCTCACAGTGAAGAAATGGTTCGTTATATCTGAACGTAAGTAAAACCCAATTAAACTTGTAAAGTCTGAGGTGTCATCAAACGTTTTTCCGGTATGAAAGATATAGAGTCATCTTTAGACACCTCGAAAAGAATGCTGCCGATTGGTTTAAGATTTAACAACAAATAATACATTTCAAGTTCGTGATAATAGATTAAACGATCCCTGCCCACTTAAACTTATAACCACTTTCACCCGTTAAAGCCAATTCGAACTGTCTCATGTCCCTCCTCGAAGGTTTAGAATCCAAGTAGATGTAGATGAAACCGCGACTAACCATAGAGTCTACATAAGCTTTAGGTGCAGCGTCTTAGGGTAATGAGGGCATTCCTATGTTTCGTAAAACTAAACCAACTGCTTCGTAAAACCAATCGGCATCTGTCGCCTTTACGGATAGTATACCTCTTCTCACCATATCGTTCAATTCGGTGCAAACTATTTGTTGTATCGTGAAGGACTCCTCAAGCCTTAGCAACTTTGGACCTAAGGCATCCAGCGCCATTTTATTCTCGTTAAGATGATCTTCATGATGACGAGACAGCTTCGACACCTCCTCCATCCATTGGCGGATAGTCTTCTCGAAATTGGTGTATTTTATTCGATCCTTATCCGAACTCTCGATCAACGAGTCCATCTGCCCTTTGATAGCTTCCTTGGCCGCGTTGAGCGCGAGTATCTGTTTGTTACTATTTTTTGCGTCCATCCTATCGACGTAAGAATTGTTACAGGCATCTTTAAATGCAATGGACGTCTCGATGTTGACGATCCTCTTCGATCTAGTATCGTAATACCCTTGAGAGGTTAGAGTCAGATTTCCTTCCTTATCGTCGGAAGATCTATACTTATAGAGACTATGAGCGAATTTAGATATGGACGACATGATGTATTATCACGTACTGAGTACGCCTTCATATCAATCGTGCGAGATAAAGGTATCGAACTCGTAGCGATACCGTCCGTTACCAATCTCATGATCTTTGCTTAACACTAGCAAATCGTACTTTTTTTTTCCAACACAGCGAGCACATCTCCTTAAACTTTTGGAACGTCATATCCGTGTTCACTTGATCGTCATAGACGTGTCTCAGGTTTCTATCATCCATCCTGAAAAGGATGAGACAGTTTACGTTATCTCTCAGCATCTGTTTCGGGATACGTTAGTACGTCTGACAAAGATAGAAACAGTATATAGCCCTATGTCTCCCCATATGGAAATAAGCCTTATGTTAAACTGTTTATAGCAAGCGACATAATCAAAAATGAAGACTGAGTCAGTTTTAGCTTCGGATGTTGGGATAATCTCCGCGTTGTCAGAAAAGAGGAAAAAGCCCATGCTTTCGATGAGCGAGAGAACCTTTGATAAACGTTGATACTTGGGTTTGTATAAAGATTTAGAGTAAACGTACATGTTCTTGAAGGGAAGACCGTTAGGTTCCTCTAACAGACTGATCAGATCGTAGGTTTTACCACAATTCGAAGGTCCGCAGATGATGCAACAGATAATATCAGGTAACAGCCTAGCGTGTCTCTGAGGTAAGGCTCTACCTGCATCATGATCGTTATCACGCACAGTTAAAGAGTCCAGGTAAAGTCCAGTAAAGGTGCAGAGATCTGGGCCATGTCATGGCCCACTGCCCTAGAAAAGAGGAGCTTTGCGGTAAATGTGGGAGAGAGGGGCACAAGTTCAAGGACTGCAAGAGTAGGGAGGAGGTGTGCATTCCATGCGTGGCAAGGAAGAGGTCGGAAAAGTGTAAAAAACCGAACTCGAGGGAATGCCCGACGCACATAATGATGATGAGGAGGCAGATAGAAAGGACTGACTATGGAAGTTAAATTGTTGACAGATATAGTGGACTTACTTAGACTGATACTGGGGAAAATGGACGAGATTGGAACAGGCTCTAAACCTGAAAGGATGGGGAGAAGGGTGAAAAACTCCCCGTCCAAACGTGCCAGAAATCAAAGGAGGGCGGCAGCTTATAGGGAGAGGACAGCTGCGAGTAATGTACCTATACACAAGTCGGTTAGCTCAGGTCAGGGAAAGGTTGGAGTACACGATGAGAGTACGGTAAAGAGACCATCAAAAGAAGTTAGTGAGGCAGTATTGAGTTCAAAGCTCATTGGAGAGGGGGGAGCCAACAAGGGGCCGGCCATGGGAAAAGGAAAGGAAAAGTGTAAGGGGTTCTGGCAAAATCTAGAGTCGTGGAAAATCCCAATGCCGACGGTGGACATGGGAAAAATGGTTGAGAGAGGAGAAATGAGTGTCGAGGATGCCGAGAATCATATATTATCGGTGCGTACATTGGTCCACGGATGGGCGTACAAGTTCATGGCAGCACTAGTGGGATTTCTGGCTAATGATGGGCCTGCTGAGATGAGACCCTTCTACAAGAATATGTCGGTCGAGAAGTTCATCAGAAGGCTCCTCATTCAAAGATGCAGGTATTGATATGGAAGGAACGAAACCTATTGTACGCGCACCGGCTATAAGTCGTGCGAGTACAAGGGAGTGGCTGCGGGAAGGGCTAACAACATGGCAAACTTGCGTGACTATGAAATAATAGCATCGGGGCTGATCGGGGTCTCCTCAACCACGTGCTTTATTAACAAGGGAGAAAGGAGGAATATGGGTCACCCGGTAAAAGAGGGGGTAGTCAGTGGTGGGTCAATCATTGGATTGGTGGGCCCCAATCTGAGGTATGCTGGGCGAGGCGACAGAACCTATATGAGCCCAAATCCCGAGGAGGATCCGGTGATGAAGTTCATTAGGGAGTATTTCCAAGGAGGAGGAGAGGACCATGAGGGTACCATGGATTCAAGGGACGGAGCGACAATCTTCAAATCGATATATAGAAGGAGGATGAGGATCCTCTTTGAGATGCTCTTTTCTGAGGCCTATAGAATATCGAGAGAGGGGTCGTGCAGGGTCCACGTCCAGGTGGTGGGATTCTGTCTCGGGGTTTGGAGTGGGTCGAAACATCAAAATGCCATATTCTACCAGGAGCTGAGGGAATGTTTCTACGCAGCAGTGGGAAAACACGGCTCGGGTATGGGTGCTATTGGGATATTGGAACTGCTGTGGATGGATGGGGTGATGGATTATTTTGCTGATAGAGAGGCAATGCTGGAGGGTAGGGATATAAAGATAATGTCAACCCGGAGAGCTCCATATGAGACCTATGGGTATGGAGGGGAGTATCTGATCACGACATACGCGTGGGATGGCAACAGCTGGCCGGGTAATGAATTTTGGAATGGGAAGTTTGGCTCTACAGGGGATTCGGCAGCGGCGGCGTCGACGCTGATATCGCAGGTCCAGAACGCGATGATAAACCCCCAAGTGTTGACCAACATTTGTATAATTTGTAGCCATACCTATAAGGTCAAAGATTGAGATGGTTGCGAGGCTGCAGGATAAGTCCAAGGAGGAGAATGCTGATAAGACGGAGCCTGTTACTAAGAATAAGCCAAATTGGAAGTTCTGGAGACATGGCCTTGGCTACGGTAAAAGAGAGAAAGGGATAGATGGTAAGTTGGTTAGCAAAAGCAGCCAAACGCGCGACTGTACAGAGGTGGAAGGGGAAATAGTCAAAGGATTTGGTGATGTGCCATCCCAAGCGTACGGGACATTCGAGAAGACCTTGCGGCTGTCCAGGTTGGAGGAGAAGAACACCTTGCACATGGCACTTAGATATGTAGTCAGACTGGGGCATGAGCGAGGGGGTAGTGTCAGGTTCCCTACTCCTGAATCTCTGGACAGGATTCAACTAAAATCAATGAACCTGCCAACGGAGGTAGTCAGCTTGGTGGATCTCCTAGAACAAGTATTCAAGAGGAGAGAAGAAGAGTTCAGCTTGGAGCAAACGTACCAGCAGTTTGTGGTAGCTCACGGTCGTAAAACTTTTGATCTGAGGGTGGCGTGGCCAGCGTGCTATGTGCTCACACATAATCCGTAATGGTTGGGCGTATAATTAAAATAGGCCAAATCAATGCGATGAGGAGTGTGACCGTGTTGCATGAGATTCGTAAGCTGGCGGAGGAAATGAAGCTCGATGTCGTATGTATACAAGAGCCCTACACCTTAAGAGGAAAAGTTCCACACATGCCAGTGGTTACTAGAATAGTCACAAGTGGAGAGATGCCAATGAGTGCAATTGTTATCTTTAATAGGGATATTACCGTGATTAAAATTACACAGTTTTGTAACCAATGGGTAACGTGTGTGGAGCTGGGAACTGGCGTTGGCAGGGTTATGGTGGCAAATCTGTATTTTCAGTTTAGGCATCCGATTGAGCCGTACCTGGACCAGATGGAGGTACTGTGTAGGATGTACACAGGTGAGCCACTCATTATTACTGCTGATGCCAATGCCAAGTCTCCCATGTGGCATAGTCGGGTAGTGATCAGAGGGGACAGGAGAAATGACGCAGGAAGGCCATGCAGGAGAGGGCGGGCCCTTGAAGAATTCATCTATGGGTACGGACTGGAAGTTGTAAACCAGCCGAGAAATGCCCCCACGTATAAGGGGGGGCTGGGGTGGCTACGAACATCGATGTCACCTTATGCAACGCCGAGTCTGTGGCCATGGTTGAGGGATGGAGGGTGGTCGATAATGTGACGATTAGCGACCATAATCTGATCGTATTCGGCATTGCCATGGGGAGGGTGGTGGAAGGAAATGAGAGAGGGATAAGGAAAAGATACGACATGAAAAGAGCTGATTGGGAAAAGTTGAGGGGGGAACTGGTACTGACTGACCAAGTAGAAAGCGGTGATAATGTCAACACCAAAGCCAAGGAGTTGACGTCGGCCCTGCAGGATGCAATTAGGAAATCCATCCCGGTGATGAAAGGAGGTACCAGGGTCGGGAATAGATCTTGGAATAACAGACTGCAGGGACTACGTACAAGGGTAAGGAGAACTCGTAGGAGGTATCATAGGTGCAGGGACCCAGTCGTCCGTGAGGTGCTGCTGGAAATATATCGGGAAAGAAAGAGGGAGTTTGAGGAGGGCCTGAAAGAAGAGAAAAGGAAAAGCTGGGAGGAATATGTTAAGGAGGAGCTCCAGCAAGGACCTTGGGGAATTCCATTTAAGATAGCGGCTGGGAAAATCAGACCGCCAATGATGCTATCTACACTGAAGAGAGAGGATGGCAGCACCAAGAGGAACTGGGAGGAGTCTGCGGGGTTATTGATGGAGACATTGTTACCGGATGATGATGAGGACGCAGATACAGAAGAACAGAGAGAGTTGAGAGGAGCCATGACTCGGGACATGTATGACAATGAGGTTCCTGTGGAAGTGGTCAGTCAGGACGAGGTGATCAGGACTATTGCTCAGATGGGGAATAAGAAAGCACCTGGGCCAGTTGGGATAGTGGTTGAGGTGCTGCAAAAGACGGCGGACCTCATAGCTCCTTACCTTGCAGGCCTGCTAAACGAATGCCTCGCTCAGGGCAGAATCCCGAACATCTGGAAGCAGAGTGAGGTAATCGTGCTAAGCAAGGGGGAGGACAAGGATCCGCTTCTTCCAAAATCATATAGACCAATCTGCCTGCTAAATACGAGTGGGAAACTCCAGGAAAAAATACTGTGCGAAAGACTATTAAGGCACAGGACAGTAGTGGGTATGCATCAACAGCAGTATGGCTTTAGAAGGGGCAAATCGACAGAGGATGCCATATGTAGAGCAATGGAACTGATCGACTCGGCCACTGACAGATACGTGGTGGGCATATTCGTAGACATCTCGGGGGCATTTGACAACCTATGGTGGCCGGCGTTGTTTGGGCGGTTGAGAGAACTGCAGTGCCCAGGGCAGTTGTATAGAAGCCTGAAGGACTACTGCCGAAATAGGTATGCCACCCTGAGGTGTCAGAGTATCAGCGTGCAGAAAAGACTGACAAAGGGATGTCCCCAGGGATCGGTCTGTGGGCCGGTATTCTGGGATGTGGGGCTGGAGCCGGGACTGCAGATCTTGGAGGAAATTCATGAAATGCATGGGGTGGTCGCCTTCGCAGACGACCTTCTAATAGTGGTAGAAGGTAATTCAAGGAAGAGCCTGGAGGAAAGGTCCAATCGAGTGCTAGACAGGTTAGTAAGGTGGTGTAAAAGTGTCAAACTAAAGATGGCACCGGCGAAGACGACATTCGTGCTGTTTAAGGGAAAGATGTTGCGGAATCCTGCAATAAAGGTTGAAGGGAAGAACTTGAGAAGGAGCCAAACGGTCAGGTACTTGGGAGTCACTCTCGATGAGAAGAGAAACTTCACGGCACATATAGAGGAAGTGATTGGGAGAGCTCAGCGGGTCATGAATAAGATTATAAGCATTGGCCAGAGGAAGTTCCACCTGCCTATGCGGATAATAAATATATACCACCAAGTGATCCTTATCTCTATTGTTGGCTATGGAGCGTGCGTCTGGGCGCACAGACTGAACAACGTCGTGCCGGCTAGGGCTGTTCGGAGTATACAGAGGAATGTCCTTCTGAGACTTACGGGTGCCTACCGGACAGTGGCGGACAGACGCACTGAACGTCACCCTAGGTGTGTGGCCGTTGGACCTTCTGGTTAAGAAGAGGGCAATTGGGTACTGGAAGAAAAAGAACAACTGGGAGAAAGTTAGGATACTCACATCACCTGAGGTGGAAACATCCGAGGATGCAGTTTTTTGCTCTGTTGAGGGAATGGCAGAGACGCTGGGAGGGCAGTGAAACTGGTAGGAGTGCTTATCAACTCTTTCCCAATGTGGTCGAAAGGATTGATAACGCACATCTGGAACCATACCCGGGTCTAGTTCATTTCATCACGGGGAAGGGGCCATACCCAGAATCCTTAAGGAAAATGGGATTGGTCGAATCTGATCTGTGTGAATGTGGTGACGTAGGTACCCCGGAACACGTAGTGTTGGAATGTGCCCGTACGCTTGAGATAAGAAGACCTAGCCAGCAGGAAGTGCAGGGGAGACTGGTGGGTGAGCTCCTGAGAGATCCTGCCCATTGGAGGTTCCTAGACAAGCTGGCAGCGGACGCTTCAGAAAGAGCCAAGGCGGAATATATAAGGGCAATGAAAGAGAGACGAGGACTGGGACAAAGACTAAACAGACGGCGGACCAGAGAAGGAAGTGGGGGAGAGACCATTGACAGTGACAGTGACATGGATAGTGACGAAGACAATGACGAGGACAATGGAGGATACGAGGACAGAAACACGGGAAGCGGGACTGAGACGGACGCAGGTGAGGTCTCAGCGGGGGAATATAGGGAAAGGTGAAGGTTGTTTTGTGGAACTACTGACATACAACCTTCCACGAGGAAAAAGGAGAGATGCCGGAAAGTGGCAAACACGAAGCCTTGTGGGACTGGCATATCAGTTCGGCTGATGGATCCGGAGGTTTACTGGGGTAACCCTGGTAATTCCGAGGGATCATCATTCCAGCCGAATAATGGGAAATATGAGGGGAAAGAAACGGGACGCGTGGGGGAACCCTGTGACTGCAGATCCCTCTTATTGGAAACAAGAAGAGTAGGATTAGGTCTTGTGAGGGCCCTACGCGTCAAGATGGAGATAGGCGGCTGCTCTTCAGCCCCTGGTACCATCGGAGCAACGGATATCCCCGGAGGATTACAGTTATTTAGGTTAGCTAGTGGTAATATTAGGATAAGATAATCTAGGATAGGGTAGGGGTTATAGTATAGGAGCCAAAACCTGTTTAAAAATAATATAAATTAGATGTGTAATAGTAGGAAATTTCTGTTATAATGTGTAATAAGGCCTGGATTAAAATTGTAAGATGCCAGGCTAAATTAAATTGGCAGTAAAAAAAAATAAAAAAGTTAAAGAGTCCACCTGTTTCTCAAGCCGCATGTCTACTAGTTCGACTATATAATGTACGCACCTATTTAATACGAATCAGTACGTGCCATGAAGCGATGAAGGGGAGGAGGATTGCTGGATAAGATAATTAATAATCTACTATTTGAGGCGCATATACCTGGATATCAGTACTGCGGACCAGGAACCAAGTTGGAAAAACGATTGAAACGAGGTGAGCCCGGAGTTAACGACTTAGATCGTTATTGTAAGGAACACGATATCGCCTACTACAGGGTGAAAGATCTAGCGGGACGTCATACCACAGATCACGAACTTACCAAGATAGCGTGGAAAAGATTACTCGCGCCTGACTTGAAGTTGAGTGAAAAAGCCCCCACGTAGGCTGTTGCCAACACGAAGAAAGCTAAAGTCAAGATGGGATCCGGTCTAAAGAAGAAAGGTCGTCGTCAACAGCGTGCTAATAAACGGCGTACTACTACTACTACTACTACTACTACTACTCGCCGTAAGAAGGGTGGAATCCTACCTATACTACCTTTGATCGCCACGCTTGGAGCCGTCACTGGAGTAGCTGCGGGAATCACGATAGCTGTACAAATTGCGAAGGCTAATACGAAACAAAGGAACGAGGCTCAGAGGCATAATCGTACGACCGAGGCTATTGCCATGGGGAAAGGGATGTATCTACGGCCTTACTCGAAATAATGACTAACTAAACGTGCTCTTACTGAAACGGATCTGTGCCAGTACGCTAGCAAATAAAAAATACCCTTCTTTATGGGGGTATTTGCGAGATATGCTTTACCTAGTGTGAAAAAATTTAAAAAAATCTTTTATTATATAATAAAGAAAATAATTAATTTTTTGATAGTAAAAAAATTGTATTATAATTGAGACGACTTGACTTCTTCCATTTATATTCGAAAACATATCATCCGGCTCTGAAATAGTCTAGCTTATTTACACGGTGACTCTTTGATCTCGGAACCACTGGGGATGGGCTTTGGATAGTTACAACCATAAAGTACCTGCTCACTTTGACCCTTAGGCCAACAATCACAATGTTCCACCTCTAGTTTTGCATCTCAACAATAAAAAAAAGAAGAGAAAAACATAAAACACAATATACAAACAACATCTTCAACAATGCAAGTATATATATATATATATATATATATATATATATATATATATATATATTACCTTGAGTTGTACCATGTATGTGAGTAAACATTTAACAAAGATAATAAAAAAATGTTTCACTTGTTTGATTTATATTTTCATTACAATTACCTACTATCCTCCTGTGAGGCTCCACTTGCACTATAAGATTAACGTAATCATACAAGTTTACAGGAAGAAATATAGATGAAATCTATGATAATATTTTGCTTGACCAGAAGTAGATTTTTTTGAATAAAAAAATAAGTAGATTTATATTGTTTAAATTTTATTATAAAATCCGATCATTTTTTAACAAAATAAAATATGTTATAATTTAAACAATGAAAGGTATAAATAAATGTTATATGATGTACATTTAGGTTTCAGTAATAAAAAATAGTATTTATATTATGTTTCCATGAAGGACGAAATGCCAGAAAATTAGGATGTTCACAAATCAAATACTGTTATAATTATTTAGAAGTATAATTTTGTTGATTGAAAAATAGATTGAGAAAAATAGCTTCTCGGGAAATACCTGGAATAGTTCGTGAGATTTTGCTTGGAGTGGATTTACATAAAATAGTAATTGGCAACTCCCAACTTCATTTCTGTAGATTCCTCACACTTCAGACTCGTATTTAAAATCATTTCCTGAGGTGCAACACAATCTTCGCCCATAATTTATTCAATTTCCAACTCAGCGGACATGAAACACACCATATTCACTCAAGATCTTAGATTAAACAACCTCGTATCTCTTTGTTTTATTGTCCGGTCAACTTCCGTCATTTGAAAACGTTCCAATCTTTACAGAATAAATCTTCCAAAACCAAAGGGAATCCTCTTTAAAAAAAAAATGTTTGTTTGGAAAAAATATATTAATTATTTTTAAGAATTAAAATGATATGAACATAAAGCAAGCAGTTAAGTATGTTGAATTTAAAACGAATACAAAATCAGCTGTTTCTTTTACATATCGGAGTAAGATTATTGAATTACGCGCTTAGGGAATTAAGAACCAAGAAAACAATCATATCATCATGTGCTAGAGGCTCATTCTGGTAGCATAGCTTAAAACTTTCTGACAATTAGTTCAATTGTAACCACTGAAGACTACTACACAGCGATAGTTTGTATTCATTGCCAAATAATAAAATGTTCGCATTTTGATATTTGGTAAAATGAATATTATTGTTTTATACACAGGTAAGACCAAAATATATGTATATTTTAAAATTCTAATCATCTTGTTTAGTTTTTACTATGTTAAAGAAAGCTCAAAGTTATTTTATTTGGCAAGTGAAAATAAATAAATTCAATGTTGGCACAATTGTACGTACATCAACAGAATAAGAGTAAATAATAGATGTTTTGTTACTCTAATTAATTGTAAATATGATTTATAACTAAAGGGGAAGGTTTTCTTTGTCACACTAGCGGTCCGCCTTGGAAGATAGAGAGCGCCATCATCAATCTCGATAAAGATAGCGGTAAGGATACTCATTGGGTGGCGTATAAGAATAACGGTGGGTGGACGGAATACTTCGAAAGTTTCGGTGATCTAAGACCGCCACTCAAACTTGTTCGATATCTCGGGGGAATACCTATCACCTATAATCATACACGGTATCAAGAGTACGGAACAGTTTTTTGCAGTCATTTTTGTTTAACTTTCCTTAAATACTCGCCCTGAGGTTGGATCTTAGTACATATGTTTATGACGCTTACACTGACGACTCAGAGCTCGAATCTGACGGAGAATTACTTCCCTTATATCCTGATCGGAGAAGAGAATTGCGAAGAAGAATGGTTCGTTGGACTGATCAATCTGGCAACGTTTAATTCCATACCGAACATCAACGAACGTAATAATAAATATTATTGAGACGGTAAAGAGTACACCATCCCTCCGGGCACCTATGAACTTGAGGCGTTGGACCGATTCTTGTGAAGAGAAGTCTATAGTGGTGTGAATCTCTCGAACATCGGTGACACAACCACTTTAAAGAGTTATATCACTTGCAATAAGGCGATTGACTTTACACGACCTGGCACGTTCGCATCATTGCTAGGGTTCGACTCTGTCATTTTTCCGGGGGGGAAGACGCACATATCTACCAATACTGTGAATATCATTACTGTGAACGTGATCCACGTAGAATGAATTTTCGCTAGTGGAGCTTACGTCAATGTAGAACCGAGTCATACCTTGCACGAGTTCAGCATGACCATCCCACCCAGTTATAAGATAGTGGAAGCACCGAACAATATAATTTACCTTCCGGTAACGAAGCGAGTAATAGAGTCTATCGCAGTACGACTGGTCGATTAACGCGTGGATATTGTCAATTTTAGAGACGAGACGATATCACTACGTCTGCATCTCAAACGAGTCAGTGGAGACCCATCTCCCGTACTAGATAAAACGAGACGACGTCTTCTTCCTCGAAACATTGAGAGAAGAACGTTGAAAGTGTTAACGCCTGCAAGTAAACTCTATTTAATACGTCTAGGTTACTCGTTACTAAAATAATGGATGATGCCGTGCCTTGGGCAAGGAAAACGTAAATTGGGTAACCGATTATTATCACGGATTGTCTTGGTACGATGGAGAGTACAGTACTTGAATCTTCGTTCTATCATCATCTCCCATCTTGAGCGGTATACGTCACGACCATAGATCTATACTAAAGGAACGGAGAAGGTGACTTGATTACAGAGTCTCATCGGCGTCGATAGTGAAAATTACTACTTTTACGAGCTAGTTGATTTCGGTTGTCCTTCTCTGAGTAAGCTTTAAAATATGCACAACGTAAACAAGTGTTCTACTGATTCCGGTACCACCTACTCGTGCGCCACAGAAAATGTCCGACTACTCCGCAAATGGTTTAAGAATTTTTAAGTTTGATCGGACAAAACGTTTGCGATCTGGCCAAGAGTGCGATACAGAACGATACGAGCTCGGTAATTCCTGCACTGCTTCATATCATAGCCTTGATAAACGAGTATAAACAGTACATCGATTTCGATAAGTTATCATGTTTCTGCGGTCAAGACGAGGTGACACGGTCAGACGGAAGAAAACTACTGACGCTTCTAAACGTATAGTCGTAAAGAAAAATAAAACTTCCAAGGAAGCAATTAAAGAGCCTACGAAGAAGAATAAGCTACGAGACGAGTTGAAGGATGCGTAAGAGAATACACAGACCGTTTTTATCTACAATAACTAGTGCTAGTGTGCGTGTGAAAAGAAACTGTTAGCGTTATACTTTAAAGACTTGGGCAATTTAAGCCCGAGACAGTAGATCGAAAAGGATTTTTGTTAACTTTTTCATTGATCCTGCTTAGATAGTCGGAATGTAGCAGCCATTTGTGTTATTTTTTAAATGATTATTACTTTGTATTCTTTTAAAACGGGTGTATTTAATCAATTAGATTATAAGTCCAGGAATATATATCAAACATTTTATTCTTTAGAAATAAATGCATTTAATCAATTAGAGTCTAGGTCTAAAAATGTATCAAACATTATTTTTTGTTAACTATTTCATCGATCCTGCTTGGATACTCCTTAAGTTTTTGTTTACTTGGAATTTATCAGCCATGTGTTTTTTCATTTTTGAATGATTGTTACTTTGTATTCTTTGAAAAGAGATGTATTTAATCAATTTGAGTATAAGTCTAGGAATATATATCAAACATTTTATTCTTTAGAAATAAATGCATTTAATCAATTAGAGTCTAAGTCTAAAAAATGTATCAAACATGATATTTTTGTTAACTCTTTCATCGATTCTGATTGGATACTCCTTAATTTTTTTGTATACACGGAATGTATAAGCCATGTGTTTTTCTTTTTTTAAATGATTATTACTTTGTATTCTTTGAAAAGAGATGTATTTAATCAATTAGATTATAAGTCTAGGAATATATCAAACATTTTAATCTTTAGAACTAAATGTATTTAATCAATTAGAATTTAAATCTAAAAATTTATCAAATATTTTTTAAATACAAAAATTAATGGTTATTACTTTTTTCTTTTTGGAACGAAATAACAAAACAAACAATACCTTTGTAATAATTCTATTTAAAATACTCTTTTACATATACACATATTAATTAATATTATTTTCCTCTTTTAAAAATAATGAAAAAGTTACAGAACTTCAAATCATTAATATTTTCTCAGGTCTTTAGATGCGCTATATTCTTTTTTTATCTTCTTCTTTAGACAATAATGAAAAAGTTTCTCTAATCATGAATATACATCGCTACATAGTTACATTAATATTCTCTTATTTATTCACTCTACAATCTATTTATGCCTTTAGATGTACTGTATTAATATTTTCTTAATCACTTACACTTAAACTATATGTCTATAGAAAAACTTCTTCTCATAGAGATGGCGGGTTAGTATCGATCAGTGTCTCTTTCTCTCTTCACAGTTGGGAGGAAGTAGATACCTGCTCACTTATAGAGTAATGGTACCATGGTAGAGTATTGACTGTACCGGGTACTATATATCGTTTATCGTCGATAGAGCTTAGGGCGACCCGATTGAATTTTTTAGTGTAAGGTTTGAATCCTAAAGCTATTATTGAATTGGCCCCTCTCATGACTATCGTCTCATCGGTCAGACAATTACGATAGTCCTCTAACTAAAGCGTTCTTAACACGCTACTCTTGACCCCTTTAGCCTTGAGCATCTCGCCATCTCCTTGTACCGCAAATGAATAGAGCTTAGGACGTAAACCTATGAACTTGGTGATGATCCGAACTCGAGTCTCGTCTTTTACTTTACCGAGCACCCATTTATTTACTAGAGGCATTCCATTAACATTGTCTGTAGGTGGAGGTGTCCAGGTTGTCATTAGCTAACAGGGTAAGTCGCCGGTACGCATCTTCAACAGTCATGCAATAGAGAAGTGAGTCTGTATCCGTGTACTGGAGTTTTACCGCATCTAGCGGGAATGCGGAAACCATAAACTGGTGATATAGACCATACATAACCACCTTTGGGATTTACAAAATGGTGAACCCTGCATAAATCGGCATATCAAAGTAAATCTGTTTCGGTTCCATCTCGATGAGGACCAGGTTTTTCGATACGATAGTACGGTTTTTAAAGTTTGGGCTGGCTATGAGGTTACCCGCTCCAAATCTCCCTCGCCACCTGGTAGCTATCTTTATCGTATGGTAGGCCCTCTTGTTGGATATAAGAAGGTCCAATGCGGCATTGTTTATCAGTTTGAAAAACAAGTTTTCAAACTGATTGCTTGCTTTACTGCTCATTCCCACGTTCAGTTTGATATACGGGGCCATCGAAGGCGATTGCTTGAAACTGAGAACCCTGTGGACTTTTGTCAGTTTCAATCCATTCATCAAACATAGCTTTAGATGACAGTAGTGAATTACGTGCCTAGTCTTATCTGCTAAACTTCTTAACAATTTCTCGTGTTTCCCTACGGGTGGAATCCCTTTCTCAGGACAGAACGGCAAGTCGAAATGAGCATCGCGTACAACTCTAGGATATTCGAGATCTATATTCAAGATACACCCCGTCTCCGCATCGTCCTCTACTTTTCGCACATCCAATCGACTGATTTCATCATCTTTGAACCACCTGAACGCTTAATAGTCTAATGAGGTCAACGTACTAAATGAATATAGTCCATTCACGTCTAGATAAACAAGGCAAGACTCGGGATTGGAACGGTCGAATGAGTCCATATACCGATTATTCACCACAGAGTGACGATTAGCCACAAAACATACCCCTCCTCGGATAGCTCCCTCGATGAATTGATGTATGTCCACATCATCGATTAATTCGAGCTGTACCCGGGTTATTCTCAATAGAGCTTGGTACGCAAGACTCGAAGCCGTAAGGGACCATCAGGATCGAGTCTATACGTCTTTATGCAGAGATCACGAAAGTTCTCAAAGACATCAGCCAGTAGCGTTATGTTCGTATAAAGGTAGAGGTTCGAGTAGTCTCAAAGAGTCTTACATTCAAATTGTCGCCAAACCTCGCAGGCGTGATTATAGGCTTCCTGAGAGATATGACTATCCGTGAGCGTGTTGTAAAATTTATATTTGCTCGGTAACTGAGTCTCGTTCAGTCGCTCGAATGAATCTATATAGTCATAGGGTAACACCCCTTTACGAGTGACCAGTTTGAACCGTTCATCCCCAGGATGACACTTATTGGTAATTTAAAGTTGGTCAGGTACGATACACATTTCTCTAGAGACGTACATAGAAAGCTGAAACTACCTATAATTATAATCGTGATCCCTCCCAACCCATGCCGAATATATTTCATGATTACTTTGAATATCCCCATAATCTCTCCAATAACCTTGACTTTTCCCGGATTGACGAGAACGCTCTCTCCCGTGAACGAATCGGTCTCTCTACATTCAACAAGTGATTTAAGAAGGAAAAAATTGTCGTAGCAACGCGCGTTATGGATTATTACCCTAATGTGGCTCGGGTTCTTGTAATTAATATTGTATCCCACGTGACTTTTCCCGCGATAAAGACCCGTCAAGTGGTAATGATCCATAAAGCGAATATCATCATTCGTGTAAGGCTTTTCACATATATGACAATGAGAGGCTGTATTATGAGCATCTCTTTGAGTGGACGTTAGTGGCGTCATCGGAACGATAGTACTATAGTACTCTAGTACGAGCTTTGCCATATCTACGAGCGCCTCAACAAATTGATCTGTACAATCTCTTCCCGTGAAGTGGCGGTACTTTGAGGGACTATCGTCAAAATTACATTTAGTGTACATACCTACAGAATAAGCCACATGACGCTTTACGTTCTCAGTATAAGAAAATTTCATGTCGGGATTGCACGTCTCTATCGGCACGAGTAAGCTCTCCAGGTCCACATATATGATAAATCCGGTTTTCTACTGCTGCTTATACTGTGAAAACATAAGGAATGTATTCTCTTCTTGAGGGAATGTACTCCTTACCACGCTAAATTTTATAAACATATCTTTATGCTTTGCAAGTTTTTTCGGTCATAAAAGCGGTCAGACATTGATCGAAATAGTACCTACATCCTCTCTTAGACGTTAACGTTAGTTGCGGGTTTATTAACCGAGATATATTTTTATTCCGCTGAAATGATTTGTTTCCGTTCCATGAACTCTTATCATGAATAAATGAACATTTCTGGCACGTTCTTTAGCGCTGACGTGTACTGGAACCATCTCTAGTGTTTTAGATTTTTCAGCCGTATCAATATAAGCATCACTTTCATCGTGTTTTGTGGTGTACACATTAACGTTAAGCCTTTCGAAACGTTCGATATATCTTATTTCGAACGGTAGCGGGATTCCATTTAGATTCAGAACGTCTCGAAAATTAAGATACGACGACAAACGTTGTGCTCTTCCCGTTGGTTCAAATCGGCAAGTCAATACGGATACGGGGAAGTAAAGTCTTTCTTCGGATTGTACATTTATCAACGCTCTATGTTTGTCTATAATTTCAGGGATTTGAACACGAGCCCCGATCGAGAAAGCTGAGTTTTTCGAGAAATTTATTCTCATATCCAACGTGCCGTCATATAAACATTCCGAGTCTCTAGAAACGAAGGCCTTAATCTTAGCAAAGAGTGGGAAGATCACTTTATTTTCATATACTTCCTCAAAGTTTATCGGGATAAATATATCATATAGAGTCGAGTTGAAATAACCTTTTTCAATTCAACCTTTGGTAGGATACATAGACTTGCAGATGAGGGTGCAATTTACCTTTATCGAGTTATTTTCAATGGATTCTTCTACCGTCTTCACGTAAATATCCCCGCACGCAACGAGAAACTTTACGGGATCCTTATAGTGTAGTTCATTGGTAATAGAGTACGTCTTTATGCGTCGGGTGTACGCCTGTTCAATAAGTTTTATAGATAGTTCTAGCAGTTCCAGGTAAAGCCTTAACGGTGTAAATCCTCTACCTAGGTATCGTGACAGGGTCATAAGTCTTTGGATCTGTGCAACTATATCGTCCTGTCCAAATATCAGTACGCACGAGGTCTTAATCTGTCTTGGTATATGTTATATGTAAGCATTAAATACCTTCCCACCTCGAGGAACGATTTCATCTCTTAGGTATTTAATTAATAGTTATTCATTAGAGGTTAATTGATCGAGGGTATACACCTTATTCCCGTTAGTTTGCCGGGCTACGATGATAGGAGATGACAAGTGAGCTCGTTTTGCTAGAGGCCCTAACATGTTTCTAAGGTTGCGCTATGTTCTAAAAGTGTTTAAGCAGGCACTACCATCCTGACATTATTCCCTTCATTTCTGCACGGCTTGCTCTAGGATCTCATCGAGTGACTCTGAAACAGCTATAAAAACAGGAGCACGTAGTTAGTTTAAAGATACCAGATCATGAAGATATGATATTTAATATTAGCAAGCAATTTAAATATTGTAGATAAGTTTAAACCATAGATTGTAAATTAAGACCTGTAAAACGATACAAAAAATACTATATAAACTCGTTTCCCTACACACACACACACACACACACACACACACACACACACACACACGCACGCGCGTCTTGTATAATCAAGCAAATTTGAATGATTTAAAAATTTGGTTTACCTATGTACACTTGCCCTTTTTTGGATATAAGTGAAAAATAATTAATCTATTTATTTAACAATTAATTCATATTTGACTCCCATAAAGTGAAAGATTTTGAAAACGCTACTATCTTAGCATACAATTCATATATTGTAGAGGTGTTTAACACACAAAGATTCGGATAAAAGAGAAAAATAATTAATCTAATTTTGTGATAACATTAGCTTGCGAGCACTTCAAATATTATATATAAGTTTAAATCTTAAAGCTTTATAACATTTAGCTCGTATATGTCATAACTCTTTTAAATAATTAAGCTGGTAAACGATATAAGGCTATTTAAAAAATAAATAATAGGTGTTTTGAATAATTTTGCTGTAAATTAAGAGTGGTAAAATGATACAAGAAAAATTACCTTAGTTCACTTCCCCACACGCACACACACACACGCACACACACATTTTATATAATCAGGCAAATTTGAATGTACACTTACCTTCAAAGTTCAAGATGGGCGTCTTGCTAAGCTTGGAGATACCCTTGTATACGAGCAGCAACTCCGCCTTGGAAATGTCTTCTACCTACGCGTCAGTAAGCAGCGATAAACGGTTAGGCAGCCACACATTATACTTCCCATCCAAAACCGTGATGACTTGGAGACCACAGCGAGTGTTCAACGCTTTTATACTTATTACACGGTAACCGTGGCCGATCTCTAAATCCGTCAACTTTCTTGGCACGATCTCGCTAGACCCCACCGTGCTTAATAATACGGCTGCATATTCGCTTGACATTGTTAATCTTTAGATTGTAGATGGAAGCGAATGATTTTACCTAGAGAGGCTAGGTCTATGTATAGGAACAAATGGATTCCAAGACACGCCCCCACCTCCCCTACTATGCGTGCGACTTTGAATGGGTCAGATTATCGTGTGTATGTGAAATCGTAATCTTCTCAGGGCGAAGTATAATGACTTGTAAAGGTCATAGTTCATCTCGCACAGATGTCCACGTACCACCTCTGCGTGTGAACCAATTCATGGTTGTTTTAACTATGCAATTTAATGTCCAAATTCTTTTAGCGGAGGAGGGAAGCGATATCTTTTAAAGATTATTACAGTTCCCAGAACCCATCTGTTAACCTCCTAATGCGTGCGCCGTATAAATATATACACGTTCTAAAGTTTATTACTGCTAGGTATTATGAAGCCCGTGTCTAGGTAGTCGTTCATCAACACGATTAAGATCGAGGGATACGAAGCTTGAATATTGCACCATGCGCGTGCGAGAGAAAGAGAGCACAGTCATTTAACCCAGCTGTTAACCTCCAGGATCAATATTCCCGCGGCTAAGTCCTAAAGACTATCACCACCTGGTTCCTTGAAGCCTTTGTAGGGGGAGGGATCGTGAGAGGGCCCGAATGCTCAGAAACACATCTGTCAACCTCCAGGATCAAATATCCCCCTACAGAACTCACATCCTTTCCCCACCCTTGGAACACGAGCTCTCATCCTCCCCTCCGAACCATCCCACCGAACCCAAGCACGTTCGATAATTACCTCTCTACACCCTTGGAGATACCACTGTCCTGAAAACCGCATGCATGCTAAAGCCCCTATAAGAAATAAAGTCAACCCCTTTCTCCGCTCTTCCCCACTACCCTTATGAGATGACACGGTCCTGTGAATATCAAAATATCCCTACTCAACTTCTACGACAGCTATTTTTAAGGGCATAACAATTATTTTAAAGTGGTATCATGTAGAAAAAAATAAAGGTAAAAGGAATTTAAAATAAATATATAATCATGGCTGTCCCTAGAGGAGTGTGAATGGTGTGGCCTTACAAAGAACCGCACTTGCTTAGACGACCGAAAGGAAAACAGATTTGGACGGGAAATTTTTATTGTGTGCTCGTACAGTAGGATCCCTGCATAGGCAAACTAGAAAATATTGTCAAAGTAAAAAAAATATATAAAAAATAATCATTGATGAAAAAGGATGGATCTGGCTCAATTTTTGAACGAGATGGCCTTCTTCGAAAGGTCTGGACAGGTCTCCACATGAATATGCTCTAATTAATTAAATAATTAAATTAAATTAATTAATTTTGGATTCTATTTTGAATGTTGGAAGCCATTTTATATTTTGGAGGCAATTTTGAATTTTTGTGGCCATTCTGATTTTTAGCACGTTCCGACATGTCTCGATATGGGAATTCAAGATGACTGCAAAAAACTGTGCAGGTTCTTATATGCTATGACATGTTACAACATATCACTACAAGACTCAACAGGTAATCTACAAGCTTGATTGATCGACACGTGATTGATTGAAAGTTGATTTATTGATCGCCATGTCTGAACATATCTGAACATCTCTAAGCATGTCTTAAAATGTATTGACATGTATACACATTTTAATTCCAAGATCCCCCCCCACCCATACCTTAAATGTGATGTGAAAATCAAGGGTGGTTGACCCAAGATGGTCTTGACCTCTGTCTGAACATGTCAATCACCTTTATATAACATCTGAACCTGTATAAACATGTCTGAAACTGAACACGTTCATTAATATCTGATCATGACTGATCATGACCGATCATATACTGGCATAGACTAGCATAACCGATCATGATGTCCGATCATGCCAAACATGTTTAAGCCTGTCAAGGTATATCAACCTAAAATTCAAGGTGACCATCAATCCAAGATGGTGATCATCTGGTGGCTTCCCTACGCCCTTCCTCCTCTTCCCCTACTTTCAACATAAGTTTTTAATTCTATCTCCTAACTCGCACAGCATTTAGAATACATAGCGGTAATCCCCGCTGACGCAATTCCCTCCCTTTTAACCTCTTTGTTGATTGCTCACTCCACCATACCCAGCGAGTAACCCAACCCTCATCCCCTCCCCCTCAACCCCTCCACCACCAAACACCCTGAATGACACCACTCCCTCTAACATCCTATTGAGGTTGAGCCTGTTAGGAATTGGAAATTATTCAAACATTCGCTACAATGTTAAGATTTCATTGTAATGGTTTACGTCTAGCTTAGAACACACACACACACACACACACATGTATATTTATCAAACAACTATGAAGAAGTTTACAAATGATAGCACTGAGTTAATTAATAGCCCTTTCATAGGCGTACGAGATTGCAAACAGTTTCCACCGAAAGCAACACTGATGCTTCTGCACATATTCAATGCCCTACTCTCACTCTGTCACTTCCCGGACGTATGGAAGCTGGCGAGAATAATTACCCTCCCCAAACCTGGAAAGGACCCGATGTTTCCTCAAAACAGACGGCCAATAAGTCTTCTCACCTCCCTTAGCAAATTGTTTGAAAAACTAATCCTAAAAAGACTGAACCACTTTAGTGAAACAAGAAATATCATACCCAATCTTCAATTCGGTTTCAGGGAAAAACACTCCACTATCTATCCAGTACTAAATCTAATAGAGGACGCAACAGAAGCTTTCACAGAGAAAAAGAATATAATAGCAATATTCCTAGACATAGAAAAAGCTTTCGACAAAGTTTGGCACACAGGTCTACTACAAAAATTAATAAATCTTGGATACCCCCAATGGCTCATACACACAGTCGCCAGCTTTCTTGCGCGGAGAAAGTTCCAGGTAGTGATGGAGGGTTCAAAATCTAACACACACGACATAAAGGCAGGGGTGCCCCAGGGATCATCACTCTCACCTCACCTGTACAACATATACATCTCAGACATTCCCACCCACGCTCAAACCAAAGTTAGACTTTTCGCAGACGACACCATGATTTACACCGTCAATAAAAACATTAACTACACCAGACTGGCAATAAAAAGATACCTAGTGAACTTACAAAACTGGCTCACAAACTGGCGGATCAAGGTCAACGCAGCCAAATCCGCAGCTTTAATCATAAGCCGTAGAAAAAACATCTACCAGCCCCACTCATTCTATTTGACACGGAAATACCCGTGAAAAAAGAAACTAAATATTTAGGCATCACAATAGATTCAAAATTAACCTGGATGAAACATATTGTAAACACCAATCAGAAAGCAACAGGCAGATTCGTTCAATTATATCCACTACTTAAGGGCAGGGAGCTAACAATACACACAAAAACAATACTATACAAATCCATGATACTGCCAATAATACTATATAACTGCCCAGCATGGAGTTACGGACCTAAGACTCACACAAAAAAACTGCAAACAACACAAAACAAAATACTAAGAACAATCACTGGGGCACCATGGCGCACTAGAAACACAGACTTGCACACGATGACTAACTGTAGGCAACTCCAGGAGATATACAAAGACCGAAACAAGAGACTGTACGAACAGACAGACACACACTCCAACGAGATAGTTAGGGACCTAGGACGCTACGACCCTGCTGAACAGAGACACTACAAACGACCCAGGCTGGCGTAGTTGAGCTATTAATTATACTCTAAAACTAAATTTATATTAAAAAAAAAATTAAAAACCAAAAGAAAATTAAAAAATAACAAAAAACCCTAGTTGAAAATACTAGATGAAAAAAAATTATATATATTAATAATAATAATAATAATAATAATAATAATAAAAACCTAGATGTAACTTTCCTAATTTAATAAAAATTTACTTATTACACTCGACAATCAACTACGCCAAAGCGACAGCAGAACCACCAGCAACCACACCAACCCACCCCCACCCATCCTTGATCCAATCTTAAACCCGACCTTCACACACAATTCACTCATTTCATGCCATTACAACCTTAGTCACGGCCGGACGCCACTGGGATAACCGCCTAGGTTGTCTACTAGCCAGAGAATAACGCTGGCGCCGGGGGCGGCCCCAGATGGGGAATGGAAATGTATCCACCTCACTCCTAATCCCAAGAAAAGAAAATCCTACCCCAACAAGCAACTCCTTATAACCTTTGCCACCGCCGGACTCCACTGGGATAACCGCCTAGGTCAACCTTCTAGCCAGAGAATAATGCTGGCGCCACTGGCGGCCCCAGATGGGGAATGGATATGTAACCATCCGCGTCAAACCTATTCCCTACAGTTAAGTTAAACCTTTCGACCCTTCCCGGAAATCGACTCACTAATAAATCCACAAATCACCATCATACCTTAAACACACCTACCCACATCCTAAGAAAAGAAAATCCTCCCCAATTCCCGCGACCCAGCGCAATCACTCACCATCATACCTTAAACACACCTACCCACATCCCAAGAAAAGAAAATCCTCCCCAATTCCCGTGACCCAACGCAATCACTCACAACTCACCACATACCTTAAACACACCTTCCCACATCCCAAGAAAAGAAAATCCTCCCAAATTCTCACGACCTAACACAATCACTCACAACTCACCATCATACCTTAAACACACCTCCCCACATCCCAAGAAAAGAAAATCCTCCCCAATTCCCGAGACCCAGCGCAATCACTCACAACTCACCATCATACCTTAAACACACCTTCCCACATCCCAAGAAAAGAAAATCATCCCAAATTCCCACGACCCAACACAATCTCAAAATTGCACCTCAAAGGGTAATTTACTAATACACGTGTAATTCTCTTACAGCCTCATTTCATCTGTTTCATTTCATAGGTATTAATTAGATTCACGAGGTTAAGAGTCACGACAGTGACTCGGTACTCAAACAACAAATCAGCCCTTTCATAGACAACCTGGCGTGGCATAACTGTCAAGTCAGATGTTCTACGTCGGGCAACAGCCGAAAGGTAGGGCTATTTTTTTCGACGTCACGAGACGAGACGAGACGAAACGAGGGGAGGACTGTCGCATCGACACTTGAGTTGGAAGGTTGACTTCACTCTATACTCGATACACTGACATTCACACACTTTGGAAGGCTAGAAGGTTGACTTCGCCGGAAAAAGACTTTCACACACTTTGGAAGGCTAGAATGTTGACTTCGCCGGAAAAAGACATTCACACACTTTGGAATGCTAGAAGGTTGACTTCGCCTGAAAAAGCTAGACTGGGACACTCGATTATCACTTGAGTTGGAAGGTTGACTTCACTCTTGGTGTCATCGAGCTGCGATCTAAGCGCTTCGGGAGCCTTTTTAAGGCTTAGGATGTGTTTCCTTCCCGGTGCAACGGGGTTTTTAACCCGCCAGTGATTTTAAAACCGATTGAATATTCACAAACTTGAGTGAAATTTAGCGAGAAATCTTTCGGCCCATTTCAGGGCCAAATACACTAAAACTTTTTTTTTTGCGTGTTCGGCGAAGGCTAGTGTCGGTTAGCCGGCTGGTCGGGACCATAAACGCGCGAGAGTGAAAACATATCCACCAAAAAGTGAAAAATGTCTTCAGAATCTGACGTAGAAGTTACCGAGGAGGAGGACGACGACTCCATGTCCGAGGAGTCCCAGGACCAGAACATGGAACCACAGATCACGGATGTAATTACCACAGACTCCCAACACGCTGGAAACTCAAAGGACACAAAAGGGAACCAGCACTAACCACTATTAAACTTCGAACCAGTCTCAACGCTAAAACGCAAACACCGGGCCAAGCCAGGAGTGGACCTCCCGGTCTCCAAAACCATCAAGGTAACAAACAAATTCGATCCACTAGCTAGTGGACATCACACAACAGACCATCAGAGCTCCGCTAAGGAGACGGAAGACACCACCCACAATGATGATACTACAACAGCAAAAAAGGTTAAAACTCCACCTATAGTAATTCCCAATACAGCGGAATATAACAACATAACCAAACTGTTAAAGACCCATATGAAATACGATTAAAAACTGCACTGCATGACGCAGGGAATTAAGGTAATCACTAGCTCCCTGAAAGACTACACAGCACTACAGAAGCTCCTTAAGGAAACTAACCTTGAGCACTTCACCTACATGATGCAAAGGGACAGACCTTTCAAGGTGGTGATAAAGGGCCTCCACTCTACTATGCCGTGCGAGTCTATAACTACAGAACTAACTGAAATGGGATTCCAGCCTATTAACGTGAGGCAATTGTATACCAAAGCCACCCCACAATCAACAACACCGAGACCACTCCCCATATTTGTATGTACTCTGGCGAAAGTACAGGCAGTAGCTGAAATCTACAGCGTCAAGGCCATAAATCACACGGTTGTGAAAGTAGAAGAGTATCAAAGGTCTGCGAACATAGTACTCCAGTGCCACCGCTGCCAACGGTTCGGCCACTCAAAAAACTATTGCTTGCAAACACCCCGGTGTGTCAAGTGTCTCGGGGAGCACCTGACCATACAATGCGCTAAGAAAGACAAAACCACGCCGGCACGTTGCGTCAATTGTAAAGGCGAACACGCGGCTAATTTTAGAGACTGTCCCGCTCTAGTGAGAGAAATCGAGAAACGCGACAAACAGCGACCAAAGCCTACACAAGGGGGGTAGAAGCCAGTGGCGATACCGACTCCACCGAGTCAGGCCACACGGATACTCAGAACACTCACCGGACCAACGCCAACGCACACTCCCGCGGCAAAGCGGATGACTTATGCTTCAGCAGTAGTAAACCTCCCCATAAAACCAAGCGAGACCGAAGCCAACCACAAAGAAACCTCCGACCTAAGAGGCCTCTTCCAGATTTTCAAGGAAATCAATCTTTCTGGCCTGCTTACACACCTTAAACTTTACATGACAAGGGTAAATTCCGCTCCAGACAAAACCAGCAAGGCTCTAACTCTCCTGGAGGCTGTTACTGATTTCTACTGCAATGATGATTAACCAAACTCAGCCACAAGACTTCCTAAACATTATGTATTGGAATGCCAACGGCATATTACAACAGGCACATGAGTTGGAACAGCTCCTCCAAACCTACGGAGTCGATATTTCCCTCATCTGTGAGACACATTTGATACCATCCAACTGACTGAGTTTCTACGGTTACGACATCCACAGGACAGACAGGCCTACCGGAAGGGGAGGAGGGACCGCAGTGCTGATAAAAAAAATCTAAACCACTACCCCACAACCATACAGGGTATAGTCAACATGGAGTCAACCTCGGTGGTAGTCCCTTCCCCACTGGGAGAGATATTGTTTACGGCCGTTTACAGAAGCCCCACAGTACCTTTCACTGAAGAAGACCTGAACGCCCTGACGGCAAAGACTAATTTCTTTACCGCCGGTGATTTAAATTCCAAACATACCCTATGGAACAGCCGCTCAGCAAACCAAGCAGGCCGAGCACTAACACAACACGCTACACACAATAACTACAGGGTCCTGGCAACTGAGGAACCTACTTTCTACCCCTCAAACTATAGGCACCGCCCCGATGTTCTAGACATAATACTCACTGACCTAAATCAACACCCCGACGAACTACACACTCTGAACGAACTTGACTCCGACCATCTCCCGGTCTTTTGTAAGTTGCTGATTAACACCAACATCCGAACTTCCTTCCTCAAAAGGAATATCCCTATTACCGACTGGCTTAAATACAGTGCCACACTGGCAAGAGCATTACCGGTTGAGTGGGAGGTAAGAACCATCGAAGAGGTGGATCACTCAATCGCGCTTGTTACCGCAACACTCCTTGAGGCCCATCGAAAGTCAACCGTCTATGAAGCTCCATTGATCAATGTAAAGAGAGATCACCCAGACCTGAATCTGTTAATAGCACAGAAGAGAGAGGCAAGGCACGAATGGCAGACTTCCCGCTCCCCGAGGCATAGGGAAGCCTACAACAGACTGAGGGCTCAAGTTCGCCACAGGGCCAAACAACTAAAGCTTATACAATGGAACGAGTTTGTCTCAGAGACTGTCAACGGAGGGGACAACGTCTGGTCTATCACCAAACGGCTTAAAGGCTGCTCCCAAAGACCCAAAACATCGGTCATCCACGGAAGACAGGGGATGAAGTACACAGCTGAGGAAAAAGCCGAAGCAATAGCGGAGTCTCTGCAGGACCAATTCACGGCAAACCTTGAGCCTCAAGACGAGGAATTTTCAACACTGACCAGAGAAGCGGTGAATATATTCTTTGAGGAACCGATCGAAGAACTACCACCTCCAGTATCCAGATCTGAGGTTGAAGAGAACATACGAAAACTGAAAAAGAGGAAATCCCCGGGAGCAGACAAGATCTCGAACGAGATGATCTGCCAAGCCCCCGCTATAGTCATCACCATCTTGACGGCCATTTTCTCCGCAGCATTGGGGTGGGGCTACTTTCCAACATGTTGGAAAGTAGCGGACGTTATCTCCATTCCGAAACCGGGAAAGGACCCCAAGTTCGCCCAAAACCGGAGGCCAATCAGCCTGCTTAGCAGCCTTGGGAAGTTATACGAGAAGATCATACTCGAGAGGCTTAAACTCTTCGCTCACCAACAACGCGTACTCCCCCCTTCACAGTTTGGTTTCCGGAGCCATCACTCCATGGTTCACCCCATCACCAGCCTCGTGGAAGAAACAACAGAGAACTTCAACAGGAAACAATATACACTTGCGGTCCTCATGGACGTGGAGAAGGCGTTTGACAAGGTCTGGCACACCGGCCTCCTACGGAAGATGATCTACTTCAACTTCCCAAGATCATATATCCACACAATAAGGGACTTCCTCCGAGGCCGCTGTTTTGCGGTAAAAATGGAAGGCAAGAGATCATCCCGTCACAACATCAAAGCGGGAGTGCCACAAGGGTCCGCTCTGGCCCCATTCCTGTACAGTGTGTACGTAGCCGACGTCCCGACAGACCCTAAGGTTAGGGTAAGACTCTTCGTGGACGACACCCTTTTCTTCACTGCGCACAAAAACATTCGGTATGCTTAAAACCATATGCAGAGGTACCTGGACAAGTTCAGCGACTGGCTAGAGAAGTGGCAAATCAAGGTGCACCCAACCAAATCCACGGCCATAAACATAACCAAAAGGAGGGCCCAGCCACAACACAACTTCAGAGTTTTGGGCGAAGCTATCCCCTACTCGAAAAAGCTTAGATACCTCGGCGTCACGATCGATTCCCGCCTAACTTGGAAAGCCCATGGGGAATCCACCAAAAAAAAGGCGTTGGGGATTTTCATCCGTAACTACTCGCTCTTCAAGAGCCATCACTTCAACATTAAGACGAAACTGATGCTATACAGAGCTCTAGTACTTCCCATACTTGTATACGCTTGCGAGGCGTGGAGCTACGCACTCCCACCGTGCTGAAACAGCTCCAAGTGGTCCAGAATAGGGTTCTCCGAGGAATTCTTGGAGTCAATACAAGAACTAACAATGCGCGCATCCACGCAGAGACGGGCACCACTACTCTAAGAGACATATTCTTGAAAAGGGACGCGAGCTTCTACAAAAAGAACCTCCTGCTGGAGGAGAACCCTATAATCAGAAGCCTAGGGCAGTACGACCCCCACGAGCCCAGGCTATACAAAAAGCCGAGACTGGACTAGAACCCCACCCAAAGATCATCTTCACAAATTCACAATCACTTATTCATCCTTCATTCAGTGCATACATTAATCTTGTTCACATTCTTTTACAGCCCTTCTAGAACTTACATACACAATCCTACACATAGGGCCTGACTACGCTTGTGTTCTCCATCACAGTGTACTAGGGCTCTATATAGATACTTCTCAACACAACACGCTCTCTAATTCACAACTCCCTACCCCCCACTCCATTTGCTTCCCACTATCAATAAATACTTTCACAAAAAGAGGTCATGGTCTGTGCCTACAGATCGGTACTCTTAGGTATTAACAAGCCACCTACCTTCTCTGAGGGTCGCTTCTGACACTCAGAGCTGATAGTCAGGCAAACAAGAGAGCTGCTGCTATTTTTTTCAGAGTGGGTGCCAAGACTTCGAGTAGGAAGGACGTGCCCCACTAAGAGCAAATTGTCGCGACAAACACCCTACGGGGAACCCGCACATACTCAAAGACTGAACTCGGGACAGACTGCCGGTGGTGATTGCTGTAACGGGAAACCTTATGGTGCCAACAAGTTACAGTAGACCGTAAAGCGGAACCGGCTGCGAAGCAATACCTCGCAGCCGGAGTCTGTCCTCCGAGACACCACACAACAGGACAATCCCCCCACCACTGCACAGAGGGAGGCCTAGTAGCCCCCCCACACTGGCCACTAGCCTGCCCTTTTCAGGGCCGAGCGAAATGGCCACCTCCACTGCCACACACAAATCCAGATCACCATTGACAACAGAACTCTCAACCAGTGACTACTCAGAGATGGAATCAGACACAGATGGACAAGGGACATTCACACTAGCCAGCAAACTGAACAGGAAAAGGAAGTGCAAAGCGGACCAAAAACACAACTCCAAAAAACCCATCATGACCACAAACCAATTTGACGCCCTGAAAAGGGCCGAAAATGTAAACGACGTGACCATGACTGACGACACACCAGCTGAGACACCCGAAATAAGACTGCCACCTATTGTTACAAGAGGGTCACAACACTACATGAAGATCACGAAATACGCTAAGGAACTGGGAAACAATACCAACGTGTACTTCCTAAAAGACGGACTCAAGATTCACACCACCACTAAGCAAAACTATGACTTAATGCAACATCTACTAAAGGACCTTAAACAAGAATACCACACCTACTCACTCCCGAGAGACAAGCCGGTCCACGTGGTTGTAAAGGGGCTTCCTTCCAACATGCTCACGGAGGACCTGCAACAAGAACTTGTGGGGCTAGGCTACCCCGTAACTCACGTCAGACAGTTCACCACCAAAACCCCGGCGACAGGCACTACACAGACGGTCACGCTACTCCCGACATTCCAGGTAACACTTGCAAAAAATAACCAGGTTACAGACATTAACAAGACAAAGTTCATCAATAACACCAGAGTGAGAGTCGAACCTTACATTCCCCCCCTAAACAAAATAGCTCAGTGCCACTAATGTCAGAGATTCGGACATACCCGCAACAACTGTCAGAACAACCCCCGTTGTGTCAAATGCCTGTCAGCGCACGACACAAAGGACTGCCCAAAGAAAGACACCACCACCCCGGCTAGATGTGTAAACTGCAGAGGTGACCACTCTGCAAACTACAGTAAATGCCCCGTGTACAAGAAACTACTAGACGAAAACTGTCACTTCACACAGCAAAACAAGAAGCCCTCACTCAACAGAGACGGATCCCCCCAACCCCCAAAGCCATCAGCAGAGACTTCCCCACTCTCCCCCAACGACCAAAGACAGTGGCCGAAACGCGCCAATCCGAGGTCGCGTCCATAAGCCGGAGCTACAGCCAGGTTGTGCGACAAGCTACACGGCCCCCTCAACAAGAAGCCCAAGAGTAAACCTCCACGGCCTCCGACATCAAGGAGTTATTTAATTTTTTTAAAGACTTAAACATAATTAAATTGATAGCCCACTTTAAACCATACCTTACACAGCTAAGGCAAACAAAAGACACAACAGAAAAATTAATGATTATCATAGAAGGGCTGACTAACTATTTCTCTACTGAATAATGATGGACACAAGGAAGACACGGACTAAGGACATACTGCGCGTTTTTGTGTGGAACGCGAATGGAATACTCCAGCAAGCAAAAGAATTAGAAGATTTACTTAACACTTATTCAATAGACATAGCTCTCATTAATGAAACACACTTAATTCCCACAAAAATGTTTATTTTTACGGCTATGAAATCTACAGGTCAGACAGAGCAAATAAAACAGGAGGGGGGACAGCTGTCTTTATCAAAAGAAACCTCCCACACTATCAACACCATTTTAAAGATTTAATAACAATAGAAGCTACAGCAGTAAATGTCAACACACGCAGGGGGAGTATTCTTTTCGCGGCCATATACAAGCCGCCGCAGGCGACGCTACAGACACAAGACTTGGACGAACTCACACGGACAGGGAGCATAGTACTGGCAGGGGACTTAAACTCCAAACACATAAACTGGAACAGTAGAACAACGACAAGAAACGGGCGCACACTAAACGAACACGCAGACAATAACGACTACCTAGTGATCGCACCAAAAGAACCGACATTTTACCCTTCAAATTACCTACAACAACCAGATATAATAGATGTAGTTCTAACAGATATAGGAATCACAGCAGAAGACCTCACGGTATTACACGAACTAGACTCAGACCACAACCCAATATTCTGCGAGATAAGCATTACCACAGATATTGAGATAAGAGGGCTCACCAACAACAAAATCACATGTAATTGGGACACTTTTAAAAAAACACTGGAGGACACACTTCCGGAGGCACACCACATACGAGACACGGAGGAAGCAGAAGCATCGCTTCGCTTGTTCACGTCGAGCGTACAACAGGCCTACAACAGAGCTCAGTGAAGGAACCAATTACACATGACCTCCGGAAGACAAACCCACAATTAGATTTCCTCATAGCCCAAAAAAGGGAAGCTAGGAGGGACTGGCAGACTTTCAGAACCCCCCAACACAGGGCAGCCTACAATATATTAAAAGCACAGGTTAGAAGAGCAGTTAAAATTATCAGGTTAGAAAAATGGAACACTTATGTCACAGAGTCAGCCACAGACAATAGCAAAACATGGAAAATAACTAAACAACTAAGGGGTGATAAAAAAAATCAGAACAGTACCAGCCATACACGGGGAAAACGGGGTGGCCTATAAAAGCTCGGAGAAAGTGGAGGCCATAGCCACCACACTAGAAAAACAGTTTACACCCAACCAAAGACCACAGAAAACCAACTTCACCATGGAAGCCACCTTATCAGTGAGGGAATACTTATTTAAACCAAACAACACACAGGCAGATGACATCACACTGGAAGAACTGACATCTACTATACAGGAACTTCCCAGAAATAAAGCCCCAGGACACGACTACATTACAAACGAGATAGTACAACACCTGCCACTAAGGGCAGTGCGGGTACTCTTGACAATACTGAATACACTACTTTACCTATGTCATTTCCCGGACGACTGGAAGCTGGCTAAGGTTATAACAATTCCCAAACCAGGTAAAGACCCCATGTTTCCCCAAAATAGAAGACCAATCAGTCTCCTCCCCACGTTCAGTAAATTATTTGAAAAATTGATACTTAGAAGACTAAAACAAATCACTGATAAATTAAAAATTATCACAGAACTTCAATTCGGCTTCAATAACAAGCACTCCACCGCCCACCCAATAGTTAATCTAGTAGAAGACGCCACTCTGGCTTTCGAAGAAAAACAGTATTTAATAGCAATATTTCTAGATATAGAGAAGGCTTTCGATAAAGTGTGGCATATCGGTCTACTCAACAAACTAATCATACTCGACTTCCCCTCATGGTTCATTCACACAATAGCCAGCTTCCTTAGTCTGAGAACATTCAAGGTAACAATGGAGGGTAAAATGTCCCCATCACACCCAATCAGGGCGGGAGTCCCCCAAGGTTCCACGCTATCACCACACCTATACAACATTTACGTTTCAGACATACCCTCCGACCCTAGAGTCAAAGTTAGGCAATTTGCAGACGACACCATGGTTTACGCACAAAACAGAAACATAAACTTCTCAAGTCTAGGAATTCAAAGATACTTGGTAACACTACAGGAATGGTTCACTAAATGGAGAATTAAAGTAAATCCAGACAAGTCAGCAGCACTGGTAATATCTAAAAGACTTCAAAACCCACCAGCTCCTTTCATACTATTTAATACAGAAATACCAATACAGACATGCGTAAAATATCTAGGCATAACAATAGACCAGAGATTAACTTGGAGAAAGCACATAGAACAAACAAACTCAAAAGCGCTAGGCAGATTCGTGCAACTTTATCCACTGCTAAAAGGTAACCAGCTAACAGAACACACCAAACTAATTATCTACAGATCAGTCATTCAGCCAATCATAGTATACATCTGCGTAGCCTGGAGCTACGCATCAGCAACCTTACTAAGTAAACTACAAACTACTCAAAACAAAATACTTAGAACTATAACCGGCACAAACCGCTACACCAGAATAGATGATCTACACACCATGACAAAGAGCAGACTCTTACAAGAAATATACAGGGACAGAAACAAGAAGTTTTACGAACAAAGCGACACGCACACAAACACAATCATAAGATCACTAGGACGCTACGACCCAGAAGACACCAGGAAATACAAAAAATCTAGACTGGCATAGTGACAAACAAAAAAAACATTAAAAAACCAAAAATTAATTAAAAATATATAAAACAAAAACAAAAAATCATAAAAAAACCAAAAATTTATTAAAAATATATAAAATAATAATAAAAAAAATCATCATTAGTTTTAGTTAATCACCACTAGTTATAAGCATATAATAATAAGTAAAAAAAAAAGTCACTATGCCAAAATGCCCGGTGGACTCGGACTACCTGCTCGAAGGCACACGGTACAACTTTCATGCACAATCGCTCATTTCACGCCATTACTACCTTAGTCACGGCCGGACGCCACTGGGATAACCGTCTAGGTTGTCTACTAGCCAGAGAATAACGCTGGCGCCGGGGGCGGCCCCAGATGGTGAATGGAAATGTATCCCCCTCACTCCAAATCCCAAGAAAAGAAAATCCTTCCCAACAAGTTATTCTTTATCACCTTTGCCACCGCCGGACTCCACTGGGATAACCGACTAGGTCAACCTTCTAGCCAGAGAATAACGCTGGCGCCACTGTCGGCCCCAGATGGGGAATGGAAATGTAACCATCCTCGTCAAACCAACTCCTAAAACAGTTAAGCCTACCAACACACTCCCGAAATCACATTACGCCATCACTCACAAATCGATCATTCCAAATAAGCCAACCTTCCTCATCCTAAGAAAAGAAAATCCTTCCAAACCCTCTTACCACAGCGAGATCATTCACAATCACCACTATTTTCACTCAAAGGGTACTAATTTATAACTTTGTATTTTATTGCAGCATCATTCAACGGTTTCACCTATTCATTGTTGTCACCTTCATACCATGAGGATAAGGGCTAGCGACTGCTGCCTGTAACTCACAAAACAAATCAGCCCTTTCACAGACAACCTGGCTTGGCACAACTGTCAAGGCAGATGTTCTGCGTCGGTCAACAGCCGTACGGCTATTTTTTCAGTGGTGACCCAAACCTGGCGAACCACCTTTATGAAAGAGCATAATAAACCATCTTTATTCGTTTGAAAAGAGCATTTCATCGTCACTCCCTATCCTCCCACGACTATCCCCGACCTCCCACCGCGACTCCGTGTTGCCGGGATGGTTATCCTGCCTCCCACCGCGACTCTGTGTTGCCGGGACTGTTCCCCTGCCTCCCACCGCGACTCCGTGTTGCCGGGACAGATCCTTACGTCCCACCGCGACTTCGTGTTGCCGGGACTCTGACCTATCTGTTTTCTCCCCCATCTCCCTTCCCTACCCACATCCACTGGACCCGCGAGATCGACGCATGGAAACCAAGGTCGCCCGGAAACTGGACTTCGACCAACTAAACCACCAGTTACCCCTGAAGTACCAGTGAGAGGGATAACAGGCTTACATTAAAATGTTTACTACAACCGTTACTACACAAACTACAAATTTTGACATTTTATATACATACAACACATCAAGGGAGATATTTTTCAATTCTTCACTGGTGAACAGATTTGTTTTATTTTGTAGTGACCGTAAGCATAAAACATTTTACAGTTCACAACATTGAAAATTATTTGCACCATTTTTCTTATACACTTTTTAATAAATTAGAATAAAGTATTACCATAAAAATACTTTGAAAAATACACTTATATTTTTAGAATCTTTGTTATATAGTTAGTTCAAGAAAAGTCATTGCTTGATTTAAAATAAAGCAATTTAACCATTTCTGATAACAAATGTGTATTAACAATATATCATTTTAGCAACTACAGAACACCCAACAATTTACAGGATTGAGAAGTAAGATTAAAAATGTACACGGCATATTCAAGGTTTTCATTATTAAAAATAAATCAACAATAAATCTTGATTAAGTTACAACAAAACAAGTCACCAAATTAAATAAAAAAAGTTGTAATTAGTTCTGTAAATTAATAAACTAGAAAGTACAAATAAAATTGAATTAAATTAATCTAGCAAATAGATAACTATAAAATACATATATAATAGCTATTCAAATATTTTTTTTAAATCACAAAAATGTTCATTATTAACACAGTTCACAATGACAATCCATGTCTACGTCACCCATGTAATTCACTTAAGTCGCCACTTGTCCCCACTCACGACACACTGCACTAACCCGTCTTACACGAACGCTGGATTATCTTATTCACTTCCGGACACGT
The DNA here is from genome assembly GCA_039000515.1 of Timema cristinae. NCBI lineage: Eukaryota > Metazoa > Arthropoda > Insecta > Phasmatodea > Timematidae > Timema > Timema cristinae. The sequence continues at coordinate 36,252 of JBCFYV010002315.1, forward strand.
CACACCACTCTCTGGTTACGTCTGCTTACTCCCGGGCACATTAGCCCACTCCCTGACAAGCTGGTCCTCTCATTTCACTATCCACAACGCTGACTGTGTATCTCCTGCTTACCAACAACCGTGTATAAATAGAGGGGCCACAGTTAAGAGTCTGGCATTTTCAATTTCTAGAGTACGCTACCAGATTATAAGAAAACGAACCCAGACTCTTCTAAGCATGCTACTTTTCTTTAAACTAAGCTCCCCTCTAATCCCCTTGGCAGTGAGGATGGATGCATACCTGCTAAACAAGGATGGAGATAGAGAGGACCGCGCTGGTCCCGGACTCGGACACTAGTTTCGTTACAATATTTTTCTTTGGTGATCAAGTTAGACAGAAAACAAATTAATATAATATTCAATATTACACTATATTCATAAAGAATAACCGTTGTTCATGTCATTTGAGACATCCATCTTACAATATATCTAATTTGATAAACTAATACGACCTCTAACGAACGCTATATCATAATGTCAAGACATTAAAATAGGTTTTCTTTCATTTCTGTAAGTGTTAATCTCTGTCGTATTCTCTCAAAATAATTTTGTAAAATAATATCTTGACAAATTTAGTGGCACGAGATGTATTAATTGATAATAACTGTATATGTTGAATTATCAAAGCTGAGAAACAACTCAGATCGCAACTCAGCTAACATATGCGATCTTGTGAATAACCTGTTGGAAATTCTTAGTGAACAATATTTTCTCGAGATGTTGCTGCGAACTGATATTTTGTTCTACCATTCCCCCCCCGAGCAATCAGCCCTCATATTTCCAAGAAGAGGAAACGTGATTCGATTTGTTCCTCAGAGATCTACAAGACAGATCTTCCCCCACCCACCCACTCTCCCCCTCCGTATGTTCCTTCTTCCGGTCCCTAATAGAATAAAATTCACGCAGGCATCGTAAAAATGGCCCTTTTGTTCTGAGATCATAAGAAACACTTTGGTATGATTCAGATGGCGTTGGTTTTTTATTCACTTCTGAAACTTCTTCTTTCTCATCAAAACTAAAAGTGTAATACGCAGGCAGGAAAGACGAATGTTCAAGTTAATCAGTCATTGTTAACATTCCTGACTGACTGGAGAGGTCAAAGATCGATGTTATCAGCTAATAAGGGGTTTTCTAACATTTTTACAGGCAAACGATTATTCTTTCTTGGAAATTGACCCTTCTGTCCTTGGTGTAACTATATATGTTTCATTAGGCTACAGATTAGTGTTAAGAGTAGGACGAGAGACCGTCTTATGGAGCGAACGCTCTGAAGCAACTGTGCGTAAGTCATGGTCCACGAGCCCCCTGCGGTCCTTAACCTCGGCCCGCTAGAGGGCGACATCATTTAAAGTGTTTCTTTACAAATTAAAATTTCTATTTTGAAATCTAATAGATATTGCTTCTGTGACCTCAAACGTTTTTTGGACTATGACTTTAAAAAAAAATAGCTCTCTAGAACTATATGTGTAAGTTGTTAATATGTCACATTCATTTTTCACTATGGTGAAAGGCCTATTGGTAAAGTTAGGACAAGGGTGGGGGATCACCTTGCTTCCCGCCAATGATCAGTCAAAGTAAGTGGCCTCAAGTGTTGAAAGGTTGTACAACCTTGCTCTAAGATGTCACTCTCGTATTAGACTAGTCTGCTAAAGATGGGGAGATCGGGGTTAGAGTCTACTGAGGGTGTATTTTCCTAAATATTTTCCCACTCTCCTTCCACGCAAATGCGGGTAGTATACCTCTAAAATTTCTCCTTCCTGATCCCTAGTCCATTATAGTAATAATCATATGTACTTATAACCTGAACAGGTGGTAAGACGCGGCGATAAAAGAAAAAGAAGAAAATAGTACGAGAAGGGTATTTATTAAGAAAGTTCCTCCACATTCAGGCGTAGAAGAGATATGAAAAGCCACAGTTTAAAATCAGATGTGTAAAATGAATAATAATAATATTTAGCACCACGTCTTACTACCCGTTCGGGTTATACGCTTTAAGTACTAATTACGCTAATGGATTAGGAATTGGGAAGGTTGAATTAGAGGAAGTGAACTCGCATTTGCGTGGAGGGAGAGTGGAAAACCATTTAGGAAAAACCACCCCCAGTTCACCCGACCGAGATTCGAACCTCGATCTCCCCGTCCTCAGCAGTCGAGCTCAACACGACAAGCGCGTTAGCCAACTACGCCACCGAGGCGGGTAATGTGTAAAATGACTTTCATTGCAAGCCTCTACCATTACGTTACCAACAATTCCATTCTATTGGTAGTCTAACACCTTAGACAGCGTAGCCTCTAGTACGGATGGTAGGAAGTGTAAAAGTGGTCGATGGTCCGTTGGGTCACTCGAGGAAAAGGAAGGATCCGAGTGTCCTGTGAGGGTTATACTCGCCAGAGTAAGGTGGGCGTGGTAGACTATACAGGCATGTGGCGCACACAATTGTGTCTTGTTGTGTACTTGAACACTGTTCCTTCAGGTTTACTCGTTCTCGAGGAAAATAGGCCGTCGCCATAATATTCAAACATCAAATAACAACACCTTACTACCTGGTCAGGTTATAAGGACATATTATGATAATTGCTCGAATTGTGCTGGGGGAGCAAGGAAGATTTTAGAGGTAGTCTACTCTCATTTGCGTGGAAAGAGAGTGGGAAACCACTTAGGGAAGACCACCATCAATACACTCGGCCCAAATTCGAGCTCCAGGCTCTTCGTCTCCAGTGGACCAGACTAGGTCAGCCTGATCTTTAGTCCACGCGCTCACAGATAGGAGGATTCACTGCATTTTAATGTCACGAATTGTAAAGAAACTCTGTGCAGACAACTCTAGCTCAGAACCAAAAAGTTAAATCATTTATTTTTTACAATTCCACCTCTTTGATGAGATTTGTCCTCTCAGTTTGTTACAGCTCCGGTGCAAATAGCCCTCTCAGTATTCCTTGGGGGGGGGGGGGGGGGGGATTTCTCTCTGGTACGACGGTTACAAAAATAAAGGTTGTTGAAAATGTCGTAGTTATTCCCGGAAAGTTTTCTTATTTGACCTTTTGTAGAGGTGATTAAACCTCGTGGGTCGTCACCCGAAGTTGGAGCAGAGAGTCACCCCGACCAGGAAATGGGAGACTTCCCCTGATGTAGACAGCGGGGGTGGGAGGGAGACAGGGTAGCTTTGGAGTTTGGGTTTGAGGGGAAGAAGGAAACCCATACATCGATCAGTGACAGAGAGAGGCGATAAACATACACAGTTTGAAAAAAGGTCAAAGGAAAATAAAATAGAAGGCTATGGACAGATGAAAGAAAGCTCGGTTACCTCAAATCCTACGTCTAGTGATAAGCCGAGCATTTCCGTGACGTTATTAAGGTTGCGAGGATACTGCCGTGATAGGATGTAACTGTTGGTTTCTTAAGAGGAATTCAAAACGTAGGCCTACTATTAGAAAAAAATATTCGTGGCGATCATTTTAACAATATAGAAAGCACATATGCACGATGATATGGATTTAAATAACTATTGTATTTTAACATAAAAAGTTAATGATGAAAAATCCATATTATATGTTACTAAAAATTGAGAATCCATTGAAATTGTAATTTGAGTATATATTTTGAAGTAGACGTAACACAGAAAAATTAATGGGGTTTTTGGAATCACCACATCAATTTCAACTATAATCAGCCGCTCATGTACTGGAGGTATAAAAAAATGGCTGGGTAGTGTATTTCTTAGTGTAGACCTATATAAATAAAATAAGCATAGAATGACTTATATTTAATTTAAATAAATTACTCAAATCCATTCCTCATTTCCGCTGTTACAACTGACCACTCCCCCTTACCCCTGTCACAGCCTCTTACAGCTGTACTTGGCAACACTTTGGGGCTAGTTTCTTCTTGAGGTTAATAGCGGTACACCCAGAGGATACAAAGAGGAGCGAGAATATAAAGGTAATTTGCTACCAAGTATAGTTACACTCAACAGGGGAGGTGAAAGGAAAAATGTTTTCTCCTCGTATGGTGAGTTAACAACCCTGTACTCATCACAAGACTGTGTTAGGATAATCAAATCTCGTGGATTATGGTGGGCAGGACATGCAGCGCTAATGGGAAAATCTAGAACCATATTCAGGCTACTGACTGTTAACCCAATGGGAAGAATTATACGCAGATGTGAGGATAACATTAGATTGAAGCTGAAAGCAATGTTACC
>JBCFYV010002316.1:0-41786 GCA_039000515.1 Timema cristinae
AGTAAAGTTGTTTTCGCTCTTGAAGTGGAAAAAACCCCCCCAAGCAAAACCCCTTTTACAGACAAAAATTTTTGTAATCAATCTTGAACGTGAAATTAAACGGGAAAAAGAAAGTGAAAAAACCATTTGTTAAAAAAAATCATAAAAAAATACTTTGGCTATTTAATTCTTAAATATGCAACCCCTTTTAACAATTATAATAATTTTACAGTGCCAGCTTTAACCCAAACCCATCGAGTCCAAGGTGGCTGCTTTAAACTGAAGCTCGTGATCTTAAAAATAAAAACATTTGTACCAAAAAGATTTCCACACGCCCATCATAGACTCTACTTTAAAATATGGGGGCAGAGTGACCCTGGGCACGGGACGATTCCTGGATAGCTAAAGTGGTTAAGAAATTGTCATACTAATTTAAAAGGTTTTTGGGTTTAATTTCAGTGTCCGGGTATCATTTTTAAATTTTTTCAGAATATGAAAAAAAAAGTTAAAAATTTTGGAAAAAAAAAAAGGTGTTAAGTTTTCCCCCCTTTTTTATTTAATTTCAATTTTCTTTTTGGGTAAAAATAAGGTTTTTTTAAAATTTTTTTTTTAGCTAAGATGGTGACAATATTATATTTTTTTTTAATTTTCCCTTTCTTACTATATATTTAATATAGGGCCCCCTTATGATCAAAGAAAGTTTGAAATGTCTGGTATAAAGCGTCAGTCTTGAAGAAAAGTCAAATTTCATTAAGGGTATTTTTTTTAACACTACACACATGGTTAAACATAGTGGTTTTCCCCAACCCCTGTTCTCGATAAAGGGGGTTTTTCCCTTTTAAAACCCAACCCCTTGAATACCAGAGCAAAAAGGTTTTTTTTTTAACACCTGCCTGACTACGTGTTCGGGTTTTAGGGCTTATTTAAATTACCTAAGTGTTGGGTACAGGAAGGTTGAATTTAGGGGAAAGTGTACCCCCCTTTTACGTGGAGGAAGAGCGGAAAATCACCCAGGAAAACCACCCGAACGGGTTTTTGTCCCCCAATCTCCCAGTCATCAGCAATCTAGTCGTTGTAAAGTGACTCTTTAAAACCATGGGGCCCACCGAAGCATTTTCCCTTTGATTTTGAAAGTCTTTTTTCTCCGGGCAATAGCTCAAAAGGTTAGTTTGATGTGAGTTTTACTAATCCGAAGCTTGCTAGGCACCTAGCCCTTCGGCTGGTTAGTGTTCCCTGTACTATCTGGTAACAATATCTTTATTGGGGGATTTGGGGAATTTTTTGGTTCACTTTTCCGTCCACACTGAATTTCAAATCAGAGAGTGAGAAAGACCCAAACCCAAATTTTTCCCTTTGGAAAACATTCATTTTACCTTCCATAGTTCTTTTACATATCACAAGCGAGAAACCCCCGAAGGATTTATTTTACCCCCAAAGGAGATTTTTCCCTGGGGATTTCAACCCACCTCGGGGGCTTAGTTAGCCAACGGCTAGTTTCGTTTTTTGAGCTGGACTTCTGAGGAGGGGGGAGGTCGAGGTTAAAATCTTAGTCGGGTGAATTGTGGTGTTTTTTCCCCTCTCCTCCCCTGCAAAGGGGGGAAAAACTTATCTATATTCAACCTTAACTTTTCCCAAAACCCCTTAACGTAATTAGTATTTAAAAGGGGGATACCAAAAAGGTTTTGTAAACTTTTGGGAAAGTGATTTTAAGGGGAAAGGATTTTAAAATTTCTTAAAAAAATCCATTGCCCCCAATTTTGGGGTTTTAACCCACGGCATGGGTTCCCCGATTTTTTCAATTTTTTCCCCAAAGGGCCCCTGAGGTGACATGTTAAATTTAAAAGTTTTTTAAAAAAAAAAAAAAATTTATAAATATTATGACCAAATATTTAAAACTTAAAAAGGGGAAAATTTTCAATAGATTTTTTCAAAAAAAAAAAAATATTTTTTTTGGGTTTTAAATTTTTTTGGGTTTTTGGGGGAAAGGGGGGGGGCCGAATCCTAAAAAATTAATTTAAAGGGAGTTTTTTTCTGAAAGGTTCTGGAACTACTCCAAAAAAAATTCGGGAGAAAATTTTTTCAACCCCCACCCCCCCTTTTCCCCCCCCCCCTTTTAAAAAGTAATTCAATGTGTGGGTTGGGGCGGGAAAAAAGGGTTGTGCGGCACGTACACGCATTTGGGGAAAGCACACATGCCCCTCGTGCACCCAAATCGAAAAACACACAGGCCACACACCGCCCCCAACACAGGGCACAAAAATGGCCCCCCCCCGGCGCAAAACCACTCCACATACACACGCACAACAACCAATACACACAAAATCACACACCTCGCACATACAATCACTAACACTCGCCCCCCACGCACAAAAAAAACCCCACGCACAAAACGAAAAATCCCCCCAAAAAAAAACATAGGGGAAAAGCACATACCAAAAACCCCATACACACAAAAACCCCGGGACGGACAAAACCCAAAAAACCCCCGCACACACACGACATATACGCCACAACATAACAAAAAAATTTTTTAAGGTTTAAAAAAAAAATTTTTCCCCCCCAACGGAGTTTAAAACGATACTTTCCTGTAAAAACCCCCTCTTTTTAATAGGGGAGGCCCCGGTTTTTTTTTCCCCATTTTTAAGAAAAGGGAAAACAAAGTTTGAAGGGGGTATGGGGAAATTTAGGGGGGTTTTTTAAACAACAACGGGATCTCTTAAAAATTTCTTTTTTCGTCAGGGTGGTTGGGGGATACTATTTTCCCCCCCTCCCCCCCCTTTCCCCTTTTTAAACCTCTAGGGGATGTAAAAGGGGTTTGGGGGGAATGAGAAAAGGGGGGATATTTGAACTGGAAATCTGGGGAAAGTAAGGGAATTTTGGGGAAATTTTTTAAAATTTTTCCCGAGTTTTAAAACCCCCCCATTTTCGTTCAACACGGGGACAATGCCCAAAATTAAAATTTAAAATTTTAAAAAAAATAAAAAAACCAAGGCCCAAATTAAAAAGGTTTTTGGGGGGAAACCCCCCCCCCTCACCCTTTTTGATTTTTTAAATTTTTTTTATTTCCCCCCCCCTCCTTTTTTAACAGGCGTCGGAGCCCCCCTTTTAAATATCGGGGGTTTTACGGGTTTGGGTTTTTTCCCGGGGAAGGGGGAAAATTTGGGGGGGGACTGTAAAAAATGCTTTTTTTGCTACCCTTAAAATTTTAAAATTTCCCCCTTTAAAAAAATAAAGCGAGAAAAAATCACCCTTTTTTTTTAGTTTTTTTTGAAAACATTTTTTTTATAAAAAATTTAAATTTTAAAAATTACCCCAGAAAAAACATAGACTTTAATTTTTTTCCCTTTGGGGAAAAAAAAATTTCTTAAATTTTTCATGGGGGGTTTTATAGAAACCAATGCAGTTTTTCCCCCCAAAAAAAAGTTTGTTTTTTTTAATCCCACCGAAAAAAAGACAGATATTCAAGAAATTTTTTTTTCCCCACCATGTAAAAAAAATTTAAAAAACTTTTTTTTTTTGGGTACGGGGGAAATATTTTTTTTTTTTGGGGAACAAAAAAAAAATTTTTTTAACCATAAAAATTAAAAAAACACTGGATTTTTCCCCGGGGTTTTCCCCTTTATCCCCCTTTAAAAATCTAAGAACAAGCTTGCTTTAATTGCATTTTTTGGGGGGGGGTTTGGGGTTGAAAGGGGTTTTAAATGAACAGAATACTAGTTCAGTTTTTTGAACCTTGCGGACCTAAAAAAAAAACCCCCGACTTCCTCTAAATTACCATGAAAGGGGGAAAAAGGGGGGAAAAAGGAGGTACTTAATTATTTTTCCCTTTCCAAACAAAAAAAAAAAAAAATTATTTTCCCAAACCAAAAAAACCCCCCAAGCAAAAAAAAATTTTTTTTTAAAAAAAAAAAAAAAATTTATGAAGATACCTCTTTTAATCAAAAATTCAAAGCCCTTTAAAAAAGGGGTTTTTATGTTTTAAAAAAAAGGGGCAAAACTAACCCAAAATTTTTGAGCTCAAAAGGTTTCCCCCCTTTTTTTTCCCCCTTTGCCCTTTTTAAATTGGGGAATTTGTTTTTTTTTTTTTAAATAAAATTTTCCCCTCAAATTTTTCAAATTTTTTTAATTTAGAATCGATAAAAAAACCCCCGGGAAAGTGTTTTTCTAAAAAAAAAAAAAAAAATTTTTTCCCCAAAAAAAGCGTGATCCTTTTCCCTCAAATTCCCCGGTCCCCCTCTAGGGATTACCCCCCTTTAAAGGCCCCCGGCATTTTGGAATAGCTTGTTTTGTTTCCCCGGGAGGGAGGGGGGGGGCCCCAACCATTTAGGAAAAGAACACCCTCGCTACACTTGGATATATACTCTTTTTAAAAAAAAATTACTACCTGCAAATAAATTATTTTCCTTGATTTTTTTTACATTACGAAAAAAAAAAATTTTGGGCTTTTTTTTTAAAAGTTTTTCCTTGAAAAAGTGTATTAAAATTGGGGGTTGTAAAAATACTCAAAAACTGTACGGGGGGGCTTTTTTTTTTGTTCTCCATAGGCATTAGGGCGGTAGTACCTTATTTTTCCACCAGGGGGGGGGAAGGGGAGTGAACCCCCTTTTTTAAATTTTAAAAATTTTTTGGGCCCCTTAGATTAAAAACCCCCGGGGAAAATTTTATTTCATTTGGAACCCCCCAAAATTGTTTTAGTAATTGAAAGGTTTTTTTAAGGGATGTAACCGCTTTTGCGTGGAGGGGAGTGGAAAACATTTTTGGGAAAAAAAAACCCAAAACCCATTAAAAAACCCCCGGGGCCCAAGTTTTTGGAACCCTTTTGGGTTTCCCCCCATCAGGGCCCCCCTAGCCCACTGGGGGGAATAGCGCGTTAAAACCACGCGTCCCCCTAAGTGGGTGAAAATTTATTAGCATCTATTTTTTTTTCCCCCCCAAAATTTTTCCCCTTAAATTTTTGAAGATACACGGGTTGTAAAAATGTGATAAATAAATGCCCCCGAAATTTTGGGTGGGGAAAGAAAAAAAAACCAAAAGGGGGTAATGGGGGGAAAAAACAATCCCCAGGTGTCCCTTTTTTTAAAAAGAAACGAACCCCTGCCCTTGAAAAAAAAAACCCCAAAGGGAAAAAATTGGGATCAAAACCCAAACCCCCCTTTTTTGGTTACCCACGATTTTATTTTATTATTGTTTTAATTTTGCTCGCGTTTTAAATACCCTTTTGGGGGTTTTTGGGGTTTAAAACTAATTACGTTGATTGGTTAAGGTTTGGAAAAGGGGTTAAAATTTAAAAGGGGAAATGAACCCACATTTTTTGTGGGGGATTTTTGGGGAAAAAATTTTTTTAAAAAAACCCCCCCGAAACCCCCCATTCCCCCAATGGATTTAAAACCCCCATCACCCCCCTCTTTACAGCCCCAAACTCAAAAGTAACTAGCCCCTTTTGGTAACTATCCCAAAAAAGGGGGGGGGTATAACTTTTAATATAATTTTTTTTTGAATTTAAAAGTGGGGGAAAGCCAGGTCCCCCCCCGGGTTCGGTTTTCCCCGGGGTTAAAACCCCGTGGGGCCTTCTTTTTTACCCAAACAACCCCCAAAACCCTTACCCCTTACGAAAAATGCGTAAAACCCCAAAAAGGGTAGAAAAAAGGGGGGCTAATAATAAATTTTGCATCTTTTTTCCCCCCCCCCTCCATAGCCCCCCAGATTCCCCGGGGAAAAATAAAAAATAAGCAACTTTTTGTAAACCCCAAAAAAAAGACAGCCCCAACGAACCCCAAAAATTTTTTTTTTAAAAAAATTTTATTTAGTGGGAAAAAAAAATTTTTTTAAAAATTTTACCCCACTTTTAAACTACTCTAAAATAAAAATTTGGGGTTAACCTTTTTTTTTTTAAAAAAAACAAAAAAAAACCCCTTTTTTTCCTTTTTTATAAATTTAAAAAGGTTTTTAAATTTTTTTTTGGGGTTTTTGGTTTAAAATTTTTTTTCAATGGGCGAAAAAAGACCAAAACTAGTCTTTTTATAATTTCTGTTAAAAAAATTTTAAGGGGCCCCAAAAAAGGTTTTTTTGATATTTTTTAAATAAAGGGGGACGGGGAAAAAATTTTTATGTAAAACCCCCTCCAAAAAAAAACCTATTTAAAAACCCAAAACTCTGGGCCCCAATTTTAAAAATTTTTCCTTTTTTTTAAAAAAATTTTAAATTTTGGTAAACTAAATATTAAAAAGAGATTTTACCCCCCAAAAAAATTTTCACTTTTTTATTTAAAAACCAAAACCCCCTTGCATATATAAAGTTAAACCCCCAAATTTTTAAAAAATTTTTATAAATATTGTAAATAAAAAATATAGCCCCCAATCTTTTAAACCCTTTTTTTAAAAAAATTTTGGGGGCCTTTTGAAAAACCGCCCTTAGTCTTTCCCAAAAAAATTTTAAAGGGTGGCCCCACAAAAAAAAAATTTTTAAAAATTTTTAACAACAAAACTTCCCCGAGGACCCAAAAAAGGGTAAAACAAAATGCGAAAGGCCGACCCAGGCTAAAACCTTCGGGACCCCCCAAAATCACACCCCCAATTTTTTCCCCCCAAATATATATATAAAAAAAAATTTAAGGGGGGAAAAAATTTTAAAAATTTTAATAAAAGGATTTTTGTCAAGAAAAAAAAAAAAAAATTTTTGGTTTTTTTTTTTTTTTAAAAGGGGAATTTAAATTTGAACATATAAAGCTCAAAACCCGACTTTTAAAAAAGATTGTAAAACCCTTTTTTTAATTATAAATTTTGGGGGAAATTTTTTCTTTTAAAAAAAATCCATATTTTTTTTTAACCCCTTATAATTTTGGGAACAAAAATTTTTTCCCCCCCTTTTCTGGCGATAATTTCCCCAAAAGATCATTTTTTGCGATATAAAAAATTTATTCCCCACGCAAAAAAAAAACCCCCCTTACCCAACAAAAAAACCCTTTTAAACTTTTGGGGGTTACGATTGAACAGTCTTAAAAAACCCTTTTTTTAAAAAAAAAAAATAAAAAATTTGCATTTTAAAAAAATTTTCCCCCCTTTAGGGGGTAATTATTTTTTATCAATTTTGACAATAAATGGGGGTTTCCACCCCGGGCCCGCCGTGAAAACATTCTTAATGAAAAAATAACAAGGCCGTAAGGGGCCCCTTTCCCCAAAATAAAATTTTCCCAAAAAAAATTTTTCCCAAAGGGGCCCTCCCGGGCGAAGGGGGTTAAAAAATTATTTACTTTTTAAAATTTTAAAAATAATTTTCCGAAAAAGGGGATAATATCTTTCAAAAGCAACAAGGGCTTTGGGGGGGCCTTTGGGGGAATGGCAAAGCGTATTTACAAAACAAATCCTTTAAAAGGGTTTTACGTTGCAAATTTTAAAATAAACCCCCAAAGGGGAAAATTTTCTAAATCAAAAAGAATTTCTAATTAAAAAGGGGGCCCAAAACAAATTTTGTCCCTTTTTTAATAATTCCTGGACCCTAATTTTGGGCCCCGGGGACTCCGAAAAGAGTCCCCAACATTTGAATAAAAACCATTATTATACTAATATTTTTTCCCCGGGGGTTTTGGGGTTTGCGGGGAAAATTTATTTTAAAAAAATTTTCGAAAATTTTTCTATGTATTTACAGAAAATTTAAAATATTACTTTTCGTTTATGACCAAAAACTTTCCCCCAATAAAAAAAAAAAGCAAAATCCGATACAAATTTTCCCCCCCCCCTTTTTTTCCCTTAAATTTAAAAAAAATTTTTTCCAAAAATTTCCCCGAAACAAAGTATTTATTTTTTTTTACGTAAATTAAACCCAAAAAAACCCAAAATTTTTTTTAAAGTAATTTTAAAAAAACGGACTTTCATACTTTAATCACCCCCCTTTTTTTTCCCCTTTTGGGGGGGAATTTTCAAAAAACCCTTTCCCTTTGGGGGTGCCTACATAAAAAAAAGAAAAATTCCCCGCCCCCAATTTTTATGCTTGTCCCCCTTTATAGTTTGCGCTCGGCGATGAAAGAATCAACGTCCCGGCAGTCAGGACATGTTTTTAAATAAGTTTAAAAAATTAAAAAAGGTGACTTTCCCCGGGGCAAATCAAACTGGACGATTTACCCCCCCCTTTTTCTGGCCCTTTTTTTCGGGGGGGGGAAAAATCGACTTCATAAAAAACACACACCAAAACCCCAAAACCCCAAAAATCCCCCGGCTTACTAAAACCCCCCGGGCTCGGGGCCCGGGGTTAGAGCAAGACCGGAAATTAAAAAAATCGGATTCCAAAAACCCCCATTCGCTGAGGGGTTTTGCGGGAGTGAAACAAGCCCCCCCCCAAAAACCGGGGCGTAAAATTTTAAATTATAAAAAAAAAATCGTCGAGACTTCCCCCGGGGAAACGACGTAAAACCCCCCCCCCTTCACCCCGGGGGTTTTTTCCCCGCCGTTTTTGAACACGGATTGACTTTTTAAAAAATAAACGGCGGGCCCCCGTATTTTGGGCCCCCCCTTTCTTTTCACCGATTTGGTGAAACTTGTCTTAATTTTGACGTAGGTGGTTAAATCCCCTTTTTCCCAAAAATTTTTTGGGGTTTAAAATTTTTAAAAATTTTTAATTTTTGACTTTAAAAAGTAAAAATGTTTCCAAGAGCAAAAAATTTTTTGAACTCCCCTTTTTCCCCGTTTAGCCATTTTGGTTTTGCTCCCCTTTTCTTGGAAATTTTTAAATTTGTCCGCCTCACGGACGGGTTTTTGGGAAATTTGGCATGGCGCCATCTTGGGGGGGCTAAGGGGAAATTTATTTTTTCCCCATTTTGGGGGGGCCCAATTTTTTTTTTTTTCCCCTGAAAAATTATTTAAAAATTTTAAATTTTTCTGCCCTTTCAAAAGGGGTTAAAAGGGTTTTTTTTAAAGATTGTAAAATTTTTTTTAAATTTTTTTTTCAACTGGGGGGGGGGCGAGCCCGTGCACCCAGCACTTTTTGGGCATTATAATAAAAATTTTAAATTTTTTGGACAAAATTTTAAAATTGGGAAAATATTGTAACGGGGGTTTGGTTTGGGGTTTTAAACTTTTTCTCTTCCCCGGGCCCTTTTAAAGGGAGTCTTTTTTAAAAAATTCCCAAAATTAAAAGTCAAAAGAAAAGTGGGATTTCCCCGGGGGCGTGTGACAAAAATTTTTTTTACTTGTTTTTTAAATTTTCCCGCTAGGTTAGTCCCCTTTTCAGGGTCAATTTTTAAATTTTAAAAACTTTTTGGAAAATTTTCCCCTTCTGTTTTTTTTTAAAAGACTTGGGGGCTTGCCCCCCTTTTTTTTTTGTTTATTTTGGCCCTTTTGGGCCCAAAATCACTCGATTTCCCCAGAGTGCCCCCGCTTTGTATGGCGGCGATTTGGGTTTGTTGAATAAAAAAAAACTCTCTTGTAACAAAACCCCACCTTTTTTTATTGTTAAATGAACCAAACTTTTTCAAAAAGGGGGGGGTTAAAAAGAGGGGGAACTGCCCCCACTCTGCTCTCGCAGAGTTGATTTTTGGGATTTTAAAAGGGATTAGGTATAGTTGGGGGAAAAAAAAGGGGTTTTCCCCCTGTCCCGCGGGGATTGTTGGGTGATTGGGTTTTTTTGTTTTTTGTTTTTTTTTATGTTTCTGACCCGGCCCTGGAGACCACTCCTGCAACCCCATTCCCCTTTTGGGCCACATCTAAGACGGGGCCCTCTACCCCTGGGGCCGGGGAATTTTTACAGCTGGGGTTTACTTCAAGGGGGGGCTCCTTCCCCCCAAAAGCTATGTTGGGGGAGCCAATTAACATGTGGGGAATTAGGGGACGGGGGGCCCGAGCGGGGTGGGGGGAAGGGCAGGATTGGGGGAAAGGGAAATTTCCCCCCCCCTTTTGCGCCAAGCTCCTCCTCCCCCCCCTTCCCCTAGTTAAAAAGCCCCCAAAAAATACTTTTTTGGGGATTTTAAAAGGGGCCCCTGTTTGCGCGGTCAAGACCCCGCTACTCGTTTTTAAAATTTAAGGGTTTAGATCAACAGGGGGATATTGTCTAAAAAAGGGGCGGGAAAAGTAAATTTTTATTCTGGTTTGGCCAAAACCCTTTTTTTTTTTTAAAACCCCCTTTTCTCCCGGGGGTTTCCCAAAAAAGGTTTTTTTTTTGGAGATCATTTTTTGGGGCCTCTTTTTTAAAACGCGGGTTTTTCCCGGGGAGGGCTAGAAAAAAGGGGTTAATTAAAAAAATTTTTCAAAAAGGTTTAAAAAATCCCCCCCAAAAACCCCCGGAGATTTTTTTTTAAAACTAAACAGAGGGGAGTTTTAATTTTTCAATATTTTGGGCGGGGGGGAAAAAAGGGGGACCCCCTTGGGGATTATTTTTGGGGGAAAAAATTTTCCCCCCCCCCCCGGGAAAAAAAATTTTTTAAAATTTTCATGAAAACCCTTTTAAAGGGACTTAAAAAATTTTTCTTAGCATCTTCGATTAAAAAATCCCCCGCCCGCCGAAAAGGGAAAAAAATTTAAGGGGCATGCGCCGGCGGCTTTTTAAAACCCCCGACGCACGGGTTTTAACTCCCCCCCCTAGGGAAAGGCCCCTTTTCATTAGCCCCTGTACCCCCGGCGGGTCGCGATGCTAACACTCCTGGGGGAAAAATTCAGGGTTTTTTGGGTTTTTAAAACCGTGCCCCCCCCCAAAACCCCCCGCGATGAATGTTTTTGGTTTTAAAAACGGGGTACGAAAAGAAAAATTTTTAGATGGGGGAAAATTTAGGGCGCGCTTTAGTCGGGGTCCGGCGCGCCCCCTTGTATTAAAACCCCCTGCTCCTACCCCTGTAGTTCAATCCAGGTACCCAAAAATGATTTTTTTTGTTTTTTAAAATACGGGGGCCCGTAAAACATTTTTATCCCCTGAGTTTTTTTCGCCATTTAAAAAGGGAAAAAAAAAAAATGGGTTTTTTGGTCTAGGCCCCAAATTTTAAAACCCCCTGGGTAAGGGGCCCGTTTTTCTTGGGGCGATTGAAAAAATAGTGCTTCTATTTAAAATAGAAAAAATTTCCCGGGGGAAAAGTCCCTTCTTTTTTTTTGCCAAAAAATTCCCTTTTTAAGGGGTTTTTCTGGGGAAATGACTTTTATTTTGAGAAAGGGTAAAAAAAGACCGGGGAAAGCTTGGGAAAAAATTTTTTTTTTTTTGAACCAAAATCGTTTTTCCTTTTTGGGGGTTTGGGAAAACCCTCCTGCAGGTTGTTCCCCATTGCGGGGGGGGAAAAACGATTTATGTTTGATAAGCTCCCTTTTTTCCCTTTTTGCACCCTGACAGATGGGGCAAGGCGACATTTTGGGACAATTGTGGGCAGGGCCCCCAAAATTCCTGTTAATTTTGGTCCCTTTTCCCGGGGGACCCCCCAAACCGAATATTTAAAAATTTTTCTGGACCGGAAAAAAGGAGGTTATTTTGCCCCCCCCCCCCCCCAAACCCCCTACCAATTCCCCCCCTTCTTTTTTCCCCAAAAAATTTTTTGGGGGGCTTGAAAATTTTTGATTATAAAAACTTAAAAAAAAAAAAAAAATGTTTTGGGGGGCCCTTTTCCCCTTTTTTAGCATAGAGTCCCCTTCCCAAAATCTTGGGGGGGGGCCCAAAATTACAGCTTGTTGACCAAAAAGCGGCTTTCTGCAAAAGTGCCCCTTTTAAGTTGTCTAAGAAAATTTACCGCGTTTTTTCCCCCCCCGGCAATTTTTCGAATTTTTTCCCAGTGCCGTTAGGGGGGAAAATTCGGGGGGGAAGCGTTGAGTAGATTTTAGGGGGCCCAAAAAATTTTGGGGGACCTGAAAAACAAAAAATTTTTTTTTTAACTACCCTTTTTGATACTGCGTTTTTTTGCAAAACTTTTGATGGGGGATTTGGTCATGTTGGGGGGAGTTTTGAGGCGCCTGCGCGGGGGGTTTTTGGTTAAAACCCCAAAAATCACATGGGCGAAGAGATCTATCCCATATTTTTTGGCCCTTTTTATTTTTTGAGGGTAACCTTCTCGTTTACCCCCGGGGGGGTTTTTAACCCCCCCTTGGATTTTCCCCCCCAAAAAAAATAAAAAGGGGGATTTTAAAGGGTTTTTTGGTTAAAGTTTCGCCTACTTCGCTAGGTTTATCCCCCAAATTTTTGACTTTCCAACCCCCCTTTTAAAAACCCTTTAAGAAAAAGGGGGGGCCCCCCTTTAAAATTTGGGGGGTTTTTCCCAAAAGGGCTTTTGTTTTTTCCTTTTAAAAACCCCCCAGGGGTTTACCAAACCCCGTTCGCAAAAACCTTTTTTTTTCCCCTGCCTTTCCAAAACATTTTTTAAACCCCCTCTGTAACGCAGGGGGGGGTTTTTTTTCCCAAAAGACTTCCCAGGGAAGTAACCCTTTCTTTTTTCCCCAAACTTTGAGGGCCCCCCCCCAAAGGGGAAAAAAAAAGATAAAAAAAAAAAATGCTCCTGTTTCTTCGGCATCCAAGTTCGCCCCCCTATTAGAGCTTCGCCCTTTAGTTTACACGAAAAAGGCCCCCAGCTGGATGTGGGGCCCCCCGAAAAAAAATAGGGAAAAATTTTGGAAAAATGGGGGTTTTTTTTGCTAAAAAAGGTTCAAGTTTTCGACCCATTACGTTGCGGGGCTTTAATTTTTTCGCTTTTTGCTTTGTCAGGATTTGAGGATAAGGGCCTGTAAGGGGAAGTAAAAAAGGGGGTGGGTCGTTATTTGTTATCCTACGATTCCCGAATCCTTTTAAATTTTTTTTAAAGACCTTTAGTTTTATTTGGGTCCCTGTTGTAGACAGATCGTTAAGGTTTAAACGTGGGGAGAGGTTGGGAACCCCGAGATCTTTTAAAAACCCCCTTTTTTTTTTGTTTTCAAGGGTAAAATAAGAATTTTGTGCCAAGAAAAAAAAGGGGCCCCCGTTACTTTAAATTTTTGACTCCCTTTTTTTTGGGGGGCCCTTGCGGGTCCCCTTTAAACCCAAAGCAAAAATTTCTAAGGGGGAATTTTTTTTGGGGCCCTTTTTAAAAACCCAGAGAAAAATTTGAGATTGGGTGCGCAAATGGGGCCGTGTCAAAAATTTGGCCCAAAAACCCGGGGGGGAAAATTTTAAAATAAGGGGGTTTTACTCCGCGGATTTTTTAAGCCAAACCCTGGGGAAAAAAAGTTTTTTTTTTATTTCGGGCCCCCTTTCCCCCCTAAAACCCCAAGGGGGAAAAACCCCTTTTCTCGTCGCCTGGACCCTCTTTTAAAAATTTCCCTATCATCCCCCAAGGAACAGAAGGCAAGGGCGACTGTTAAAAAAAAGTGCAGCTTTTGGGGTTTTGGGGAAAATTTTTGGGGCCCCAAAAGGGGGGGGAGTAATGATAAAGGACCCCGGGTTTCCCCCCTAAAGCCCTTTTTGGGGATAAAATGTTTTTGTGGGGGGTAAAAAAACTTAAAACCCCACCCCGGGACAAAACCCCCCCCCCCCAACCATTAGGAAAATTTTTAAAGAAACCCCCAAAGTTTTTTTTGGGTCTTTCCCACCTGGATCCCCCCCCCCTGGGGCCCGGGAATTTTGACTTTTTTAAAAAATTTTTTTTTTTAAAGCCGGGTTTCCCCCAGTAATTTAAAACCACCCCTTTTCCCTATCCCCCCAAAAAGGGGGGAACCACCCCTTATTTGTTTTAAAAATGGGGAAATTTACCCAAACCCCCCCCCTTTTAAAAAAAGCAGGGGATTGTTCTTAAAGGGGAAAAAAAATGGAGGTAGCTTTTTTTAACCTCCTGAAATCCCCAAAAGGGGAAGGGGTTTTTGCCCCTATAACCGAGGGGGTAAACCCTGTTTCCCCTTTAAAATTTGGGGGCGTTGTTTTTTCAAAAGGGGTTTTTTCCCCCTTTGTTTAGCTGCTGGGGGAAACCCCCTTTTTCGAAGAAAGGCGGAAAGTTGGGGGGGGGCCCTGGGCAATTGAAAGATTTCTTACGTGTTTCGGGGGGTTTTTAAAAGAATATTTCCCCCCCCCTTTTAAAACTTGGCAATGTCCGGGGCCCCCTTTTAAAAGGGGCAGGGAAAAGATTTAATTGGGGGCCCCCCCTGTTGTCGTCCCGTTTTCTTAAATGTCCCCCTTTTTTTTAATTTTTCTTTTCCCAAATGCATGTTTTAATTTTCCCATATTTGTTTTTATATTATTTAAATAAGGGGAAAAAGGGCCCCCCCCCCCGGGGTTTTTTGGATAAATTTTTTTTTTTGTAGGGCCCAGGGTTTACTTTTAGGGAAAACTTGTTTGGATGTTTTTAAAAAAGCGTGTGTCCCGGGGCCCAAAAAACATAGTGCAGAAGTTCGCCCCCCCCACCCCACTAAACCCCCAAGTGGGGTTTTAAGGGGAAAAACCCCCCTTTTTCCCCTTCATGGAAAAAAACCCCCCCCTTTTAAAAAGAGTTTTTGGGAAACCCCTGGGAAAGTGCTGGTAGACAAGGGGTTTTTTTCTAAAGGGGGGAAAAAACCCCAAATTTTTAGGATGGGTGGCCCCCGATGATAAAATTTACAAATTTGGGGGGTTTTGGGGTTTTCCCTGGGGGAATTTTGGGGTTTTTAGAGACTTTTCCCCCTTTTGGGCCCTTCCCCCCCCCCCCCCCTTTTTTTGGGGCCCCCCCCCTTTTTTCCCTTCCCCCCCCTTTTTTCCCGACCCCCATCGGGAGTCCCCGACGCCCAGCTGGGCTGGCCCCCGAAAAAATTTCCCTTTTGGGGGTTTTTAAAGGGGCCCCCTTACAGCATAAAAATGTCTCCCTGTCCAAAACCCCGGGGGGGGCGGTGTGTTGGGTGAGCCCCCTGAAGCAAAAGGGGGTTTCCCCCCGGGGGCCCTTAAATTTGTCATCCCCCCAAAACCCCCATTGGGGCCCCCCAAAAAAGGGGCCCCGGGGGGGACCGGGGCCCCCCACCCCCCCCCTAGGGCAGCGGTTTTTAAAAAGGGGGGAAGGGGGCCCCCCCTTTTTTTAAACCCAAAGGGGGGAAAGGAAAAACCCCTTTTTTTCCCGTCCCCGGGGGGGGGGTTGTGACGTTGTCCCCCGACATTTTAAAAAAATCATGGACGATCAAAAACCCCCCTTTTGGGGCCCCCCTTTTTTTGGGTGGGGAAACCCCCCCTTTATGAAAAAAACACCCTCAAATCCCCTCAACACACGCGGGGGGCTGACCGCCCGGGCCCCCAAACCCGAAAATTTTTGGGAAAAACCTTTTGGGCCCCAAAAAACATCGAGTTTTTTAACCCCCTATTTTTTGGGGGGGTTTTTTTCCCATTTAAAAAAAACTCATCCACCGGGGCGTGAATTTTAAATTATAAAAAGGGGAAAAAGGGCCCAGAATTCTCCCCAACGGTAAAACCCCCCCCCCTTTACCCTAGTTTATTCCCCCGTTTTTTAAAAAAGTGAAATTGGGGGTTTTTACAAAAAAAATAACGGGGACGTGTAATGGTTTTTATCATTTTTTTTGCCTCGATTTGGTGAGACAAATTTTCTTTGATTTTTTTTCTAGGTGGGTTTGTCCCCCGTTTTTTTAAAAATTTTTTTGGGGTTTTAAAAAGTTCAAAAAATTTAAATTTTGACTTTTTAAAAAAAAAACATGATTATTTTAAAAAGGGGGTATTTCTCTTTTTAAATGCAGGGAAAATTTTTTTGTCAGCCTTATGGGGTTTTTCTCAAAAATTTTTTTGGTACTTAAAAAGGGTTTTTTCCGCCCCCCCGGACGGGGTTGGGGAAAAAAATTTGGGATGGGGGGCCCTCTTAGGGGGCCCAATGGGGGAATTTTGCATTCCCCCATCCCCTTGGGGGGGTAATTATTTTTTTAAAAGGGGGTTTTAATTTTTTTTAAAAAAAAATTTTTTTTGCTTGTAAAGGTTAAAAATTTTTTACGATTGTAAATTTTTTTAAAAAATTTTTATTCAACTCGGGGGCCGACCCTGCACCCAAAATTTTGGGGGTTATAATAAAAATAAAAATTTAATTTGGGGGGAATTTGATTTGGAAAAAATTTTAAAAAATTTTTTTTTTGGTTAATCATTTTTTTTGTCGCGCCTTATAATGGCAGTCTAATTTTTTAAAATTCATACTTTTGGGGGAATTTTGGGGGTTTTGGCATGCCCGGTCCCTTTTAGAAATATATATATATTACTTTTTATTTAACTTTTCCCCCCCAGGTTTGTTTTTTTCTGCGAGGGTCAAAAATTTTTAAATTTTACTTTTTTTTGGGAAAATTGTCCCTTTTGTTTTTTTTTTAAAACTTGGGGGGGTTTCCCCTTTTTTTTTTTGTTTATTTTTGGGGCCCCTTTTCCCGGGCCCGTCCCTTTTTGTTTCCCAAAAGGGGGCCCGCTTTTTTTAAAGTTCGAGTTGTTTGTTGAATAAAATAAAATTTTTCCCCTTTTAACTAAAAACCACCCTTTTTTTTTATTGTTATATAACCCATCCTATAAAAAAGAAGGGGGGGGGCATAGCTCTGTGGAGGGGGGGGGGGGGGGGGGGGGGAAACCCCAAAAAACCCCGGGGTAACACAAAAAATGAAAGAAGGGGGGGGATAGATAGAAGACCAGGAAAGGGGTTTGCCAGCCCCCTTTGAACCTCCCGAAAAATTTTGGTTTTCCCCAATATTCTTTTTGGGGGGACACTATATAGCAAAACCCTCATGTTATGAATTTACCTCTTTTTTTTTTTACGGGGGGTTTGATAAAAGGGGGTTTTTTGTTTTTTTGGGGTTTTCCATTCGGGGGGGATTTGGGGTTTTGGGGGCAAATTTTTTGGGGGCCCTTTGGGGGTTTTCTTCTTTTTAAACGCTTTTTTAGTTTTTTTTCCAAAAAAAAACTTTTTCCCGGGAAAAAAAAATTAAAAAGTCCAAAATTTTTTACCTTTTTAAAAAAAGGGCTAGGTTTAAAAAAAAAAGTTTTTTGATACGCCCCCCAAAACCCAAATATCAAGTTTGAACAAAATTCATCAAAATTTTTTTTAAAACCGTGGGAAAGGGGGGATGACTTTTTAAAAAGGGGGCAGAAAAAAAAGTAAAATAGACTTTTTTTTGGGGGGGGGGGGTTTAATAAAATTTTTAAAGGGGGGTCCTAATCTCAAGGGGGAAAATTTTTTTACGATCACAATACTTTTCGCTTTTAAAATTTGGGGGAAAAAAAAAAAAATAAAATTTTTTTCCCGGGGGGTTTTTTTTTCAGGATTTTGGGGGGAAAAAAATTTTTATTTGGGGGTTTTTTTCTTTTGGTAAGACGTTTTTTTGCCTTAAAATTTAAAAGTTTTTTTAAAAATTTTTTATTATTATTTTTTTACTTGTCCCCTTTTTTTCCCTTCGGGTTTTAAACCCAAAATTAAAAAATAAAGTTTTTAATTTTGCCAATGGATTGGGGAAAATTTGGGGAAGGGGTTTTTTTAAGGAATGAAAAACCCCCCTTTTTGGGGGAGGGGATGGAAAACCCTTTTTTAAAAACAACCCCCAGTTAAAACCCCAAACCCGGGTTGAAACCCTGTCTCCCCCCCCTCGGGGGTAGAGCTCAACAGACTTGGGGGTTAGCTAAAACGCCCCGAGGCGGGTTTTAAAATTTTTATTTTTAAAAAAAATTTTTTTTCCCCTTTTTAAAAAAAAAAAACCCTGTCCCTTAGAAAAGATTTTACACCCCCTAACCCTAAAAACAAAATTTTTTTTAAAAAAAACAAAAAATTAAAAATCTACCCCAAACAAATATTTTAATTAAACAAGCTGAATTGAAAATTTTAAAAAAAAAAATTTAATTTTTTAAAAAACCCCCCCCGGGTTTTAAATTTAGTCCCCGCTCGCTTGTAATTTTCCCCCCCCCCCCCCCCCCTTTTTTTTTAAGGGGGTTTTACGATTCGGGTTTTTTTTTAAATCTTTCATAAGCATGAGGGTTAAAAACCCGCCAATGGGGGGGCCCCTTTCCCCCAAAATATTATTCGACTACTAAGGGGAAAACACAAACGTTTTAAACGAACATGTCGTTTAAAGGGAAAAATTTTTTTTTCAAACCCCAAAAAATTTTTTCAGTTAAAACCCCCCTTGGGAAAATTTTTTGGGGGAAATTTAAACCCCCCCCCCCCCTTTTCCCCCCTTTTAAAGGGACCCCCCGGGGGGAAAAAAAGGTTAGGGGGGCGACTTGAATCTAAAAAACCCATTTTTTCAATCCCCCCGTGTCCCAAAAGGATTTTTTAAATGAAAAATTTTTAAAACCCCCCTTTTTCCCCCCTTTGTTCAAATTTCCGACGTAGGTTTTTGGGGTCAAAATATTTTTCTTTTTTTATATAGAGAAAAAAAATTTTTTGGTGGAAAAAATTTTTTTTCTTGGATTAAATGAATCTTTACCTTTTTTTGTGCCCCCGGGCCCCCAAAAAAAAAGGTTTTTTTTAATTTTTTCCCCCCTGTCCCTGGGTTACCGTTTGTGGGGGTTTTTTAAACTTTTTTAAAATTTTTATATTATAAATACTGAATTGGCCATTATTCAAAAAGGGGTTTGTTTATTTAAATTTTTTTGGTGAAAAAAAAGGGTTTAAAAATTTTTTTTTTTAAAAATTTTTAGCTGGCTCTTTCTTTAAACCCCCGGAAAAACCCGGGAAAAGTTACCCCGGGAAAAGTTTTTTACGGGGGTTTTATTTTTGGCAGGCCCCCTTTTCCTACTGCCCAGGGCCCCCTTTAGCTAACGCGGCCCGGCAGGCCCACCACCCCCCAAACCCAACCCCAAACCGCCCCCGGGCCCGGGGGCCCCCCCACCCACAACAAAACCCCCAAAAAAAACCCAAAAATTTTTCAAAAAATAAACTAAAATACTTCCAAACCCTTTTTTTGGGGTTAATTTTTAAAAAATAAAATAATTTTTAAAAAAAATTTTAAAATTTAAAATTTTTTTTTATTCCCCCTTTTTCTCCCAAAACCCCCTTTTTTTAAATATCAATCGAGGTTTTAAAATTTTAAAAGGGTATAGCTTTTTGTAACTTTTTAAACAAACTTATTGGGTTTTTACCCTCCCAAAAAAATTTTTTAAAAAAAAATTTAAAAAAAAAAACCCCAAAAATTTTTGAATTTTTGGGAGCTAAAACCCCCCTTTAAAAAACCCCCTTTTAAAAAAATCGGGAAAAAACATTTTTTTTTTCTTAATTACTTTTAAGAAAAACCCCCTCTCTTTTCTCTCTCTATTTTAAAATATATTTTTTAAAAAATTTTTTTAAAAAATAAATATATTATATATAATATATTAAAAAAAAAACGAAAGCCCCGATCGCTCCCTTTTAATTTTTTTTTCTTTAAAAAAATATTTAGGGGGTTTTTAAATTTTGGGGGGGGGGTTTTTATAAAACAAAATTTGGGAAAAGTAAAAAAGTTTTTTTTCCCCTTTTTGTATAAAGGGGGTTAAATTTCCCTTTTTTGAAAACCCGAGATTTAAATATATATAAAAAAAAAATTAAAATTAGGTTGTTTTTAAAAATTTTTTTAAAAAATTTGGGGAAAAAGAAATTTTTCCCAAAAAATTTTTTAAAAAAATTTTGATCAAGAATAACTTGGGAGGGTTTTATTTAAAATAATGTTTGTTTTCTTTTCTAAATAAAAAGAAAAAAAAGAATCGTTGCGCTGATGACCCCAAACCCCTTTTTTTCCCCAAATGTTTTTGGGGGCCTTTTTAACTTTTTAAAAATGGGGCCCCCGGGGTTGGGAAAAAAACCTTGAGGGCTCACCGATTTAATTTTTTTTTAAAAAATCATTTTTTTGGTATTTTTTTAATTTTGATTTTTTTTAAAATTTTCAAAAATTTTTTTTAAAAAAAAGCTATATTTTTTTTTTTTTAAAATTTTAACTGGGAGAAAATTTTTCAAAGGGGAATTTTAAATAAAAACTATTTTTTAAATTTTTTTTACGACGTTTTTTTAAAAATTTTTAAAAAAAAATTTTTTCCGGGGGAAATTTTTCTCCATTTTAAAATTTTTATTAAAAAATAATTATGGTTAAAACCTTTTTAAAATTTGGGGAGATTTTCTATATTTTTTAACCCCAAAAAGTTTTTTCATAAATTTAAAAATTTTTCGAGTTTTTTTGTTCAAAAAAAAAAAAAATTGATCAATATAATTAAATGAACATAATATAAACATCATGAAAATACATCTGAACCAAAAAAAAAGCCTTAACTTTTTTTTTGGGGGCCTCGTATTTTCCAAAAAACCCCCCAACATGGAATTTTGGGAAAATTTGGGAAAAAAAAAAATCCAAATTTTGGGGGTTTAAACACTTTGTGACTTTTAAAAAATAACCAAGCAAAGTAAACCTTTTTTTAAAAAAAAAATAAATCCCCTTTTTATCCCTTTTTTTAAAAATTTTAAAAAAATTTTAAAACCTTTGGGCCCCTTGAAATTTTTTTTATAGGGAAACCCAAAAATTTTTCAAAAAACCCAATTATTTTTAAAAAAAAGTTGAAGGGGAAAAAAAAACAGTTTGGGAAAATAAAAAATCAAATATTTTTCCGAATTTAAAACCCCAAAAGAAAAAACCTTTTTAAAAAAAAGTAAACGGGGTGCCAAGTTTTACAGTTCGAATTTTTTTTTTCCAACCCCCACCCCCTTTTAATTTTAAAAAACCCCCCGAATTTGGCATTCCGAAAAAATTTTTTTTTTTTAAACCAAAAAAATTTTTATGGCCCCGGGGGCAAAAAATTTTTTAAATTTTAAAAATTTCCCTTTTTTTTTCACACCCAATTGGGTAAAAACCTCACTCGTGTTTAAACACGAAAAACTAGGTTTTTATTGAACAAAGGACCCCGAATTGACCTAATTCTTTTTTTAAACTGGAAATAATAGAAAAATATACTAAAGGTTTTTTTTTTAAAGTACATCACTTTAAAAAACATTTTAATCGTTAAAACTATCATCGTGCAAAAAATACTTTTATTAACTGTCAAAACCCTTTTAGTTCCCTTTTCAAAAACAAAACCTTTTAGAAAAAATAATACAAGTCCCATTTTATGCCCCAACCCTTTAAAACTTTAATATTATTATTGTTATATCAAAAATTTTTGGGGATAATATTTAGCTAAAGTGACTGGTACATATCACTTTATTGACAAAAGAATACTTGAAAGTAATCTTGTTTTTAAATAAGATCCTTTCTACGAAAATTGACCCTGCAAAAAAGGTTAAATTTTTAAAAGCATATTTAGTAACACTTTATTTGTTATTTTTCCCTGCGTGGCGTGGTGGTTTTTATACTTTTTTTTATTTATTTAACGTTTTTTTTAAAAAATCCGGGCTTTAAAATTAAAAGCATTGTCTACAAATAATGTACCTAAACAAAATTTTGACTCGATATTAAAGGGGAAAACCCTTGTTCTGTAAATTTTAAGCATTTTAAAAATAAAGTCCCAAAAGCTTTTTACAAATTTCCCTTTAAACATTTGACTACGGGGTTTTGGGGAAAAGGAAATTTTAAAACCAATTTTCCCAAAAAGCACGAGGAGCAAGGTTTTTTTTTTCGTCTGGTTGGGTTTATGGGGAATAGGGAGGTCTGATTTTAGAACCCGGCGGGGCCCGTATATTTTTTCCCTTAAATATTTTTTTTACCCCCCCTTTAAAGCAAAATTCAGGTAAATTTCTTCAAAACCTTCATCCTACATTAGCAATGTAAAAAAATTTGGGAAATATCCTGGAGGGGGTAGTAAGCCTGTTTTCCCACTTTTATATTATAGAAATTTGTTTTTTGTGGGATTTTGCCCAAATTATAAAATTTTACCCTTTCTCTTTTTTTTTTTTTTTCTTTCGCTCCTTGAAGTGGAATTTTCTCGGGGAAAATTTTCCCTTTTTTTGGCGGGTAAAGAAAGGCCCATTTTTTGTTTTTCCGGGTTTATGGTTTGTGCAGCACACGCGAGATGAAAGGGAATCAAAAGGGGGCCCCTAGGGGAAAATGTGTGCCAATGGGGGGCCTACCCCATAAAACATATTTTAAATTGGAACACTCAGAACAACATAAAATTTTTTTGTAAACAATTGTTTCCATTTTAAACACGGTTTGGGAAAAATTGTATGGTAAAACTTGGTTTTTTTTTTTACATACCCCCCGCTTTTTTATTGTCGACCTCGTGGTTTAGGGGAGACACTTTCTCAAGGGAAACCCATGTTCGTGGGTTCAAACCTATTTGGGGTGAGGATTTTTTCCTGAGCGATAAAAGTCCATTCCCCCAAAAATTCCTTTGGGAAAAGAAAGTAAAGCCCGGGGGGCCCCTTGGGCCCTTGTGGGGTGTAAAATAACCCCAGAAGGTAGGGGGGAAAACCTTTCACGACAAAATTTTAGGCACTTTGTTTCCCTTAATAAAAAAAATTTTAGCACACATAATTTCTTTTTTTTATTTAGCACTGCGTCTTACCCCCCATTCGGGCTATACCTCAAGTACTAAAAATTTCTTAATGGGGTTTGGAATTTGGGGGGGTTTTGGAAATTTTGAGGTATGGAACCCACATTTTCGTTGGGGGAAAAAGGGGGGAAAACCCCTTTTTAAAAACACCCCCCCCCCCCCAAAAACCCCCCGACCCAAGGGATGAATCTTATAAGCTTAGTGTGTGCCTTTTGGGGGCTTTGGGGCGTCAAGTTAAAAATGCAACCCACTTCATAAAATAGGGTTTTAAATCTCCAAGTTTTGGGAACGCCGTTAAAACCCCTTTAAACCACGAAGGTATAGTCTCGTCACTTTCGGAAAAGTGTAAAGCCTCAACTTTTTCCAGGGGAAAATACCCCACTATTACTAAGAGAAAATTTTTTTCATGGGGAAATATTATATAAACAAAAAGGAAGACCCCAAAATTTTTTTGGGGGGTCAGGAATGCTCGAATTAGCTAGGAGCTGAAAGTATAACCTATAATTATAACCTCTGAAACTTTGGTGGGTTGAGCCAAACAAAAAGGGTCAGATAAAACCCCATTTAAAAAAATATAATTTTTTTAATTGGAATTTTTGTAATTAAAGAAAATTGATGATATTCAAGAAAGCCCATGATTTAAAAAATTCCCTCCTATGATTCCCCTGATAAATGAAAAAACCCAAAATTTTAACATTAATTTTTAGAACAACTCTTAAAACAGAAAGGAACGAAATATATTTTGATTCTTTTCCCCAAAAAATTTATTTTTATGAAGTGCAATAATGGTTGGCTCATCAACTCAAAACAGGTGATCATCATTCCCCCTCGCGCCCAGATTTTGGAGAAAATGCGGGAAAAATTTGGCCCGGGAAAAAAATTTTTTTCTATTTAATAAATTTTGTATTTCCTACAACTTTGGGTGTAAAAAAAATTTTCAACAATGCATTTGTGAGTCGGGGGTTAGCTCTTTAAATGTTTTAAAATTTTAAATTTAAATTTCCCCTCTTTTTAAAAATGTCCTTAAAAATCAAAACTTTTTAAACCCTTTTAAATACAAGCGTTTTTTTTTTGGAAAGCTATAAAAAAAAATTTTTTTACGATGTTTGAGAAAATAGCCCCTAAAACAGAGAGATTGCAGGGTTTGTTACTAACGGGGTTTTAACATAGCATAAAAAATTTTTTAATATTTTTTAAAATTAAGAACAAAAAAAAAAAAAAACTCTTATTTTAAAAAAAATTCACCCCCCAGTGACGTCATTTTTGGAGAATTTTCGACTATGACACCCAAGTGATGATGAATGTGGGATAGGTCTTCTAATGGTTTTTAGTCGATAGTTGAACGAACATCCTTCCCTTCCTCGATATCGTCACGCTACCTGCAAGTGTTTTTCGTCGTTGGTCCCCCATGTTGGGGGGATTGGGGTTTAAAGTTCCGCCTCGGGAAAAATGATGTTCTGGGTTAAAACCCCGTTTTTTTTTGACGGTTTTTTTTCTTGACGATAAAAATCCTTAGCACAACTTTCATGGGAGGGGAAATTTAAAAGCCGTCGGTCCCATGTAAAATGTGTCTTTAAAAAAAGCCCTTTAAATTCTTTGAAAATACTTTTCCCAGCCAAATTGGTAGGCCCTTTCCCCCCTCGCTCATAGAATTCTCAAGCAAATTATAATAAGATTAATAAAAATTCAGAAATTTCCCTTAAATACATTAAAATAAAAATTTTCTGATAGTTTGTATCTTTAGGGAGAATTGCTAAATAAAAAAAAAAAAAAACAATAGTTTCAAAAAAATTTGATTTTAAAAAAAAAAAGTTTAAACTTTTTGGGTTTTAAAAAAAACCGGGAAAAAAAATTTAACTGTAATGTTAAATTTTGTACAAAAAGTGTTTAAAAATTTAAGTCTGACCCTCTAACCCTTATTTTTAGTAAAAAAAATTTAAATTTTTGGGCCTATATTTTAATGAATAATTCTTGAATTTGCATTTCGTTTTTACCTTTCTAACTGTCGCCCGGTAACAAGCCAGGGAAGTATGCCGTAAAAAAAAGATAAAATCTGAATTTCTACAAAGAATATTTTTATTATTTTTAAAAATTTATTATTATTATTTTTTGCAGCACCCCCTTTTTACTACCCGTTCGGGTTATACGCACTTACGCTAATGGTAATGCAAGGGTAATTGTGAGGGGACCTACAGTTTAACGGGGGAACCGAACCACGGTGAAGGCCTAGCTTTCCCCCCACATTTACAAGTTGTGATTAATACACGTCTTTTTCAGAGGTAAAGGGGAAAGGGGTTTTGGGAATCAGATGAAATGTGCGGGGACTGAGAATTGAACCCCGGGGCCCCCCAACACAAAGTCCGACACCTTACCCTTAGGCCCCCAGGTCACCACCTATAATAATTAAAATTTTTAAAAACCAAAAACGTGTGGGGGTATTTTTAAAAAAGTGCTCTACAATTTTTGTATCCGTAAAGGGAGTGTGTTAAACATTTTTTTTAAATCGTAAATAAACCCAAATTTTAAAAAGGGGGAATTTTCGTTAACCCTTTTAGCTATCAAAACATTTTTTTCATACTTTTTTAAAAATATATGAGAAAGTAAAAAACCCCAAAAAAAATTTGACTTATTATTAACGTGGGGTTTTTTTTTTTAATAACTCAGTGAGTTTTTTTTTTTTGCGGGGCCCCGATTCTAAACCCCTTGAAACAAATAACCCCCTTTTTTCATTGTTTTTGCCGCAGTAACAGAAAAACAACATTTTCCCCAATTTTTAAAAAGGCCCCCCTTAAAAATTGATGGATGAAATTTGGGGGTACAATTTCTGTTAAAAGAATAGTTTTCCCCTTCATCCCCCGGGGGTTAATTTGAAAAGACTTTTCCCCCACACCTTTTTTCCCCATACGAATCTATTATTTTAAAAAAAGGGACTATGTGACTTTCCCCAAAAAAAATGTTTAAAAAAGTTTTTAGGGCCAAAAAAATGACAATCCCTAAACTGCATCATTTTGCACTGGGCTATGGGGGGCAACCTTGACTGGGATCTTCTACCGGGGGGTGGCGAAGGTCATAGTTTTAACCTTGTTTGGGCGTACTAAGGGGGTTTTTTCCCCTTTTAAAATTTTTTCCTCTCCCCCTCTACGCAAACTCGCTCCCTTTTTCCCGCAAGCTATAACTTATTCATTCTTACGCTATTAGTGTAAAATTTTTAGTAGCCAGCTGATTTTGGGGGTCAAGGGGGAATGTTCAAAAACCCCTGGGGCGGGGTCCAGGGTTCTATCCTTGGTCCCGGCACAGTTTTTTTCTGATTCCCAAAAACCCTTTCCCTTCCCCCTCTGACAAGACGTGTAAATTTAAACCCCCAAATTGTGAATGGGGTGGAATGCCAGGGCCCCCACCGTGGTTGGGGGCCCACGTTAAACGTAGGTCCCCCAAAAATCACCTTAGCAATTTCACATTAGGTAAGTGCGTATAACCCGAAACGGGTTTGTAAAAATGGGCTAATAATAATAATAAAATAAATTTTTATAGACATTCAGGGGTTTTTTACTCTTTCCTTAAATTTCGCTAATGGAATAGGGCGGGTAAGGTAGAATTTTAGGAAAAAAAATTTAACCGCATGGGTTTTTGGGGGGGGAAGGGGAATTTTTTAAAAGGAATAAACATCCTTTTTTACCCCGACGGGAAATTCCCCTTCCTTATTTCCCCATCATGGGTTTAGTCTGGGTCTTTGCAAAATTTAAAACGCCGAACACCAAAAGGGCCCAAACCCAAAACAAGCAAAACGGTTAAACTGTTCCTGGGGATATGCCTCTCTCACTCGCTCTTCATTTGACTACCCGTACATAGCCTTTGCTTACACGCCACACTGGGGAACGTATTTTAGTCGATACCTGACCAATGGGGTTTTTTTTATAAAGTGACGAAAACAATTCACAGGTATCAGTTTCAAGTTAACCTTGTTCACCCTAGAAAAACACTCCACGCCACTGTCGCGTGTGCCCTTTTTTCAAAACAAGCTAATTTTTGTCATGCGGTATGATCTGGAAACAGTCTAATTGCGCGTCACACGTAACTTCCCGTTCCCCGGTCGGTTATCATTTTAAAAATGGGATTTGCGCATGCGCGCGCCTCGCCCCCTTTTTAAAAACCCCATAGGTTGTTTTCCGAACTGGGGCACAAAATTTTGAAAAAAGGTGTTTTTAAACGGTATTTTAATATACTATCAACTAGCAACTGCAAAAAAAAAAAAATCCCGCATTTGGGGAAAGTACGCAAAACATTTTTAGTTTTTTTAATTGAGGGGTTTGTTGGGGGAATGGGGGGGTTTAAAAATTTCCCGGTAAATTGTACCAAGGGTTTTTTTTTCTTCTTCTAAGGGTCTCTCCTCCTTTTAAATTAAATTGGCAAATTTTTAAATGTCAAATTTTAAATACCTCAAAAAAACATTACCCTAATTTTCCCCGTCACCAGCAAACTATACAAGAAGGCTAAGGCATTTTTTTTTACTAATCATTCGGATCATACGTTTTGTATTAAGAACGCTAAGTTTTTTGGGGTTAAAGGGAAAGGGTTTTTATTTTTAGAGGAAGTAAAACCCAAAATTTTGCATTAATTTGAGTTTTAAACTATTTTAAAAAAAAAACAAAAAAAAACCCCCCCAGTAAATCCGACCTATATTTGAACGTTAATCTGGGGCGTCGTGGGCTTTTTAGTCTACTGCGGAGTACGGTTAGACCAGGGGGCCCAAACCAAAGGGGCGTGTCGTTAAAAAATTTTTAAAGGGGGCTGATGGCAGTGGGAAACCACTTAGAGGTACTAACTACATAAAAAAAATTAACATTTGTTCGAAATTACTTTTAAAAAACGGGCCTTTTTGTAATTTGGTTAGTCAATGAGTGATATCAACTAATTAAATACCCAACTCTACTTGGTATTTTAGTTCATTATCCTGCTGGTACAGTTTTTAATTTGAAACCCAAAAACCCCCTTTTGCGTACGGGCAAAACCCCAAAAGTAAGTCTCAGTAAAATTTTAAAAATTTTTTTGGGGTTCTATTTTTATAAAATAACTCTACATCTTATTTTTTTTTTTGCTCTCTTTAATTTAATTATAAGTTTTGGATATCATAATTAAATTAACCTTAAAAAAAAAAATGCTTAAGGAAAAAAAGGATTTTTTTAAGAAACTCTAATAAATTTTTTATTTTTGAAACTACTGAAAACCAAATTTAAATAGTAATTATAATTAGTATTTCACACCTATTTTACATACTAGTTAGTTCAAAAACGGTTATAAAAACCCTTTGCCTAGTCTTTAAATTGATCTTAAAATTTTTTTGTTTAAAAACCTGTTGGTAGTATGTTTAAAAAGTCTGAAAAAAAATATTTCCCCCCCAAAAAAAATTTTAAACCCAGTTATTATTTTAGTCCCCCGCCCCCAATTTTCTCACCGTTAGTGGGGTTAACTTTTGCTTTTTTTTGCCCCAAAAATTTTGTCCTTGGGAGGGGTATTTTTTCCCGGGTTTAAATGTTTTTTTCCCCAAACCCATTTATGATTTAAAAATTTAAGCTTAAAAAAAACATCTCTTTCGCTTGAGTACTCTATTTTAAAAAAACGCGTCTTAATGAACGTTTGGGGGATGAGGATAGTAGAATTTAAAAGGAAATTAGCCCCAATTTTTGTTGAGGAAAAAAAAAGGGACACATGGCAGGGATTCAAACCAGGGCCCCCTTTAAGCCAGGGCAACTTTAGATAGGGGGTACATGTTAAATTTGGGCCCCGAACCCGGAAAACCGGGAAAAAAAAGGGGGAAATTTTTGTTTTCCAAAAATGAGGAAAAAAAAAATTTAAAGGGGAAAATTTAATAAATTTTGGGGCAAATTTAAAAAAATTTTTAAAATTAAATTTTGGGAAAAAACAAAAAAAAAAAGAAACCCAGGTTTAAATCCCGTTAAAACCAAACATTTTTTTTTAAACTCCCTTTCCCCCTCCCCCCTTTTCCCCCCTGAAAAACTGGGTTTAAAAATCACTGCACTACACTTACCCATAAATAAATTTAAATCATCTTGTTCCCAAATACCCAAAGGCTCATTTTAAAAAAAAGTCCATTTGATGAAAAAAAGAAATTTTTAAAAGCACTTTTACAAGTGGTTTTTAACCTTTTTTGTTTTTCGTATTCCAAAATATTTTTTTCCCCCAAATTTGTAAACAACAAAGATTATATATATAATCTTCGTTGATACAAAGTTGTTGAAAAAAAAGTAAGAATAAAGGAAACAAAAAAGGTTGAAAAAAACCCCTTGTATAAAGTGCATTACGATTTCATTCACCTTTTTTTTTTTTTATATATAATAATAAAAAAAAAAAAAAAGATAAAGAAATTCACTTTCCCGATTGCACGTTCTTAAGCACGGTATCTTGTGTTAAACCCCTGAATAGGGCCCCTTTTTTAATTTAGTGTTTATCATTAAATAATAAATTTTTTTTTAAAAATTTTTTTGTTTCCCTTTGGGTTTCTACGCAAATACAATAAAAGGGGGAACGAATTAAAAATTTTTTATTTCTCACTTAAAATTTAAATTATTTACTACATTTTTTTGGGTATGTAATTTATTTTTTACTACCCCCCTACCCCGAAAAAAAATTTATTGAAAAAGAACCTGAAAAACAAAGCTTAAAATCTTTCATAAATGTCAATATAAAAACAAAATTTTTTTTACTTTTTTAAAAAAAAAATACAGTCCTACCTCGGGGGAAAACCCCCCTCCCTTTTTTTAAATCTTCCCCCTCCAAAATTTCATCTCTTTCCTTTTTCCCCTCCCCCCCTTTCACCAACCTCATTTTCCCCTTCAACAATTTTTTTTTCGGGCCAAATATAAAAATTATACTATCAACTTTTTTTGGGGAAAAAAATTAAAAATGGGGGAAGTCAGGCCCCACCGGGGTTCGGTTTCCACGTTAAACTGTGGGTCCTCCTTTTTATCCCCAAAATCACCCTACCTTTTACACTTTTAGCGTAAGTGCGTAAAACCCCCGAAGGGGTAGTAAGACGGGGGGCTAAAAAAATAAAAAAATAAAAAATTTAAAATTTTTAAAAATAAAATAGAGCCTATTTTACTCGTTTAAATAAAGTTTTTATATTGGTGAAAGAATTTTTAAAATAGGCCCATTAGTTTTTGAGTTTATCCATTACAAACAAAAAACCAAATCTTTCCTATTTATAAAATTAGAAATAGATTTTAATGATAGAAAAAGAAAAGCTTGCCATGTCACCAACAACTTTGGAGGTACAACATTTATATAAATAAAATTTATATATATTAAAAATTTTGGGTAAACAAAAAAAAAAGGGTTGAATAATTTTTTTCCAGCGACGGGAAACCTAAACCCCGCTGCCCAAAATTAATCGGGGCCCCAAAAAAATTTCCCAAAACCTTTGTTGGTTTTTGGAGTAAAGTGCTTGCCCAGGCCCTGATTTCGGGGGTTTTAAAAAACCCCAAATGGGTTTTAGGGGTTTTTTTTTATCGATAACAATTCGTAGCAAAATTTTCCTTTCGGGGGGGGAAATAAAGTCGTTGGCCCCCACGTAGATTTTGCCCCGAAAAATAACCCTGGAAGGTACAAAAAGGGGAAATATTTTTTCCCAAAAAAAAATTTGGTAGATTTTTTCCCACTCTTGCTCATAGAAATTCTCATTTTCGATAAAAAACCCGTCATTTTCAGAAATTGCACGGTGAATACGACAAATCCCAAATTTTTTCAAACAAACAATCAATGTGTCCATAAAAATATATTAATAATTAATTACAATTACATTTTTTAATTGATTTTTCCCTCAAAAATAAAATTTTAAAATGCAGCCCACCTTTTTAAAAAAAAAAATTGTTTTTTGCGATATCAAAAATGTTGCTAAACCCTCGCTCTATGGTTTTATACTACTATAATTCCGGAAAAAATTTTAAAAATGCCGCCTGATAAACAAGGGAAATTTTTCCCTCATTAAAAAATAGGGGCCCCCCCTGAGTTGTTTTCGGGACTTGTGAAGTTGGAGGGGCCATGAGACGAGTAGAAACCCAAAACAAAAATTTAAAACCCCTGTCGAGTTTCCACGCACGGGCCTAAAGCCTACGACTACGTTCATTAATCTTATTGCCACGCGCTGCTAAATAGTTTTTTTGCAAAGAAAAAACTCCACGTACGCGGCCGAGTCCCCCAAATTTTTTGCTGTTCTTTTTAAAAAAATTTTAAAAACCTCCGATGATAATCGTAGTGTTTTTTTTTTTTTGGGGAAAAGTTTCAGGGGCAGCAACGTTGTATTTTTCATTTTAAAAAAAAGAACATCAAAGTTTTTCACGTTGCTCAGGGGGGCCAAAAAATTTTTTCGGCCCCAAATATTAAACTGTTATGGGGGGGCCCCCTTTGCACCCCGGGGTTTAGTAACCCTTGTTATTTTTTCAATAGGGTGTTCCCCGAGAAACAAAAAAAATTAAACCCCTTACTTCTCAGATTTTTTTTAAAATTTTTACACTATTAAACTCACATGCCAAAAGTTTATTGGTGTGAAAAACAAATTTCTTTTCCTTAAAATTTTTGGGATATAAGGGAGTAAAACTTTTTGGAAAAAATTTTATTTACATGCAAGATGGGTCATAAAAGAATAAATAAAACACACACACAAAAAAAAAAAACCACAATTTAAATCTTTAAAATTTTTGCCCCCCCATAGAATCATACTA
Source organism: Timema cristinae (assembly GCA_039000515.1). NCBI lineage: Eukaryota > Metazoa > Arthropoda > Insecta > Phasmatodea > Timematidae > Timema > Timema cristinae. The sequence continues at coordinate 31,077 of JBCFYV010002316.1, forward strand.
CATGAAACACATTTTTCAAAAAACATTTAAGTTTTTTTTCTGTTTTCTAGCCCCCTTTTTCCCCCGTTTTTACATTTGTCAATGAAACTTCTTTGCTTTTTTTATTTACCAAAGACAATATGGGATAGATAGCTTAAGCACTCTAAAGTCAGGGTTTGACCCAAAAAAATTTCTTTGCATCTTAGATTGGGATGTTTTTTCTGTGTACTGGGGGTTTTTCTAAAAAGGGGCAAAAATATTCTTTAAACTGAAAACACTCGTTTGATAATTTAAAATTTAATATCGTTTTTTTTCGTATAAAACCGAACGGGGGGAAAAAATGGGGTGAAAAATAATAAAATAATGATTGTAATGTATGTAATCTTTCACTCCCCCTCCACTTTAAGCGGGTACACTTTCTCTAAATTTAAACCCTTTCCTTTTCCCCAAAACCACTATCGTTTTGAGTACATAAACGTTTTAATCTGAACGGGTTTGGGGAAAGTAAAAAAAACATTTTTAAATTGCCAAAAGGGGTAAAGTTTTACCATACAAGCAAATTTCTCGTAACTAGATTAACTACTTTATTTATTGATGATTCTTTTTATGCTAAGCACTTTTAGTCCCAGTACTATATAAGCCACAAAAAAAAAGGATACTAAACTTAATATCATCTTTGAGGGAATTGCAGGGTTATTTTGGTAAAACAGCCTTGTAATTCTGTCCATGCGTGGTCAATGTTCCATTAATTAATATGGTACAAATTTTTGCAAGCGAATAATTCGTTTCCAGTTTCTTCTTACCCCGGTACAGTCATAAAGTTACATGGTTTGGTTTAAAAAAAGTGTTTTTAAACTTACTATTACAAAATTTAATGGTTGAATTACTGCTTTTATTTTATTGGTATACGTGAAATTTTTTAAAATAGATTAAGTCACTGGGTTATATACACTTATTAAGGTTTTTAATTATATGAAATAAATTTTTGAAAAATCAATAAAACTTTCGTTCAGAAAATAAATTCTATTATTGAGGCAAAAATTCTATAATAAACTAATTAAATTTCTTATAGTAGCATCGCCGATTATGCCTGAAAAGGGTAATTTTGGTCGCACTCAAATATTATTTGAAAGTACTTGATAATAACTGTATTTTCTATTTAAAAAATTACTCTTACTTTCCTTTTTATGACGTTGTAGATAGTACTTACACGATCGACTTTAAATTGCTGGTTTTTAAAATATAAACTTTGAATAATAACTACTCCAAATACGCTAATTAGTATGTAAGACCATAGGGGTATTACATTTAAAATAAATAAAACATGTCTATTTTAAAACATGGAGTATTTTTTTCGAAAATTATTCTTGAAGTTCTTCCCAAAATTTTCATAGTTATAAAAACCTAACCCCAAATATATGTGCACAATTTTGAATATTACATTTTTTGAAAAGGATAAAAAATTCAATTAAGATTACAGTTGAAATGCGAATATTTTTTCCCTTAGACTAATTATTAAACTTCTAATTTGCATTTAAAAAACCTAAATGCTACATTAAGTGATGCCCTCGACGTTATTATTTACTAACCTACCATAAAATATTAAAAAAATTAAAAAAACAGCATGTTTCTTTTATAGACCTAATACAAATTTTAATTGATTGATTTTACTATAATAAAATTGGTTATATTTTCCCAAACTTTACATACTAAAAAAGAAAAACTTTAAGAAAAATTCTAAATATTAAATGTTAGAATTTTTTCTGTTGGTTGTGCTTTTTTTAGGTACTGTCACATCAAAAATTTTAAAGGTTTTAGATCACAATGAAAGTACCTTATGACATAAAATGGCATACATCCCCAATTGATCAATTATTTCAGCATTTAATCGATGAACGGAAATAATGTCTAAGCCCACAAATTTTTCAAAATTGAGATAATGGTCTCTTTAAAGTTGTGCTGTTTTTCTTTACTTTCTGTTAAAATCACGCAAACTCCATAAATTTGTACGATTTTATTTTTGAAACAAACAGAATGTCATAGTCCCCAGTTACACGTTTGTTTAGTGCCATGTGTTAATTTGAAGGTGCTAGGATTTAAAATAATTTTCTGTCATCCATATGATGCCCAGTTATACTATTATCAGGGACATGTTGTATCCTTCATATCTTAGGGGTTTGAACATGTTATTATAAGTAACAGCATTGCTTATTTATTAATTCACTGGAACAAATGATACACCTTCCACTGTAAACCTTTAGTAACATTGAGTTTGACGATGTGATACTTTTATGTATTTCTCTGATGTTTCTATATTTTATTAGCTTTATATTCATATTTGACACAATTTAAGAATTTGTTAAATATTTCTAAAGATTCCACCAGTGCTTGAAACAAATAAACACTCTTAACAGCATTTAAAGAAAAAATAAACACAATTAAAAAAACCCCTTTTGATTTTGTACTAAACTGAACAAAATTCAACTTTTATTTTACTGGTCAATAAAATTGTAAACGTCTCTTAAAATTTAAACACCATTACCACTGATGGGAAGCTTAAGTGTGTGTTATATGTAGGACTGGACGAAGAACCAGCCAGATAATTGGGAAAAGGTTTTTAACCTTTATTCTTTAAAAAATCTTACTTCCTATTTCATTGCTGTTCCTGACACATTGTCTTCTTAATTGCTTTTATTTTATGTCTTAGTTATTTTATCTCAATATATTTATGAAGAATAGGTGTTGATTTTGTTTGATATGACAGTTTTTGTAAATAATAATAAAATAATAATAATAATAATAATAATAATAAATAATAAAAACAAAGTTTATGATATAAATCGTGAATTTCTTTATAGTTTTGCAACACGAAAAATATATTTCAGCCATATTTGGTAGACAAATAAGTCGGCGTTGTTTGCCTGATCTAAAGTGCTGACGCCACAGGAGTCGTGGGAAAACGTCACATGTGGTGGCTTAAGACTTTTGACGTGAAGAAAGAAGTGTGTGTGTGTTGGAAGCTCAGAGTGAGGTGACAAAGTGAAAGCAAAGGTGAAAGTGTAAAGAAACGTGGCGTGTGAAAAAGAGACACATTATATTTCTTTGGTGAAAATTGACGAGTTAACAGCACGAAGGAAAGTTCTGGGGAGCTTTTGAGTGAATTTTATTTTCGAATAGTTTGATTCTTTTTAACATATTTTTATCCATTTTCTTATACGCGTTTTTTTTATAAACATAACTAAATTTTGTGTTTTCTCTTTTATAAATTAGATAGCAAAACACAATGTCACATAAAATGGATTGTTGATATCTTTATTTATAAGCTTCAAAGTATTATTTATATTTTCCCCTTATCTTTATTTTAAAGTTTTCACGTCTCTTCCTATCTGTTCGGGCTACACACATACATATTAGTCAATCTAATGTGTTAGGGGTAAGGAGGTAAACTTAGAGAGGAGATGTACCAGCTTTTTATGGAGTTTTGTAAAAAAAAAAATGGTGCAAACAAAAGCGGTGGGCACTTTTGGTTCTTCAAAGTATTATTAATAATAGCCTACTTTCTGGAAAAAGTTTGGAGTTTGAACCTCTGAACCTCTTTATCGAAACAGTCTTGCAGTTCCTTTTGAAATATTTGTATTCGAATCCCGGTGAAACGAACGTGGTCCAGTAAATAGGTTTATAACTGTCCCTACGTGTTGTAAAGATAGATGGGTACCTATCAGTTTGGAGTTTTACTAGGCCTATAATAGATCTTTTTGATTTTTAAGCGTGTAGCATATTTGACCACAAGATTATATTATAAATTCTTCACGTATTATGTAGACTTTTAGCCACTATGGTGGCACAGAACGGTACCCAGGGTACACCTGTCTACACGTCGTACCCCAAAATGAAATGTGATGATAGTGATTATGAAGGTATGGAACCAGTGAAAGTCTTAAAACTTTAGCTTACCTAACTAAGCCTCATTAACTAGACCATAGTGGCCATAGGAACAGTTCCCATTTGTGAAAAAAAAAATTGTACCTCCGGGAATCGAGCCTGGGACCTCTAGATCAGTAGCCAGGGGCGCTGACCACTATACCAAGATATCGGTCACTATAATTGATGTAACTAATTAATACACTAGCCTTAAGTAACTCTAAAGTCCATGGCCGTCAGAACTTAAGCTCGCCTTCAAACATATCCTTAAGACACTCTCATCCAACCCACATCCTCCTTCAAATAAGAGAGTTATCAAGAATTAATGGTCACATTTATGTTTGGTGCATTAAAAGCAATAAATTAGACAGAAACATTTATAGTTTCCTGTTCTTCACATCTTTTTCTTCACTTTCCTCTAATTTACTTTAACTTTTTTTCATACTATTGTTTTCTACTTCTTTTATTTAAGCATACCTATTGTTTTCCAAGACATGACGATTGAATATACGTCATTTTGTATCAAAAAGCTTCAATTTTTATTCTCTGGATATTTTTTCATACCCTTAAAGTGCCTTTTAAACTCTTTATCTTTATTTATCTCTCTCTCTACTGCTCTATATATAGGAGTTTCATGGTGAATATAATATATATAGTTTTGAACATATTAAAAGACAAGAAACAACAAAAATAACGTGGCACTTTTAAGTTTCTGACCCAATTTGTTTAAGATTATTGCGAGTCTTAATTTTTTTAGACGAAATTACTTTCCTGAGACCATTATCATAAACTGTTTCCAGCCTGTGGCAGGGTCACTTTAGTCAAATGCCTCCTTCCGTAGACCAACATTTTGTTTTCTTTAGAGGCATATTTTACAAATATCCGGTAATACATCCTTGATGGTAAAATCAATGAGTATCCGTGGTTCCTTAATTATTCTCATTTTTTGGGGGATTGGATTAGAGGTAGCGGGGAGGTATAATTTTTACTCACTTTAATTATTTTTATTTACTCTAATAAACAAGTTATTATTATACCGGGTGACAATAAAAATGAATCCCATCATTGTACAAGTGTATTAAGTAGCAATTTGTCTTGTGTGTTGTCTGTTTTTATGGTGATTGGGAGGTTGAGGGTCGAGTCCCAGTGAAGTGTACGAAGTCCCCTCTCTAAAAAGAAAAAGATTACCAACTCTTATCACTTCTAAAACGCATGTTCATTTCCTTTAACTTATATATTGTTTCATAAATATGAATATGCATATTTACCGGATCGCTAGAAAAATCTAAGTAATAAAATTAATAATATTGTTAAATTTGCTGTAAAAAGTGCTTACAAACCGTAACTACTTTCGATTGAAAATACTACCATTGATGTTAATAAAACGTTTCCAATTTGACTGAGCTGTAAAAAATGTATCTTATTGTACATGTTTTGAATATCTTGGCTGGTCCTGGACTGTGCTTTAAAGAATTTTATATATATATATATCACCGTGTCTTACTATATGTTCAGTCTATACGCATAATGATAATTATTCTAACGAAGTAGAGTTGAAGAAGGAAGCATTTTAGAGTTAGCATACCCACATCTGTGTGGAAGGAGAGTGGGAAACCATTTAAGGAAAACCATCCTCAGTAGACACGACTATGAATTGACCTCATTTCTCCTTCATCAGCAGATCAGTCTAACACCAGAGTGACGCCTTAGTTCATGCGGCCACCGAAGCAAGCTTATCTCATATTTATAAAGTATCTAAAATGAATGACAGTAAAAATTAACTCATAGTTGCCGAGATATGGAAATTTCCACTTATATAAAGTACCATAAAAAAACGTTTTCATAGGAAAATGAAAATATCCATTTTATTTATAATCTCACTCAACGCCTAGATACGAATTTTAATCAAAGTCGTTAGAGCCGATTATTAGAAAATCGATCCTGTTCTCTTTTCGCCCTTTATAAACTACTCTTAATTTTAGGGTTAAACAGATACACAAAGAGACGGCATTACAAAAACAACTTTTTAGTTTTCGGGGTGGTCGGGGGCTAGGAGAGTTAATGTGTTGGCGTTCGACATCCATAAACATTTAGGGTTAGATTTTTTTTTTACGGTTGCAATACTTTACTTTTTGTGCTTGAAAAGTTAAATATATATATATTTAACTTAATAATATTTCAAGCTAAAAGGTGACCTGGTGGTCTAGGGTAAGGTGTCAGACTTCTGTGCTGGTGGCCGGGGTTCAATCCTCGGTCCCGGCACAGATTTATCTGATTTCCAAACCCTTCCTACACCTCTGACAAGATATCTTGTGAATGTGTGGAATGCCAGGCCGCCACCGTGGTTCGGATTCCACGCTAAACTGTAGGTCCTTCATTTCATCTCACAATCACCCTACCATTACACATTAGCGTAAGTGCGTATAACCCGAACGGGTAGTAAGACGCGGTGCTAATAATAATAATAATTAATTCAAGCTAAACACAAACACAAACATATATATTTATGTGTGTGTGTGTTTGGCTTGAAAATGATTGATTTTATAAATATATGTTTCAAATAAGATATTTTTATTATAAATATACATTCATATCTTAAATAGTTTCAGAGACATGATAAAAATGTTAATTTATGCATTAGACCGGAACCCTTAAAGAAATTTTGTCTAAAAATAGAAGTAGCCATTCTGTTTGTATATTGATCAATTGGTATGAATTAAATTTAAACAAAATTATTAGAGCCGATTTTGAGAACCAATTTGTTCTCTTTTTGCCCTCTAGTAAACTACCCTTAATTTTAGGGTTAATAACCAATTCCGTAAACCCCTCGGGGCAACCCTATGAAAACCTTAGAACCAATTTTAGTCGGGATCAAAAATGTTTAGGCTCTAGTTGGGGGGTACATACATATTTAAATTAAAAAACTTTTTTTGGCCTCAAAGGGGTTTGGGGGGTCATTTAAGGGAAAAAATTCTCAAAATCTGATTTAAAATTTTTTTGGGCGATCACAATACTTTTTATTTTAAACTACGAAAAATAAAAAAATCTATTTTACAAACTTTAATTCAAATTTTTAAAACTAGGGAACTCTAAAAAAATTTTTAAAAAAATTAGGGCTTATCTCCAAATTTTCTTTCCCTTTAAACTCAAAATATACAATTACAAGAAAAATTTGAAAAAACGAAATAAAGGACTTTTTCCATTGTTTAAAAATACTAAAACCAAAACTTATAAAAAACTAATACATTTTTTGCTTACTCTGGGAAAGTTTGAAAAAGGGAAAAAATATCTTTTTCCAAACCCAAAGAAAAAAATCAAATTCATTTTAAAAGACCTAAATTTAAAAAAGGGAAAATTTATTATGCCCCAGAAACTATTTATTTTATAAAAAAAAATTTAAAAATTTAAAAATATTTTTTTTTTAATAGGAGGCTACTACAACTTTAAAATTATAAAATTTCTATCGCAAATAGTTGGGGGAAATAAAAAAATTGGGAAAGTTTTCTCAGTAAATAACCTCAATTTCATAAAAATAAATACTTCCATTTTGTTTATAATGGGAAACATTCTAAAATAACATTTTAAACAAAATCGGGTGGAGTTTTTAGATTTTAAAAATTTTAAACAAAATTTTTAGAACAATTTTGAGAAAAATGTTATTTTTTTTTTCCCCCCCTAAACTACCCTTAAATTTATAGTTAACAACTAAATTTCCCAAAAAAATTCCGGGCCTTAAAAACACCACCAACACCAGGGTTTTATCCAAATTTTTAAAATAGTTTCGTTTTTTAGCCCAGTTACAAACAAAAAGGGATCGCAAAAACCAAATTAAAGTTTCGAGGGGCATAAAAAATCGACACTTATCAAAAACTAAATTCAAAAATTTGGACGATCACAATACTTTTTCACCGATTTTAAAAAAATAAAAATAAATAAAAAAATATAATTTCAATGAAAATTTTTTTGCTTTATTTCTCAAACAAATTTGTACTACAAAAAACTATTCATTGGGTTTTCCCGACATGATAACAAACATTTAATAGTAATGTATTGTACCCCTCCTTATCAACCCCCACAACCCCATACTTCCACCCCAACCCAAACCCCCGGTACCAAGGGAACATTTTTTTTGTTTACGAAACAAAGTTATATACTTTGCGGTGTAAAAGCATTTTCTTAAAACCATTCATTGGGGTGTTAATTCCGGCCCAAACCCTTTTTTGATAGTTTTTTTTTTTCACCATATATTTTAAACACATAAAAGGGGGAAACCTCGGTTTTTTGGGGGTTTGCGACAAATTACAAACGTGAATGGGCAAGCGACTCTAACAAACATAACGATCGGGGGGCGGGGGGTTGTCATTTTCGATTTTACCACCATCGCGCAGGGGGATTACAACACCAAAACGATTCTGGGTTTATCCCAAGGGGGCGTAAAGGGTATTTATATTCTTCGATATAAACAATATTCACGCTCCCAAAAAAAAAAAAAATTTAAAGTACTGGTTTACCCCACTTACACTCAAATTTTAAAAAAAAAACATTTAAAAAATATAAACACATTTTTACGGCAAAATTTATATTATACTATAATTTCTTTTAACCTCTTGTTAGTACTGAACCAAAGAAATTAGGGCCAGAATCGCCTTGGACAAGGATGCTTTCAACAAGAAGCGGTTGCTACTGATCAGCAAGTTAAGTTGGAACTGAGTAAGAAACGATGACATGCTATATTTGGAGCAGAAACTTTGTTTCCTAAGAAGATGGATAATAAATTCTTGAAGATCTTTTAAAATATGGAGCTGGAGAAGACCTGAGAAGATAAGGTGGACAGACGGGGTGACAATGAAGATGTCCTAAGATTGTGGGTGAGAAGAGACCATTTTGAATGTCATTCAATGGTGCAAAGTAAACTGGATCGGACATATCCTTAGGAGGAACTGTCTTCTGCACGACGTCATAGAAGGAAAGGTTGAGGGAAAGAGGAGCTTAGGAAGAAAGAGGATTCAAATATTGAACGAATTGAAGAAGAAAATTCTGGGAGCTGAAGGAGAAGGCAGGACAGGGTGCATTGGCGGTCTAAGTTCACTGACAAAAGGAATAGACTTGTCGTAAGACATATCTTCTTATAATAATACCCATCCTTGCTATATACATAAAAAATTACGCTAATGTAATAGTGTGAGGAGTAAGGTAGAATTTCAGAGGAAATGTACCCGATTTTCTTGAAGAGGAGTGGGGAATAAATTTATGTAAAATTATACTCGGTACACTAGACCGGGATTTGAATTCTGAACCCACTATCAGCGGTAGTATAATCTAGCACCGGAGTGACGCAAACCATGTGACCATTGATACAGGTAAAGTGTTATTTTTAGGTTATTAAAAGTGGCAGTTCCAGATCACATGAATTGGCATATGAATACGCGAAATTAAATCTAGTAGTATTTTTTATAGCTGTTAGATAAGGTTATTTCTATGAAAATTTGACTATAGCTTCTTCATACATGAACCCGCTTAGGTGGTATAATGGTGAAAGGCGTCACTCTCATCAAAATACTGAGATACAGATGACAGGAAGAAAAGGATTCGATTCCCAATCGGGCGTACTGAGTGTGATTTTCCCTAATTGGTTTCTCACTTTCCTCTCCCCCCTCCCCCACGTAAATTTGGTTATATTTCCTCTTCCACCTCCTTACCCCATTTGTTTTAAATCTAATAACCCTAAGGAATGTTTTTACATATGCGGTGAATAAGGTGGGCTTGTAGAATGATGAGAAAAAGACTGTTTTTACAGTTTTTAAGGCGATACTTTTTTTTCTTAGTAAATAAATTATTCCTCCAGTAGAAAATAAGAGTTTAATTTTTATCATATGATATCAACAGTTGTTGAATATTTATTAAGGGTGTTCTGGAATTTAATGACTTTTTTTATCTTAATTTAAAAAGCTTCTCAACTAATGTCGCTAATGCTCAAGATAGATAGTCGACAACTTACTGTTGATTAACATGTGAAGAACATTAAACTTTGTGTTTATATTTTAAGCAAAATTTATTTATTTTGGACAAAAATAGTTTTGCTACAAAAATTGAAAAAACACCTACTTTTTCTCGCGTCCCCTACACCTCCGCCTTAAATCTTTTACCCGAAATCTTTGAGTATTTTATTTATCCTGAGATTTTCCATCCTTTATTCAGGCGAAATCTTGTCCGTTTATTTAGAATGCAACCTCTGTTTCTTGTGTCCTTAAATTAGTAGCGACTATTATCGATGGAAGTGTGGAAAAATGTCTGGATCGTCTAGTCTGGTCTGCTGGTTATAAGGAGATCAGGGTTCGAATACTGACTGAGCGTACGATAATCCTCCCTCCTCCCTTATATTCGTTTTCCACTCTTTCTCCACGTGAATGCCTGTATAATGACCATAAATTGTACCTTACACCTCCCTACGATATTAGCGTGATTAAATATGTATGTCCCGGATGGTTTGTAAGGCGTGGGGATTAAAGATTGCTTGTGTGGTACCGATTTGACACTATCAGGGTGGGTGTATAAGCCTACACACGTAACACCTTTATAAAAAGTCTCTATTCAATCCCTATTTGGTTAATATATATAGATTATTTTCATGAGTTCTTTTATCAGCTTCTATTCAGGCAAATGCTGGTGCTTTTACTTAAAATGTTCTGATATTCTAAAAAAAAAAATAACTAATTGCTTAAAAGTAACGGTTTTAAAGGGGGGTTAGAAGGAAAAATGAGTTTAAAGGGCAGATGTTTGCGTTTTAAACAAAACACTTTTGGCATAGAT